>LR778278.1:17091348-17184176 GCA_902810595.1 Coregonus sp. 'balchen' | reverse complement strand
TTCCTTTTTTTTTCTTCTTTTTCCCCCATCACTTTTTCCCCCCTGTTAGCCCGTTTGTTTCTTTTTGTCCCCCCCCTGTTCCTCTTTTAGCCCCCGTTCTTTTCTCTGTCCCCCATCACTGTCCTTTGTTAGTACCGTTCTTTCCTCTCGTTAGTACCGTTCGTTCCTCTCTGTTAGACCGTTCTGTTTCTTCTGCCCCCCCACCCACTGTTCCTCTCTTTTTAAAGTACGTTCTGTTTCTCTGTCCCCCATCACTGTTCCTCTCTGTTAGTACCGTTCTGTTTCTCTGTCCCCCATCACGTTCCTCTCTGTTAGTACCGTTCTGTTCCTCTCTGTTAGAACCGTTTTTGTTTCTCTGCCCCCCCATCACTGTTCCTCTTGTTGTACCGTTCTGTTTCTCTGTCCCCCCCCCATCACTTTTTCCTCTTTTGTACCGTTCTGTTTCCTCTGTCCCCCATCACTGTTCCTCTCTGTTAGTACCGTTCTGTTTCTCTTGCCCCCCATCACTGTTCTCTCTGTAGTACCGTTCGTTTCTCTGTCCCCCCCCCCTCACTGTTCCTCTCTGTTAGTCCCCGTTCTGTTTCTTTTTGTCCCCCATCACTGTTCCTCTCTGTTAGTACCGTTCTGTTTCTCTGTCCCCCATCACTGTTCCTCTCTGTTAGTACCGTTCTGTTCTCTGTCCCCCATCACGGGTTCCTCTCGTTAGTACCGTTCTGTTTCTCTGTCCCCATCACTGTTCCTCTCTGTTAGTACCGTTCTGTTTCTCTGTCCCCCCCCCCATCACTGTTCCTCTCTGTTAGTACCGTTCTGTTCCTCTCTGTTAGTACCGTTCTGTTCCTCTCTGTTAGTACCGTTCTGTTTTTTCTGTCCCCCATCACTGTTCCTCTCTGTTAGAAACCGTTCTGTTTCTCTGTCCCATCACTGTTCCTCTCTGTTAGTACGCGTTTTGTTCTCTGTCCCCCCATCACTGTTCCTCTCTGTTATACCGGTCTGTTTTTTCTGTCCCCCATCACTGTTCCTCTCTGTTACCGGTCTGTCTGTCCTACCTTTCTCTGTCGACTAGGAAGTGGAGAACTACCGGACAGCGATGCGTGAGATGGCGGAGGACATCCATAGCCCTGAGGACCCAGGTGGTAACCTTGGAGACGGACAACACCCCAGCTCCGTAGTGACCTCACGCTGCACCAGGGACCTAGGACGGCCACCTACTGGACAACCCTGATATAGACCTCATGACCAAGGCAGAATCGCTGACAGGATAGGTACACCCCCTTTTTTTAAATATATATATATAAATATATATATATAGATATATATATATATATATATAAGTCAGGGTTAATATTGCAGATAATTTTAACTTCCATCAATATATCTATATATATATATATATATATATTTTTTTTTTTTTCTGGGGTAGATCATTTTAATATTGCAGGGTTAGATTGTAAAATTACATCCCAATTAAATTTTCGCATCACTTCCAATCCCCCGTTATATATATATATATATATATATATATATATAATATATATATATAATATATATACACATATACATACATACACATACATATACACATATGCAACCGTACATACACAACATACATACATCATAATACACACATACATACATACACATACATACATATCCTTTTTTACATAATACTACTATGTAAACACACTAACATCACACTATCACGCTGACCCAAACTGCACTCTGCTGGGTTGGATATTTCTTTCCACATTGTTTTATGCCACAACTCAATGTAGACTAAAGGCCCCATATAAATTATTCATGTGAGTGCAAAAAAGTTTATTTTCCAGCAAAAAGTCTCAATAATTTGGTTGTTGGGAGCAACGGTTTATTTTTGTCCTGGAGAAAGTTGTGAGGTAAATGCCCCTTTTGTGGGTCTGTTTTGTTGCTAATCCCTTTACCTTCTGTAAAACGCGCTCCTAAGGCCATGGACACGCACACACACACACAAAACAACACCGCACGACAAAAACGCAACACAAACCAACCACAAAAACCACCACCCACACACACACACAAACACACCACACACACCCCGGGCACACCACACACACTTTCACACACACACAACCCACAACACGCCGCGGTGGCGCCCAACACCCCCAACCAAACACAACGTCTGGGGCCTGGGTCTTGATAAGGGATGGCCACCGTTGTGTTATCATAAAAAGGACATCTGAAAACCCCAAAAAGGAAAGACGGGAGGAAGGACACCCCACACACCCACAACCCCAACACCAAAACAACACAACAACACACCCCACAAAACAAAACACACACTACACCACACACAACAACACACACAACGGCAAACACCACAAAAAACACAAACAAAAAACAACACACACCAAAAACCCACACACACCAAACCACAACACACCACACACACCCCCCAAAAACACCACACACACAAAACGTTCACTAAAGGGTGTTCAAAAGACCGTTGGGCCATAAAAAACACAAACCCCAGATTTTTTCCCCTTCTTAATAAGACTGTATCCCAAAGGGCACCCTTTTCCCTATATAGTGCATACATTGTGCCCTAATGGGAAAATTTTGTTTTGTAGGAGTCAGTCACTTGTTCAGTCAGTGGGCAATAAGGTTTTTATTCGTTTTTTTTTTTGAAATTTTGGCATTTTTTACCAGGCTCAGCCAAAAACCGTTTTGAATTTTTAAAGTGGAACGACAGCGTTTTTCTATTTTGGGGAGATATGAAACAAGAAAATCAAATATCTATACTGCAGAATTCAGTGCGAGCGTGGATGTGGTGTGGAATCAAGCGCAGGACACAGAGGCTTCGTCCCAAAGTTTTTGTAAAGACAGAAAAAAACAAAGGGTAAAAAAAAGGGGAGGAAAAGGAAAAATTTTACGCACAAGCTCCCCACAAAGTCAAACTAAAATGCGCACACAATGGGAACACTCCCCAAATAAAAAAGGGGAAAAATAAATCACAGCTCCTGCGCCCGGTGAAAAAATTACCCAACACTGACAGAAAACGAGAACTTAAACAAAATAAACCAAACTGAACGGGTGTACCAAACCCCAAACCAAACAAACATCGAAAACAAAAAGGTGGCAGCTATCTTCCGGAGACACGACCGCCGAAGCCTCCCCCCGAACGGGGAGGGGGAGCACCCCTGCCGAAACCGTGACAGTACCCCCCCCTTGACCGCGGCTCCGCCGTGCGCCGCCCCCGGGCCCTCGGGGTTTACCAGGGGGACGCGGACGGGGGCGCGTGGGTGACCACGATGGAACTCATCAAAGAGGGGGGTTTTCAAAGATGTCCCCCTGGGGAAAACCCCAGACCGCTCCTCCCGGCCGTACCCCCCCCACTCCACAATATTGGAGACCCCACTCCGACTCTCAAAACCCCCGGATGGCCCGAACTGTGTACCCGGAAAGCCCCTCGATTCCAGGGGGGGGCGGAGGACCCCTCTCCTATCTCCAGTCCGGATGGACCGCAAAACCCCGGCCTGGGAGAGACACATGGAACAGGGTTAACATAAAATCAATAGGCAGTTGTAAACCTGTACACACCCTTTCAACCTCCCAGGTTTTAAAAAGGGCCCCCCAAAAAAACCCCTCCCGTTTCCGGGGCAGGGGGGCGGGGTAGGTTTTGGTCGAGGCCAGATTTTTTCCCCCGGGTGCGTCCCCGGCCCTCCCCCGGGTGGGGATCGGTGCTCGCCTTTGTCACGGAGGGCCCGCTGCAGATGGACGTGTGCACTTTTCCACACTCCTCCGGGGCGCCGCACCCCTCATCCCCCGCGGGCCTTTGATTGGCTTTGTTCAAGGTGCCAGACCGGTTTAAACCCTACAACTTGGGAAAGGGGATTATTTTTGGTGGAGTGGCGGAGAGAGTTCTGTGCCATCTCGGCCCGGGGGAACAACCTCGCCCACTCCCCCGCCGGCCCCCCTGGCAATACGACCTAAAAACCTACCCACACCCTTTTGGTTTACACGTTCGCCCTGCCCTTGCTCCCGGGTGGTACCCCGGGGGTAAGGTCACCAAAGCCCCCAAAGCCCCCATGACCTTCCCAGACTCGGGGGTAAACGGGGGGGCCTCCTGACCTAACCGGGGGACCCCAAAACCCCCGGAAACTGGGTGAATATGCCTCAGCGGTCTGTAGGGCAGTAGGGAACCCGGCATGGAAGGGAGCGAAGGGCCTTGGAACCGATCCACAACCCCAGGTTTTTTGGTGGTTTTCCCCCCTGTGAGGGGGGAAGGTCTGAAACAAAATCCACCAGAGGTGAGACCAGGGTCGTTGTGGAACGGGCAGGGGTTGTAACTTACCCCGGGTCAGGTGTCGGGTGCCTTACACTGGGGCACCCCGAGCGGAGAAACATAAACCCTAAACCCCCTGGAAAACTTGGGGGCCCCCAGTACTTATGCTAAAGGCATCACTGTCCGGCCAATACCGGAGGGCCAGAGGGGGGTGACTTTGAGCCCAATAAATAAGTCGTCCCGAACCTCGAGCGAAACGTACGTCCAACCCCAGGGACCTTGGGGGGGACTAGGATCGAAGCCCCCCGCCGTTTCAGCACGACCTCCCCCCCACCGGCCCCAAAAATTTCGGTAGTATGGGATGGGCTAAAGGACCCTCCTCCGTTCATACCCCCGGGAAAAGGGATCTGCCTTACCGCTGGCCCCAGGGATGTACGGATCTTAAAATACAACCCGGGGCCAAAAAACGTCCACCAACCTGGCGAGGGTTCAGTTCCTAGCGGGCCCGGATGTACATTTTACATTTACATTTTGTCATTTAGAGACGCTCTATCCAGAGCGCTTAAGTTATGAATACATTTTTTTTTTTTTTTTTTTTTTTTTTATAACTGGCCCCCCTGGGAATCAAACCCACAACCCTGGGCTTTGGGCAAACGCCATGCCTATCAACTGACTACACCCCTGCCGGCCTTCCCTCCCCTCCCCTGGACCGGGGCCAAAAATTGTCGCCGCCCTGAGTCCCCCGGCCCGCGGCCGCTGCGACAGAGCCTATTCAAACCCCAGGATCTCTGTGGCCATTCATGCGATCAGTCCTTGACCACTCGCCACTCGGAGTACTCCGGTTCGGTGGTCAGTCAAATGGGGGAAAGGGTTTTTCCCCCCTCAAGCCAACCCTCCACACCTTTAGGGCCTTTTTACCACCAAAAAAAAAGCTCCCTGTCCCCACTCTAATTTCGCTTCCGCCGGGCTGAGCTTTTGAAAAAAAAGCACAGGGACGGATTAGGGGTCCCCGGACCTTTGCGAAGAGTTTCCCCCCCCTCTACCGGGAATGGTAAACGGGGGTCCGGATGCGCCAGCACCGGGGCCGAAGTAAAACGGGGTCCTTGTTCCTAAAACCCTTCCCCCCCCAGCAGACCACTGCAAGCGAAACCCCGGACCCCCCTTCAAAGGGGGGTTTATGGACTCCCCACCTGCCCAAACCCCCGGATAAACCTCCGGGAAAAATTCGAAAAGCCCAAAAAACCCGCAAAAACCTTAAAAAAAAAACCGTGGTTGGGGTTTCCCAAATTAAACGAACGGCGGAACAACGGTCCAAAACCTCATCTTTACCCCTGAGGGAAAAACTGATACCCAAAAAAAAAATGATTTCCTGGGAAAAACAGACATTTCTCTCCTTTTACATACATTTTTCTCCAAAAACCTCCCAAACACTCACGGCCAGGGCTACATGCTCGGCTGGGGTAAAGAAACCCGAATGTCGTCAATGTACAAACGACCACCCCCTCCCTGCTTTCCCGGAAGATTCATCCACGAAGGATTGAAGCAAAGGAGCATTCTTTAAAACCCGATGGCATACGAGATACTCGTAATACCCGAAGTGGTACAAAATCTGTTTCCATTCATTCCCATCCCCTCCCTAATCGCACCAAGTTTGGGCGCCCCTGGGCCCAAATTTTTGTGAAAGAACCGCCTCCGTGTAATGACTCCTCTGGGTCCAAATCAGGGGGGATGGATAACTTATTTCACAGTAATCTGATTGAGACTCGGAAATCATCACGGGCGCAAAAACCTCCATCCTTTTTTTTCCAAAAAAAGAATTGAGGACGCCCCGGGAAGTGGAGGGGCCCTATGTATCCCGTCTCGAGATCGGCTTTAATCTCCATAGCCCTCTTTTCTCTTTAAAAAAAAAAGGGTCCATGGTCGCGGAAAACGGGAGCTCCAAACCCCCGGGGGCTATGAAACCCCCTCCCCCCCCCCTTTCCCCCCTTATTTAAGGGGAACGGCCCCCCTGGTTGTAAAAACCAAGGGGGAAAACCCAACCCCGGGGGAACCCGGGGCCTTTTGGCTTCCACCCGAGGTTTTCCCCCCCCCCCAAAACACCCAGGAAAATCGCCCCAAACCCCTGGCCCCGGCCCCCCTTAAGGCCCCCGTTTCCCCCAAAAAAAGAGGGAGGAAAACAACCCCTGGAAAAACCGGGAACCCCCGGACAGAAGGAGGAATCTAATTACAATTTGTCTCCCAAAAACCCCCCTGGTCCCCCACCTAAATGGGCGTGCCCCCTAACAAAACCCGTTTAAGGGGCACGGGGCTGAAGGGGGTTTACGGAAGGGGGAAAAAAATTCCCCCTCTCCCGGGATATCCCCCCCATCCCCCCCCCTTTCGGGCCCCTTTTTTCCCCCCTTTCTGGGGCAGGGGAACCTTGGGGCAAACCCGGTTTATTTGGTCCCGAGGGCTTCGGGGAATGGGCCCCCTCCCCCCTGGAAGGGTCCCCGGGTGGCCTGTCTTCCCCCCCGGGGGTTTCCCGCAAAAACCCATGGTCCCCCCCCACGGTTTGGTTTAGGGGGGCCCCCCCTTACCCTTCCCTTTTTGCCAGACCGACCCCCGACTCCTGGCCCCCCTCTTTTTTTGGGGGGGTGAAGGACCCCCCCCGCCCTTTCCACCGGGGGGGGCGAAACGGGAAGGCCGAAAACCCTGGTTGAACGGGGGTTTTTCCCTCAGCCCCCAATGGGGCGCCTTTCCCCCCAGGGGGGAGGGGAAAATTTTTTTAAAAGGGGGGGGCCCCATTTCCCCCGAGCCCCCCCAACCGGAAAAACCATCAAACCCCGGGGGACTCCCTTTTCCCCCGCCGGGGGTGAAATTTAGGCGCTTTCCCCCCCCCTTTTTCCCTCGTTCAATGTTTTGGGGGGGGCGGCCCCCTGCCCCCCCCCCGGGGAGGCTCTTTTTACTGGGACGGTCATTCCCAAAATTTAAAAATTTTTTTCCAAAAAAAATGGGGGAAAAAAAAAAAACCACTTTGGTTCCAGGTTGAAAAAAAAACCCAACCAAACCGGACCCAGTAAAACCCAAAATAAACCCAAATTTAAACTAAAGAAAATTTCTGAAAATCCCTAAACCAAAAAAAAAAAATAAAAACCTCAAGTGACCTTTTCCCACACGGCCCCTTTTTAAAGGCCCCAAAAATTTATTTTAAAGGGTTTTTAAAAGAAACCAAAAAAGACAAAGGGTTTTCCCACCCCAACCCCCCGGGTTGGGGCCCGCCGAAAAAACGCCCACTTACAAGAGAGGCCTTCCCCAAAATTGCCCTAGGGGTTTTACAAAAAAGCGGGGGGGGGGGTTTTTTTTCCCTTTAAACCCCTTTTTGGGAAAAGTTTGCCCCCCCAAAATAGAGAAGAGCTCTTCCCTTTGTCTTTTTTTTTGGGGAAAATTTCCTTTTTGGGGCTTTTTATTATTTTTGGGCCCAGGGTGTTTGGGGGCAAAAAACTGGGCAAAAGAACAAGCCCGCTGTCCCCCCTGCCCCCGGGCCGTTTTTTCTACGGGCTTGCCCCAACCCCGTTGAAAGGGGGGGTTTAGTCCAAAAGGCCCTTGGGGCCTTTTTTTTCCGCCCCCGGAGGGGGGGGTTTTTTGGGTTTATTTTTGAGTTATTTTCCCCGGGGGCCCCCCCCCCCTTTTTTTTTGGGAGCCTCTGTGGGGATCCCCTTTTCTAAATTTAAATTTTTGTTGGGGAAAATTCCCTTCTATGGTGCGGGGGGGGGGTTTTGGGGTAGTTGGGGTTATATCCTTGTTTTTGGGTGTTCCGGGGTTTTTTTTTTTTTTGGGGGGGGACAGTTGTTTGGGGTCCCTTTGGGTTTTATATTTGTTGGTTGTTATTTTGGTGGGGGGGGGGTTTTTTTGGGTTATTTTGGGGACAGTTTACAAATGTTCTGCCTGCGGTTATGGCCCCCCCCTACCTGTCCCAGACCCTGTTTTTCAATCTTAATGTTTTCGGTATGAAAACCAACTGAGATTTATTCCTGATTATTATTTGACCATGTTGTCACTTATGAACATTTTTAAAATTTTCTTGGCATTTTTTGTTATATTCACCCGAACACCCGAAGAGGACTGGCACCCTCATAGCCTGGTTCTTCTAGGTTTCTTCCTAGTTGTTCCCCTTTCTAGGGAGTTTTTTCCTAGCCACCGTGCTTCACACCTGCATTACTAGCTGTTTTGGGGTTTTGGTGGGTTTTGTACAGCATTCGAGATGTAGCTGATGTAAGAAGGGGCTTATAAATAAATTGTTTTGTTGATTGTGTTTGCAGATTATTATTTTATTTTATTTAATCTATATTTAACCAGGTAAGCCATTTTGAAAACAAGTTCTCATTTAACCCAAAACTGCGACCTGGCCAAGATAAAGCAAAGCAGTGTGTATTAAAAACAAAAACAACACAGAGTTTACATATGGGGTAAACAAAACATAAGTCAATAACACAGTAGAAAATATATTTAAAGTGTGTGCAAATGTAGTAGTTTATGGAGGTAAGGCAATAAATAGGCCATAGTGCAAAATAATTTACAATTTAGTATTAACACTGGAGTGATAAGACGTGCAGAAGATGATGTTGCAAATAGAGATACTGGGGTGCAAATGAGCAAAATAAATAACAAATATGGGGATGGGGGTAGTTGGGTGGGCTTTAATTACCATGGGCTGTGTACAGGTGCAGTTGATCGGTAAGCTGCTCTGACACTGATGCTTAAAGTTAGTGAGGGAGATAAGTGTCTCCAGCTCAGAGATTTTTTGCAGTTCGTTCCTGTCTTTTGGGAGCAGAGAACTGGAAGGAATGGCGGCCCCAAAAGGGGGTGTTGGGGTTGGGGATGACCAGTGAGATATACCTGCCGGAGCGTTTTACTAACGGGGGGTGTTTCTATGGTGACCAAAAGATCTAAGATAGAGAGTGGCGCAGTGGTCTAAAAGGGACTGCATCGCAGTGCTAGCTGTGCCACTAGAAAATCCTGGTTCGTATCCAGGCTCTGTCCCTAGCCGGCCGCGACCGGGGAGACCAGGGCGGCGCAGAATTGGTCCAGGGTAGGGGAGGGAAATGGCGGCGGGATGTAGCCCAGTTGGAGAGGTGGCGTTTGCAACGAAAGGGGTTTTGGGTTTGATTCCCACGGGGGGCCAGTATTAAAATTAATTATGAGCAAATCACTATGTAAGTCCTTTTGGATAAGAGCGTCTGCAAAGACCTAAAATGTAATGTAAATAAGGCGGGGATTTGCCTAGGAAGTATTTATAGATGACTGGAGCCAGTGGGTTTGGCGACAAATATGTAGTGAGGGCCAGCCAACGAGAGCGTACAGGTCACAATGGTGGGTAGTATATGGGGCTTTGGAGACAAAACGGATGGCAACTGTGATAGACTACATCCAATTTGCTGAATAGGGTGTTGGAAGCTA
Source organism: Coregonus sp. 'balchen' (assembly GCA_902810595.1). Classification (NCBI taxonomy): domain Eukaryota; kingdom Metazoa; phylum Chordata; class Actinopteri; order Salmoniformes; family Salmonidae; genus Coregonus; species Coregonus sp. 'balchen'. Next base: position 17,174,482 of record LR778278.1, on the reverse strand, counting down.
TTTTGTAAATGACATCGCCGAAGTCAAGGATCGGTAGGATAGTCAGTTTTTACGAGGGCATGTTTAGCAGCATGAGTGTGAAAGAGGCTTGTTGCGAAATAGGAAGCCGATTCTAGATCTAACTTTGATTGGAGATGCTTAATGTGAGTCTGGAAGGAGAGGTTTACGGTCTAACCAGACACCTAGGTATTTGTAGTAGTCCACATTTACTCTAGGTCAGACCCGTCTAGAGTAGTGATTCTAGTCGGGCGGGGGCGGGTGCAAGCAGCATTCGGTTGAAGAGCATGCATTTAGTTTTACTAGCATTTAAGAGCAGGTTGAGGCCACGGAAGGAGGGTTGTATGGCATTGAAGTCGTTTGGAGGTTTGTTAACACAGTGTCCAATGAAGGGCCAGATGTATACAAAATGGTGTCGTCTGCGTAGAGGTGGATCTGAGAGTCACCAGCAGCAAAGAGCGACATCATTGATATACACAGAGAAATAGAGTCGGCCCGAGAAATGAACCCTGTGCACCCCCGTAGAGACGGCCAGAGGTCCAGACAACAGGCCCTCCGATTTGACACATTGAACTCTATCTGAGAAGTAGTTGGTGAACCAGGCGAAGGCAGTCATTTGAGAAACCCAAGGCTATATAGTCTGCCAATAAGAATGCGGTGATTGACAGAGTCGAAAGCCTTGGCCAGGTCGATGAAGACGGCTGCACAGTACTGTCTATTATCGATCGCGGTTATAATATCGTTTAGGACCTTGAGCGTGGCTGAGGTACACCATGACCAGCTCAAAAAACCAGATTGCGTAGCGGAGAAGGTACGGTTGGGATTCGAAATGGTCGGTGATCTGTTTGTTAACTTGGCTTTTCAAATCTTTCGAAAGGCAGGGCAGGATGGATATACAGCGGCTTGCGAAAGTATTCACCCCCCTTTGCATTTTTCCTATTTTGTTGCCTTACAACCTGGATTAAAATGGATTTTTGGGGGTGGTTGTATCATTTGATTACACTACATGCCTACCACTTTGAAGATGCAAAATATTTTGGGTGTGTGAAACAAACAACAAATAAGACTGTGTTGACAGATTGTGTTGTGTGTGTTGACAGATTGTGTTGTTTTGTGTTGACATATGGTGTTGTGTTGACAGATTGTGTTGTGTGTGTTGACAGATTGTGTTGTGTGTTGACATATGGTGTTGTGTGTGTTGACAGATTGTCTGTTGACATATTGTGTTGTGTGTGCTGACAGATTGTGTGTTGTGTGTTGACAGATTGTGTTGTGTGTGTTGACAGATTGTGTGTTGTGTGTTGACAGATTGTGTTGTGTGTTGACAGATTGTGTTGTGTGTTGACAGATTGTGTTGTGTGTTGACAGATTGTGTGTTGTGTGTTGACAGATAGTGTTGTGTGTGTTGACAGATTGTGTTGTGTGTTGACAGATTGTGTGTTGTGTGTTGACAGATAGTGTTGTGTGTGTGACAGATTGTGTTGTGTGTTGACAGATAGTGTTGTGTGTGTTGACAGATTGTTGTGTGTGTTGACAGATAGTTGTTGTGTGTGTTGACAGATTGTGTTGTGTTTATCTCCAGCCTCTCTGAAGTTTAAGCTGGCCAGTGAGAGCAGCAAGGCTTCAGCTCAGCGAGACAAGATACAACAACTACAGAATGATCTGATCAGGGTGAGCAGACCACACACACACACACACACACACACACACACACACACACACGCCCCACACAACACACGCACACACACACGCACACACACACACACACACACACAACTCTAAACACCGTACTTGTCCTGCTGTCACCTTATGTGTGAAACCATCATGGCTCTGACGTTGACAACCCTCTCCCCCTTCCAGAAGAATGACAGTGAGAAGGAGTGCTGCGTCTCCAGAGAGCCCACCAGCAGCAACAGACCGTCCTCCAGAGATTACCGCAAGACTGTCTCCAAGACGCCAGGCCTGGAGGCCACCATTAAACAGCAGGAGAAGGTACCTAACCCTAACCCCTGACCCTATACAGTCGTGGTCAAAAGTTTTGAGAATGACACAAGTATTGGTCTTCACAAAGTTCGCTGCTTCAGTGTTATGAGATATTTTTGTCGGATGTTACTATGGAATACTGAAGTATAATTACAAGCATTCCATAAGTGTCAAAGGCTTTTATTGACAAGTACATTAAGTTTATGCAAAGAGTCAATATTTGCAGTGGTCGCTCCTTCTTTTTCAAGATCTCCGCAATCCGCCCTGCTATGTTGTCAATTAACTTCTGGGCCACATCCTGACTGATGGCAAACCCATTCTTGCGTAATCAATGCTTGGAGTTTGTCAGAATTTTGTGGGGTTTTGTTTGTCCACCCGCCTCTTGATTATCGACCACAAGTTCTCAATTGGATTAAGGTCTGGGGAGTTTCCTGGCCAGTAGTCATATTACAAACCCAATCTCGTTCCCCAAAACTTCCGCCCAAATGCGAAAGTCTGGGTGGACCAACGCATCAAAATTGGCTTTCATTAGTTAGGGTTAGGTTTCAATTCTAATTTTAAGGAGATAAATTGTGGAAATGGGCGGGGGTTTTAGCCATAAATGACTTTCTGACTGTGTTAGTAGCGATGAGGACAAATCCTTTACTCAGTGAGGTCACTCCTATAGAACTCTATGGCCACTCCCACTAAGACCAGCTCTGATTGGTTGATCTCCAGGGTTATATGTGCTGTGTGTTCAATAGCCTGGGGACAACAGTACACCAAGAAACACTCACCTTGATGAAAGCCCCCCAACCTAAAGAAATGTGTCTTTCTTCTGGATCCAAGTTATATGTTCCTCAGTACACACAAAAACGAGCCATACCGAGCGGTGCTGGGCCCGGTCAGGTCTTTAACACAACAATATATAACGAACCATACCGAGCGGTGCTGGGCCCTGTCAGGTCTTTAACACAACAATATAACGAGCCATACCGAGCGGTGCTGGGCCCAGTCAGGTCTTTAACACAACAATATAATGAGCCATACCGAGTGGTGCTGGCCCAGTCAGGTCTTTAACACAACAATATAACGAGCCATACCGAGCGGTGCTGGGCCCAGTCAGGTCTTTAACAAAACAATATAACGAGCCATACCGAGCGGTGCTGGGGCCCGTCAGGTCTTTAACACAACAATATAACGAGCCATACCGAGCGGTGCTGGCCCAGTCAGGTCTTTGACACAACAATATAACGAGCATACCGAGCTGTGCTGGGCCCAGTCAGGTCTTTAACACAACAATATAACGCCATACCGAGCGGTGCTGGGCCCAGTCAGGTCTTTAACACAACAATTATAACGAGCCATACCGAGCGGTGCTGGGCCCAGTCAGGTCTTTAACACAAAAATTTATAACGAGCCATACTGAGCGGTGCTGGGCCCAGTCAGGTCTTTAACACACAACAATTTATAACGAGCCATACCGAGCGGTGCTGGGCCCAGTCAGTGTCTTTAACACAACAATATAACGAGCCATACCGAGGGGGTGCGGGGCCCCAGTCAGGTCTTTAAACACAACAATATAACGAGCCATACCGAGCGGTGCTGGGCCCAGTCAGGTCTTTAAACACACAATATAACGAGCCATACCGAGCGGTGCTGGGCCATCAGGTCTTTAACACAACATATAACGAGCCATACCGAGCGGTGCTGGGCCCAGTCAGGTCTTTGACACATTCACCCACTCCCCCGCTGAAAGATCAACCCAAAATGTTGGCACCATTGTACAGGTTGTAATGAAGTCCTGGTCTCCATGGGATCAAAGAGGAACACCTGGTATGGTAGTCTCAGGTTGGACTACTCCAAATCATCTTGGTTCTGACAAACACAAGCTTTGCAGGTCCATCAACCCATTTAAATACCTCTCACACTCTACAGTAACCTGTGGATCATGAGAGAACCTTCATAAATCAGCAGAACGTTAATAACCTATTTATTACACTTCATGTAGTGTACTGTAATCCAGTGCCTTGCAAAAGTATTCATCCCCATTGGGTGTTTTTTCCTATTTTGTTGCATTACAACCTGTAATTTAAATAGATTTTTATTTGGATTTCATGTAATGGACATACACAAATAGTCCAAATTGGTGAAGTTAAATGAAAAAAATTACTTGTTTCAAAGAATTCTAAAAAAATAAATAACGGAAAAGTGGTGCGTGCATGTGTATTCACTCCCTTTGCTATGAAGCCCCTAAATAAGATCTGGTGCAACCATTACCTTCAAAAATCACATAATTATTTAAATAAAGTACACCTGTGTGCAATCTAAGTGTCACATGATCTCAGTATATATTTACACCTGTTCTGAAAGGCCCCAGAGTCTGCAACACCACTAAGCAAGGGGCACCACCAAGCAAGCGGCACCATGAAGACCAAGGTGCTCTCCAAACAGGTCAGGGACAAAGTTGTGGAGAAGTACAGATCAGGGTTGGGTTATAAAAAATATCGGAAACTTTGAAACAACCCACAGAGCACCATTAAATCCATTATTTAAAAATTGAAAAATTATGGCACCACAACAAACCTGCCAAGAGAGGGCCGCCCACCAAAACTCACAGCCAGGCAAGGAGGGCATAAATCAGAGAGGCAACAGAGAGACCAAAGATAACGCTGAAGGAGCTGCAAAGCTCCACAGCAAAGATTGGAGTATCTGTCCATAGGACCACTTTAAGCCGTACACTCCACAAAGCTGGGCTTTACGGAAGAGTGGCCAGAAAAAAGCCATTGCTTAAAGAAAAAAATATGCAAACACGTTTGGGTTTGCCAAAAGGCATGTGGGAGACTCCCCAAACATATGGAAGAGGTACTCTGGTCAGATGAGGGCGCAAACGCAACACCACACATCACTCTGAGAACACCATCCCACAGTGAAGCATGGTGGTAGCAGCATCATGCTGTGGGGATGTTTTTCATCGGCAGGGACTGGGAAAATCGTCAGAATGGAAGGAATGATGGATTTGGGGCTAATACAGGGAAATTCTTGAGGGAAACCTGATTCAGTCTTCCAGAGATTTGAGACTGGGACGAAGGTTCATCTCCAGCAGGACAATGACCCTAAGCATACTGTTAAAGCAACACTCGAGTGGGTTTAAGGGGAAACATTTAAATGTCTTGGAATGGCCTACTAGTCAAAGCCCAGACCTCAATCCAATTGAGAATCTGTGGTATGACTTAAAGATTGCACCCCTGAGGGGCAGATGTGTTGTTACCGTCCCTTACCACCAGGGGTAACCCGTCAGGAAGTCCAGGATCCAGTTGCAGAGGGAGGTGTTTAGTCCCAGGGTCTTTAGTTTAGTGATGAGCTTTGAGGGCACTATGGTGTTGAACGCTGAGCTGTAGTCAATGAACAGCATTCTCAGGTAGGTGTTCCTTTTGTCCAGGTGGGAAAGGACAGTGTGGGGTGGCAATAGAGATTGCATCATCTGTGGATCTGTTGGGACGGTATGCAAAATTGGAGTGGGGTCTAGGGTTTCTGGAAATGGTGTTGATGTGAGCCATGACCAGCCTTTCAAAGCACTTCATGGCTACAGACACAAGTGCTACGGGTCGGAAGTCATTTAGGCAGGTTACCTTGCTGTTCTTGGGCACAGGGACTATGGTGGTCTGCTTGAAACATGTAGGTATTACAGACTCAGTCAGGGAGAGTTTGAAAATATCAGTGAAGAACCACTTGCCAGTTGGTCAGCGCATGCTCTGAGTACACATCCTGGTAATCCGTCTGGGCCCGCGGCGGCCTTGTGAATATGACCTGTTTAAAGGTCTTACTCACATCGGCTACGGAGAGCGTGATCACACAGTCGTCTGGAACAAGCTGGTGCTCTCATGCATGCTTCAGTGTTGCTTGCCTCGAAGCGCGCGCGCATGGAAGTAATTTAGCTCATCTGGTAGGCTCGTGGTAAATGGGAAGCTCATGGCTGGGCTTCCCTTTGTAGTCCGTAATAGTTTGCAAGCCCTGCCACATCCGAAAAAGCGTCAGAGCCGGTGTAATAGGATTCAATCTTAGTCCTGTATTGAAGCTTTTCCTGTTTGATTGTTCGTGGCAAGAGTGTGCAAAGCTGTCAACAAGGCAAAGGGTGGCTATTTGAAGAATCTCTATTATAAATATATATTGATTTGTTTAACACTTTTCTGGTTACTACATGATTCCACATGTGTTATTTCATAGTTTTGATGTCTTCACTATTATTTTACAATGTAAAAAATAGTAAAAATAAAATAAAAACCTTTGAATGAGTAGGTGTGTCCAAACTTTTGACTGGTATTGTACATGGCTTCTGGTTGGGATATGTACGTACGGTCACTGTGCTTTGTGAAGCCTCAATTCAATATGATTTATAAAGCCTTTATTAAGCGGTGCTTATGCCACCCTTTATAAAGCACAGGGTTATGTCACATTTACATAATGGGTTATGTCACATTTGACATTGGTGATTATGTCAAACAGTTTCTGCCACATTTATTAACCCTTTATTAAGCATGACATACAGTTATAGATGTTTTATTTGTAGTGTTTATGAAGGCTTTATGAAGCCTTTATTAGCTGCACATCATTTAAAGCGGGAACAAGTTATCAAGTGTGGCCGACAGTCTGCGATTTATATTTATATTTATGGAAAGTGGATTACGCTGGTAAAGTCAAACGTCGCAACACGTTCTAAACTGCTTTGGTGACAAACACACTTTTTTGCCTTGTCTCCATTCGTCCACATGGCTGCGTTTTTTGCTACCACAGGACAGGAAAATAGGGAAGATTGCCCATTATTTCCCAAAAACGGAGGGCAGTGGGAAAAACTATTCAAGATCAAGTAAGTAATAAAATAAAATAAAATGTATTATTAGCTAGCTAGCTTGATGGCTACAGTAGGCCACTTTGTAGACTAACTCAACTGAGCTGCTAGCTAGCTAACTTTACACACTGTTTAGCTAAGTGAATTAAATATAATCAGCTAGTTAACTTCTATTAGCTAGCTTTCTTGAGGTAGCTAATCATTGTAAATTTAAAAACACAGTCTCAAATGCATTTGTTGATAACAGCCATGGAAGAGAGTGAAACAAAGTGCTGAGTAAAGGGTCTGAATACTTATGTAAATGTGATATTTCCGGTTTTTATTTTTATTTATAAAAACCTGTTTTTGCTTTGTCATTATGGGGTATTGTGGGTATAATCAATTTTAGAATAAGGCTTGTTACGTAACAAAATGTGGAAAAAGTCAAGGGGTCTGAATACTTTCCGAATGCAATGTACATCGTATATGTAACGGACGTCAAACGTAAAATCTGCTGCACAGACCCTAAATTAAGATATGGAATTATTTTGGCTATATCTAATTAATGTATATTACTTTCCATGACGTGGACAGTATGCTTTACTACATTACAAAAGATGACGTTTTGACCACATAAAATTTGGGGGGGGGAAAATTACCACCCCTTTTTACCTCAGTTTGGGTTTGATGTTAGTATAAAAAGTATAAAACCCACAGTTTGCTTTTAAAACGATCAATATCTTTGGGTTTTTGGGTCATACACACGGGGTGGGCAGGTTTTTAAAACGAAAGCTATCATTTCCCCCAAATTTGACACATTTGGGGGGGGGGGTCTCTCTGAAAAAGCCCACTGGCCCCCGTTTCAAACTTCACTTAAATGCACCAACCGTTGTCGCTTTTGAAAATCCTACCGGCCCGGGTCATGATTCCTTGAATTTAAACAAATAGGGGATAACGGTTTTTTCCCCTTTTTCCCGGATGGCACCCTCCCAACTTTCCCAAAAAAATTGAGAAAAGCCTTCTAAAAGTCCCATCAAACCAACATTTTATTCTCTTTTCCGTTTGGCCTTTGTTCTTTTTTAAAACCCCCAACTTTTCCCCCCCCCTTTTTGTTGTTTTCGGTGTGATATCGATGGAAGTGTTTAAATTAAAAAAAATGCCCCTTTTGATTCAAAATGCTTCAAAATGTGGGTGCTGTTTTCTAAAAAATTTTGTCCTTTTTTAAAAGTTCCCGTCAATTAAAATTGGTTTGGGGAAAAAAAGGGGGTCCCCCCGACTTCAAAGATATACTAGTGTTTTTAATTAAAAAAAACCCTTTCAATGGAAAATAGGGAGGGTTCGTTAAAACGGGCTCTCTAAAAATACCTCCCCGGGCATTTTCAAAAACTAACCCCATTTTTTCAAAGGTTCTTGCTTCAAATTTTACAGAAGATTTTCCCCCACCTCTCTGCTGCCCAAATTGGGAGAAAGGGGGACTTGAGCGTGGTTTAGACTTACTCATCAATCCGTTGATGCATCTCTGTTCCCCGGGCCCTTTACGTTTTAATAAAAACCCTTCATATTGAAAGAGCCGCCCCCTTAGAACCTTTCCCACGTCCAAGGAAGGCTCAAAGATCCAAAGAACCCGAAATTTTCCCAGCATCGGGAACCCAAAAAATCCCTATCCCCTTTCCCCCCCTAAAACAGCTCTTCACATCAACCCAAAAGCTCCCGGTTACAACCAAACATTACCCCCAGCAAAAAATGCTTTCTTTCTAAGTTGGGCACCCACCCAATTTCCAAATTTATTTAAAAAAATAAAACCCCAACCCAATCCCTCTTTTAAACACCCTTAGGGTGCCCACTAAATTAAAATACAATACAAAACAAAAAATCACACTTTTTTTAAATGGCCCCAAAATGATCCTAAAAAAAAAAAACCCTCAGCCATCTACACCCAATTGCAATTGTTACCAGTATCAAAGAACTTAAAACCATCACAAAAGGGAAAAAAAAAAACTTCACATATTTAAAAATTGTTTTAAAAAAACATAAATCACAAACAAGAAGAAACTTTTTTGGCCCCCCTTTAGAACCCCTAGTGTAAACTCCCCCAAAGGCCTGGTAGGCCAATCCCCTTTCCCTTTTTAGGTCGGAGTCCAGGATTGGGCCGATCTCACCATCTTTTGGGGAAAATCCCTTCCCCAATCTCCTATCTCCCAACCAAAACCCCCGAAAAAGGAAATAAGACAACATCCACAAAAAAATTTTTAAAAACCCAAGAAGCAAAATTAAATTCCCCAGAATTTTTTACAACAAAGTTTTTCCATTTTTTCAAAAAATGTGATCAAACCAACCTTTTTAAGGGGCTATCAATACCGAGTTCTCGACAGTTCTTTCCGTCAGCGAGTTCCCCCCTGAAGCTTTTTTGTACAAACCTTTTTCCGGGGGGTATATTTTTGAGGATGAAAATCAGCACATATATCCACACAGAACAAAAACCTCCCCCCCGCTCACCCAAAAAGCATATCTAAAGCTTTTTCTATTCTGAAGGGGCATTAAGCGTTCCCGGGCTGTCTGCTCACTAATCCCTTTATTGCATCACGAGTGTGGTTTAAAAATTTTTTCCCTTTTTATAATTTACCCCAATCTTTTTTGTTTTTATTAATTTTTGGACCACAGAAAAAATTTGTTTAAAACCCGGCTCCCGGATCTAAATTCCCTATTTTGAATTTTCGGCCCCCCCCTGAGGTTCTCCTATCCTTTCCGGGTTCCTTTTCATAAAAGGACCCCCCGGGAGGAGGCCCTATTTTTTGTGACAACTCACCAGTCTCTGACACTTTTTTTTTTTAATAGAGGGAGTTCACAATCAGTTACACCACAAAAACCATCAAGTCAGCCCCGGGCCCGGGTTTTGGGGGTTCCAAAAACCCCTTTGGCGAAACCAAAGAAAAAGGTTTAGCCTTGGTCTCTTTAAAGTTGTGATATTCTCTTTTTGTAGGAGGGGGCAAAGATGCCCTACTCTGTAACCTATTTATAGTCCAAAAAACAATTAAAATCCCCTGAGACTTAAAAACGTAGGCAACCTAGGTGGGAAATGACTTTTTTATCAGGGGTACAGAATTTCAATTTACTAAAAGCCTCTTTCACCACATTCCCAGGGGGCGGCATGGAGGAAAAACCTTTTTTTTTCGTACTTCAGACTTTGGGGCCCTTTACCTACCCTTTAGGGGCCCGCACTGCCTTTTTGGGTTTTAATTCCCTACTTTCACAATACTACACCTGCCCCAAAAACTATGTAGGAGATTTCCCATATCCCCCACGTTTGGGTAGGGAGAAACTACATAGTCCCAGGATGTACAGGGTGACTCCTATGGTGATTTTTCCCCCCCTAAAGCCCCTAGAAACCCCCCTTTTTCCCTACGTTTTTAGCTGTCTCCTATCCCCTTCCCATAGACTGGGGCCTCAGGTTTTTTTTAACCCAAACTTTTTTTTTGGGGTTAAAAAAATTTAATTTTTTGGGTGATCAAAGGGGTTTTTAAAGTGTGTTAGGAATAGGGCCCACCCAATCAGCCCGCTACCTACCGTCAGGAGCCCTGTAAACCCCAAAACCCCCCGCCCTGAAAAATGTCAGACCCCAAACCCCATTGCTTCAACCTTCTAAAAAAAATCAACAGGATGATCAGCCCGGGGAAAGGGGAATCTTGGGAAAAGGGGGGCCAACCCCCGAGCCCTAGGGGTTGATGGGTTTTTTTTTCTTTAAACTTGTGTTTGTTAATCAGGTGTTTTTTTTTAAACGGGGGTTTCCCCCTTTTTTCAGGGGTGACATGCCCCCGGTGGACTAATAGGATTGATAGGGGGCCCTTCCCCAACAGGCCTGTTTTCCAGTTTTTTTTTCTTTTAGGGATGGATCCACCCCCAGTCTCCGGTGAAAAGTGGGTCACCTTCCCCTTTATTCCCCTTTTGGGGGGCAAAAAACCCCTCTGCCTTTAGGGGTGGGGGGTTTAAAAAACTATCTTCACAAAAACATGTTGACTCTCAATTTCTTTTTTTTTTTTAAAGTATTTTTTTTTTTTAAATCCTACATTATTATTTAATCCTATCATTTCCCCCTTTTTTTAAACATGTTTTGGGCCCATTGTCAATATTCCCACCTTCAAAAACCAACCCCTTATTTTAATTTAAAACCCAAATTTGCCTTTCCCTTTTTTTTTTTGAGATTGCCCTTTTGGCTTCTTTTTGCCCCTCCCACTTCCTTTGTTTTTTATGGCAGCTAAATTCAAACTTTCACCCATTTTTCCAAAAATAAATTTAGAAACCCAAAATTTTCCAATCTCTTATCTTTAAAAACACTTATTTTAGTTCAAACCTGTTTACCCAGGCTCTCCCGGGGGCTTGCCCTGAAGATGATTTTTGGGGGAAATAAAAAGCTTTTTCTTGGTTTCACCTAAGTCTTCTGTCTACAACAAAGAAAAAAAACCCCTCAAATGTTCATGATTAACCCATTTTATTTTTAAAAATAGCCCACCAAAAACCTCATCATTTTAAAAAAGGGCCCAATTTTCCTTTCCCCCTTTTTTACTCCCCTACCTTTTGGGGGAAACCCACCCCTGATTTATGTATCCCTTTCCTTAGATTTCCAAATTAATTTTAACCCAGGGGCTCCCTTTCCCTTTTCCCCTAGATAAGATCACTTAATTTACCCGTATTCAGTACTTTAAAGGGGACCCAAATTTTAACAGCAGTTTATATTCCCAAAAAGCTCATAAATTTGTTTTTTTTTTTTTAACGGTTTTGGCGCTTCAAGTATAGCAGTTTTCCTGGATGATTTTAAAAATTCCCCCCCTTCCTGTGTTTAGGGGTTTCCCTAGGAAAATTTACCTCGCTCTGCCGGAAGGTTAAAAAATTGGATTGTACCCCTTTCCCCCAATCCCTCCGGAGGGGGATTACCCAAATTTAAATATCTCTACAAAACTAAATTTGGTTCCCTTCCCCTATGCCCCAAATTTTTATTTTATAGCCTGGGCCCTAAATGTTAAAGACTTTCCGAGTACCTTGGGAAAATTAACGAAAATCCTTTCCGTCCCTAAAAAGAAAACCCAAAACCCAAACCCCTGACTATCCGGATGAACTGGGATCTAAAAAAAGCATTAGAAAATCTTCACTGTAAAATAGGAGTTCTCTGGTTTCAATTGGTTTTCAGCAATGTAGTGGATTTTGGTACACTTTAAACCCTGGGAATGATATTTTTTTAAACCCCCCCTGAAAACCCAGGGACCACCTCCAGTAAAGGGCCTAGGGCCTTTTTTAAAAAGGACTACTGGAGGGGTTCCTTGTCCCTCATCCCCAAAAAAATTTTATCACCCCCCTCCCTTAAGAAAAATGCTCAAAGGGTAGGTTGTTACCCCTTTTTATTGCTTTTTGTTTTCAAAGGTAGGGCTTTTGTTATGGTCTATGATGGGATCGAGGAATCACTTGTCTGGAGCTACCCCCTTAATTAGCCCCTACATCGCGGGGTCCTTGTGACCAAAATTTTTGAAGGGAAAATTCCCTGCTAACTCAGCCCCCTGTTCCTGAGTTAAGAAAATCTTTTCCCTGTCATCCATGTTAAAACTTATCTCCAGAGGGAAACCCTGGGCTGGGGGGTTTTTTCTCTCCAATTTAAATTTCTTCTAATTTCCCCGGGGGGAGTGGCCCTACTGATCCCCCATTTGGTTTTTCTGCCCGTCAGTAATGTTTTTCCCCGGGTTTTTTCCATTTACCCGTGATAACCATTCCTTGGGGTTTCAGAGCTTTTCCAATTAAATTTGGTTTAAATATCCCCCAACAAAAAAGTTTCCCTCCTACAACATAGTTAAAAAACCCCCCTGATTGTTGAAAATCCCCCCAAATTCAAAATAAAAACCCTTTTTTAAACATCATGCTTTGGGGGGGGTTTTTTTTTTTTTATTTTTAAAAACCCAAAATTTTAAAAAAACAATCAAAGATAGTTAGGTCAACTTAATTTGGGTTTTTGCGCCCTCAGACCTAAAAACTGCCCAAATTTTGGGTGAGCTAAATCTCTTTCTCCTGGTTATAATCTAAAGATGGTAGTACACACAAACAATGATACAGATTTCCCAGTCTTAACCCATCAATAATTGTTTGTATCATTCTAATATTCCTCATATCTAATTCATTAAACCACTCAAAATTCCCGAGTATAACATGATTATTTAATTGATTACCCTATCTCTGCTACATGTGATCCTCATCTCAATGATCCATTATCAATTATTTGGTTCAACCACCCCCTAGAAAATCTGTCTCCCCTTCTATTGTTCCTGTCCCCCCTGTTTTACCATCCAGGACCCACCACAGGCTGGCGCTATTTCCCCAGCACAACAGCCACAATGCATACTTTCACATCCTAAACAAAATAAATTATCGTTCTAAAATTGTCCAACTATTTTGTATTTTCCCGCTAACCCATTTCATTCGCTATTCAATTTTATTTAACTGTTCTCTCTGATTATGCCCTAATGTAATAAAACAATACTTTGCTATCGTTTTATCAGCATACGCTTAATGACATTCCTACCATCTGAACTATGTCCTGTCTCTTACCCTCTCCTTTCCCTCTCCTGCTCCTTCCTACATTATGGGGGAGGCGTGGGAAATGTCCCTACAATCTTCCTTCTTAGGTAATAATGTCATTCGTACTTGTACCATATTTTTCATAGATCCATCTAGAATACCACTAAGCTATCTTATGCAACTTTTAATACACGTAAAAAAACTCTCCTCTCTCTCCACCCATTCCCTATTGAATAAGTGAATTTTTTTCTATTTAACCCCAAAACACGCTTACAATAGTCCATTCAACATTACCAAACCAAATAATTCCATCGTACCCATTCAATCAACACATCAGCAGTGGAATTTACACTCCATAATGCAGATTGTTACTCCATGCCTTGAAATGATAAATAGATTTCCAACCAATAGTACCATTAATGATCTCATCTTACCCTCTGACACAAAATGAAGTTCCCTCACTGTACTACGTTAGCTCTACCATGATAATTAGTTCAATTTAACCCTCTATTTGCTTTGTACTATATTATACATTACGTCTAAAACAACATTACTTATGGTCAGTTTATTCCACCATCATATTATCCAACAACGCCACAATCTTAAACTCATATGGGGTGGCAGGCAGTTTAGTGACCAATAGCGCCGCGCCAACAACCGAGAGGTCACCGGTTACAACCCCGAGCCGACCAGGCGAAAAATCTGCCGATGTGCCCTCGAGCAAGGCACTCAACCCCAATTGCTCCCATAAATCGCTCTGGACAAGAGCGTCTGCCAAATTACCCAAAAATGCAATGTAAACATTCTCTACTTTCCCACCCATGACGCACGTCTGCGTTCGGGGTGAGCAAGTTTAGAACACTCCATCTCGTCAGAAAAACCCACCAATCTTTTCTGGCTCCAAACGCCACCACTTTCGCTCTCTCCAGCCCCCCCTCCCCTCGCAACTCTACCTTTTTTCTTGTCCAGGGGGAACAGACTTTTTGAGAAGCTATTTCTCGTTTTAATGTTTTCAATATTCTGCCTGCCGTTATTCAAAGTTCTCCAGTCCATTCATCCAAATCAAATTATTCCCACCTAATTAGTCAAAGAAGTCGGTGCATATCTATATCTCAACGATACAACCGAATTATTTCGGTCAAATTGTTTAAACCAGTATTTTGCACGGTCAAACATCAAACGTTAAATCAAATAATAAAATCAAATAGCCCAAACCAAGCACCTAAAACCAGTATTATGCTATGTCAAACATCAAAACATCAAATCGAATACTAAACGAATTGGCTTCGACACAACTATTCAAAAGCAGTATTTATGCTATGTCAAAACACCAAATGTTATATTTCAAATATACCAGTTCAAACGTTTTAGTTCAGTCACACTCATTCATCACTTTTCATTTCATGTTTTCGATTGTCACTGACGGGTTATATGGTTTGAGTAACCACAAATCCAACATTTATTCCCAAATTATACCGTTTGGACTGCCACAGACGTCTTAATATACAGGTTTATTATTTTTAATAACCCCTATTCACTATTTTATTTCGTCTGTGATCATTCGCGCACTCATGCATACAACAAGGCTCTGTCGTAGCCGGCCGCGACCGGGAAGACCCATGGGGCGGCGCACAATTGGCCCAGCGTCGTCCAGGGTAGGGGAGGGAATGGCCGGCAGGGATGTAGCTCAGTTGGTAGAGCATGGCGTTTGCAACGCCAGGGTTGTGGGTTCGATTCCCACGGGGGGCCAGTATGAAAAATAAAAAAATAATAATGTATGCAACTCACTAACTGTAAGTCGCTCTGGATAAGAGCGTACTGCTAAATGACTAAAATGTAAATGTAAATGTAAACAACACCCAGTGTCCCCCTGACCCTAACCGTATCTAGCCTTCTGATACGTGTCAGTAGCGTAACACTATCTAAAATTTAAGTGGCCATTATGATCCTAGCCGTATCTCAGTGGATATGTGCCACAACGTTACACTTTGATCAATTAATCCCTGTATCTCACAGTTCCACCATTTGTGGTCCAGAGACTTCAGTATCTTCCTTGATCCTAGCCATATCTCTCTGAATATGTGTCAAAGGAAACAATACTCAATTAAAATGTTGGCGCTCCTCTGATCCTAGCCATATCTCGATGGATATGTGTCAGTAGCCAACGCCCTTAGCCAATAATTCCCTGTGGTCTCCAGTTCTCACCCCTGGTGATCCTAGCCTGGAGACTTCAGTATTTTCTCCGAACCTAGCCATATCTCTCTGGATATGTGTCGGTTAGACAATACTCAACTAAAATTTTGGCGCTCCTCTGATCCTAGCCATATCTCGATGGATATGTGTCAGTAGCCAACGCCCTTAGCCAATAATTCCCTGTATCTCCAGTTCTCACCCCTGGTGATCCTAGCCTGGAGACTTCAGTACTATTTCCCGATCCTATCCGTACCTAGGCTTCTGGTACGTGCCGGTGAAACAATACTCTACGGTACCAAGGTTTTAACATCACATTCATCACAGGTTTGCATGTCACAATATTGTGCTTATCTACTCATAATAGTTTCATAATTTAGTTCACTTACATCAGACAGTTGTTTCACAAAATTAATTTGAATAAAGCCAATTTGCAGATCTTTAGTTATTTAACAATAGGTATCTGCTTACCTTCTTTAAGTTGTCCGGACTTTTTGTGAAACAGAGTCCAATGAAAGAGATGACCAATGGGCCGGACATTTACCCAGCGAAGTCCCTTCTACCAGATCACGTCGGGGTCACCAATTGTCAAAGTCGCGTCAATTCAAATCTGGTATTAGGAACAAAAGAGGTCAACACGACTTCTAAGATATACTAGTTATTTTAATTAATGCAAAAACCTTCAATGGTAAATATGATGTTTCGTATATACGGGCTCTCTGAAACACCTCGCAGGGCACCCCAGAGAAACTAACCCATTGTTCTGGGTTCTTGCTCAAATACTCTGACAGAGAGAATTTCCCACCTCTCTGCTGACCAATCAGAGTAGAGACTTGAGCGTGGTTTAGACTTACTCAGTCAATCCGTTGATGCATCTCTGTTACCAGGCATATGTCCATATCATAACAACCTGTCATAGTGAGAAGAGCCAGCTCCCTTAGACACCATTCCTACGTCCAAGGAAGGCTCACAGATCACAAAGAACCAGTATATTCCAGCATCTGGAGACACAAATCCCTATCTCCCTTTACCCCCTAAAACAGCTCTTCACATCAATCACAGCCTGCCAGGTGTCACAACCTACATTAGCCCAGTCAAGAATGCATTCTTTCTAGGTTAGTCATCCCATCAATCCAATTATTTAGAAAATAGAACCCAACACTATTTATCAATATGTCTTGTCAACAGGAAGCAGAGACAATATCATCTTAAGTTTTAGGAATATAAATATTTATAAATTCAACTTTCAACCATACATTTACAATGGTATTCTACTTAATCAGGTAAAGATTTACCAGAAATCACCAAACGGGTGACTACTATATGCCATGGGTTACAATGCCTTCAGAAAGTATTCACACCCCTTGAATTTTTCCACATTTTCATTGTGTTACTGTAGTGTCTGAACAATTTATGACTTTGCTGATGTCTGCAAATAGTGTCTTAGAGGATGTTTGACTCAGCTTGAGGAAGCATCTGGAGAGCATTTCTATAGGGGAACCCTAAAAACAGAGGAAGTCTGTTAGGTGGAGTCCTGGGATTGGTCTGTAGGGGAAAACACCCATATCAGGTTACATAGGATATATATACTATGGTTTGGGACAAAGGAGGGGAGAATAACATATTAGAGATTGGGGCCGGTTGTTCTCCAGATGTCTGCAGAAGTCTGTAAATTGGCGCTGAGATCTTCAAATGTAATAAATAATTATAATCGAGGACAGTGTCAGCGGATTTCTTGTTCTCACAGCATCTCAGCATCGTTTTCTCGGCACTACATTAAAGCTTGAATTTAAAATGGATTAAATTGAGATTTTGTCACTGATCTTGATGTCAAAGTGGAATTATCTTATTTTACAACATTAATTAAAAATGAAAAGGTGAAATGTCTTGAGTCAATAAGTATTCAACCCCTTTGTTATGGCAAGCCTAAATAAGTTCAGGAGTAGTATGTGCTTAACAAGTCACACAATAAGTTGATGGACACATGATTTTTGAATGACTACCTCATCTCTGAACCCCACACATACAACTACAGTGGGGAAAAAAAGTATTTAGTCAGCCACCAATTGTGCAAGTTCTCCCACTTAAAAAGATGAGAGATGCCTGTAATTTTCATCATAGGTACACGTCAACTATGACAGACAAAATGAGATTTTTTTTCTCCAGAAAATCACATTGTAGGATTTTTTATGAATTTATTTGCAAATGATAGTGGAAAATAAGTATTTGGTCAATAACAAAAGTTTCTCAATACTTTGTTATATACCCTTTGTTGGCAATGTCACAGGTCAAATGTTTTCTGTAAGTCTTCACAAGGTTTTCACACACTGTTGCTGTTATTTTGGCCCATTCCTCCATGCAGATCTCCTCTAGAGCAGTGATGTTTTGGGGCTGTCGCTGGGCAACACGGACTTTCAACTCCCTCCAAAGATTTTCTATGGGGTTGAGATCTGGAGACTGGCTAGGCCACTCCAGGACCTTGAAATGCTTCTTACGAAGCCACTCCTTCGTTGCCCGGGCGGTGTGTTTAGGATCATTGTCATGCTGAAAGACCCAGCCACGTTTCATCTTCAATGCCCTTGCTGATGGAAGGAGGTTTTCACTCAAAATCTCACGATACATGGCCCCATTCATTCTTTCCTTTACACGGATCAGTCGTCCTGGTCCCTTTGCAGAAAAACAGCCCCAAAGCATGATGTTTCCACCCCCATGCTTCACAGTAGGTATGGTGTTCTTTGGATGCAACTCAGCATTCTTTGTCCTCCAAACACGACGAGTTGAGTTTTTACCAAAAAGTTCTATTTTGGTTTCATCTGACCATATGACATTTTCCCAATCCTCTTCTGGATCATCCAAATGCACTCTAGCAAACTTCAGACGGGCCTGGACATGTACTGGCTTAAGCAGGGGGACACGTCTGGCACTGCAGGATTTGAGTCCCTGGCGGCGTAGTGTGTTACTGATGGTAGGCTTTGTTACTTTGGTCCCAGCTCTCTGCAGGTCATTCACTAGGTCCCCCCGTGTGGTTCTGGGATTTTTGCTCACCGTTCTTGTGATCATTTTGACCCCACGGGGTGAGATATTGCGTGGAGCCCCAGATTGAGGGAGATTATCAGTGGTCTTGTATGTCTTCCATTTCCTAATAATTGCTCCCACAGTTGATTTCTTCAAACCAAGCTGCTTACCTATTGCAGATTCAGTCTTCCCAGCCTGGTGCAGGTCTACAATTTTGTTTCTGGTGTCCTTTGACAGCTCTTTGGTCTTGGCCATAGTGGAGTTTGGAGTGTGACTGTTTGAGGTTGTGGACAGGTGTCTTTTATACTGATAACAAGTTCAAACAGGTGCCATTAATACAGGTAACGAGTGGAGGACAGAGTTACAGGTCTGTGAGAGCCAGAAATCTTGCTTGTTTGTAGGTGACCAAATACTTATTTTCCACCATAATTTGCAAATAAATTCATTAAAAATCCTACAATGTGATTTTCTGGATTTTCTTTCCTCAATTTGTCTGTCATAGTTGACGTGTACCTATGATGAAAATTACAGGCCTCTCTCATCTTTTTAAGTGGGAGAACTTGCACAATTGGTGGCTGACTAAATACTTTTTTCCCCACTGTATATGTATGGTCCCTCAGTCGAGCAGTGAATTTTAAACACAGATTCAACCACAGGGAGGTTTTCCAATGCCTCGTACCTATTGGTAGATGGGGAAAAGAACACACAAAAAAGCAGACATTGAATATCCCTTTGAGCATGGTGAAGTTATTAATTACACTACAAAGATACAGTCGTCCTTCCTAACTCAGTTGCCAGAGAGGAAGGAAACCGTTCAGGGATTTCACTATGAGCCCAATTGTGACTTTAAAACGGTTACAGAGTTTAATGGCTGTGATAGGAGAAAACTGAGGATGGCTCAACAACATTGTAGTTACTCCATAATACTAACCTAATTGACAGAGTGAAAAGAAGGAATCCTGTACAGGCTAAAAATTCCAATTCATGCATCCTGTTTACAAGGCACTTTAGTAATACTGCAAAAAATGTGGCAAATAAATACTTTTATGTCCTGAATACAAAGTGTTATGTTTGAGGCAAATCCAACGCAACACATCACTGAGTACCACTCTTCATATTTTCAAGCATGGTGGTGGCTGCATCATGTTATGGGTATGCTTGTCATCGGCAAAGACTAGGGAGTTTTTTAAGGATAAAAAGAAACGGGATAGAGCTAAGCACAGACAAAATCCTAGAGGAAAACCTGGTTCAGTCTGCTTTCCACCAGACACGGGGAGATGAATTCACCTTTCAGCAAGACAATAACCTAAAACACCAAGGCCAAGTATACACTGGAGTTGCTACCAAGATGACATTGAATGTTCCTGAGTGGCCTGGTTACAGTTTTGACTTAAATCGTCTTGACAATATATGGCAAGAGTTGAACATGGCTGTCTAGCAATGATCAACAACCAACTTGACAGAGCTTGAAGAATTATATACTGTATATGCAAATATTGTACAATAAATGCGTGCATAGCATTTACATTTTAGTCATTTAGCAGACGCTCTTATCCAAAGTGACTTACAGTTAGTGAGTGTATACATATATATTAGGGGTGTAACGATCCATCTACTACATCGATGTATCGATTTATATTCCTATGATCCAACTACATCGATCTGTGCTCGGCGAGTTGGCCTTTTGGACAACATATATCAATCTAACATCGTTTTAAAATGTAATAAATCGATTGTATCGATACTAGGAAATAACCCATTGGATTTAAGCACGTCAGACTTTATATGGATGTTTTTTCTTAGCACTTTTAATGATAAAGGCTTTAAACATTACTCGATTCAGTCTGCCTATCCGTGACGTCATCGCCCCCGCGCAAGCAGCAGCGCAAAGGCGCAAAGACAACAAAACATAGCATGGCGGACGACAGAGGAGAAGTATGTCCAGTATCCAGGTATTTATTTCAGTCACACTGGTTTGAATTTTTGGCTAAAAGGTTACTGAATCGATTTCAAGTCACTGAATCGTTTCGGATCGTATCGTTCTAAATGAACCAATATCGTCCTTGAATCGTATCGACAACCACGAATCGTGATACAAATCGAATCGTTGTTAAAAACGAATCGTTACACCCCTAATATATATATTTTAAAAAATCATACTGGCCCCCCCTGGGTATCGAACCCACAACCCTGGTGTTGCAAGCGCCATGCTCTACCAACTGAGCTAGATGGGACAGAAAGACTCACAGCTGTAATCACAGCCAAAGGTTTCTTCTACAAAGTATTGACTCAGGGGTGTGAATACTTGTGTAAATTATATATATTTCTGTGTTTTATTTTCAATAAATGTGCACAAATTGCATCTTTTTTTTCACTTTGTCATTATGGGGTAGATGGGTAAAATAAAATGGAAAAAAAAATCTATTTATTCCATTTTGAATTCAGAAACAAAATGACCACTTTAGGCCTACCAGTTGAGGAGGACCATCCATTCATAAAAATAGTGAACCATTAAAGAAAGTTATCCTTTTTAGATTAAACTATACTAAATATATGCACATGTCACCAAATAATTGATTAAAACACACTGTTTTGCAATGAAGGTCTACAGTAGCCTCAACAGCACTCTCTAGCGTAGCACCATGGTGTATCCGGACGACAGCTAGCTTCCATCCTCCTCTGGGTACATTGACTTCAATACAAAACCTAGGAGGCTCATGGTTCTCACCCCCTTCCATAGACTTACACAGTAATAATGACAACTTCCGGAGGACGTCATCCAACCTATCAGAGCTCAGATCAGGGAGTGTATTGTGTACTACACTGCCGTTCAAAGGTTTGGGGTCGCTTAGAAATGTCCTTGTTTTCGAAAGAAAAGCAATGTTTTTGTCCATTAAAATAACATCAAATTGATCAGAAATACAGTCTAGACATTGTTCATGTTCTAAATGGCTATTGTAGCTGGAAACGGCTGATTATTTATGGAATATCTACATAGGCGTACAAAGGCCCATTATCATTGATCATTAGAAAACCCTTTTGCAATTATGTTAGCACAGCTGAAAACTGTTGTGCTGATTAAAGAAGCAATAAAACTTCTTGAGACTAGTTGAGTATCTGGAGCATCAGCAATTGTGGGTTCGATTACAGGCTCAAAATGGCCAGAAACAAATAACTTTCTTCTGAAACTCTTCAGTCTATTCTTGTTCAGGTGAATCCAGGTGAAAGCTATGATCCCTTATTGATGTCAATTGTTAAATCCACTTCAAATCAGTGTAGATGAAGGGGAGGAGACAGGTTAAAGAAGGATTTTCTAACGAACGACTTATCCCTTCACCATAGATTCCCCTCTAATATCTCTATTGAACTGCTGTGATTGTGATAGAGGTTGCCTTAACCTACTTTAGTTGAAGTCCCTCTGGATAAGAGTGTCTGCTAAACCAACCACCTCTATATCTGATCACATTAACCTGTAACCTCCTGTTGTTGAGCAGATCATTGAGAAGATGGAGAAGGTTCTGGACAACAAACTGACAGAGAAGAGCAAGGAGAATGCAGAGAGGAAGTTGATGATGAAGATGGATCCAACAGGTGAGACAGGAGTGTTTTCAGAGGGAAGTTGATGATGAAGATGGATCCAACAGGTGAGTACAGGAGTGTTTTTCAGAGAGGAAGTTGATGATGAAGATGGATCCAACAGGTGAGACAGGAGTGTTTTCAGAGAGGAAGGTGATGATGAAGATGGATCCAACAGGTGAGACAGGAGTGTTTTCAGAGAGGAAAGTTGATGATGAAGATGGATCCAACAGGTGAGACAGGAGTGTTTTGCAGAGAGGAAGTTGATGATGAAGATGGATCCAACAGGTGAGACAGGAGTGTTTTCAGAGAGGAAGGTGATGATGAAGATGGATCCAACAGGTGAGACAGGAGTGTTTTCAGAGAGGAAGTTGATGATGAAGGATGGATCCAACAGGTTGAGACAGGAGTGTTTTCAGAGAGGAATTTGATGATGAAGATGGATCCAACAGTGAGACAGGAGTGTTTTCAGAGAGGAAGTTGATGATGAAGATGGATCCAACAGGTGAGACAGGAGTGTCTCAACTGTTGTCGCATCAACATATGAAGCCCACAGGAAAAGAATAGCTGATCTGATTTGGACCGATACTAAATCTCTGAATTTACTCTGAGGCCTCAGCAGTACTAATAGTGCTGTGTGTGTGTGTGGTGTCCTGTGTGTGTGTGTGGTGTGTGTCCTGTGTGTGTGTGTGTGTGTGTGTGTGTGTGTGTGTGTGTGTGTGGTGTGTGTAGCAGGTGAGGAGGACAACAGGAAGGTGGAGATACAGTCAGCAGCAGAGAACTGGAGGCTCAGAGGAGAACTGGACAAATACGTTCCCAACCTCCACAAGCTGCCATCATTATACAACAGCCTGCACAGTGTAACACAGAGAGAGACACAGACACAGAGAGAGACACAGAAAGAGGAGACACACACACACACACACAGAGACAACAGACACACACAGAAAGACACAGACACCACACACACAGAGAGAGAGAGACACACAGAGAGAGACACACACAGAGAGAGACACAGACACAGAGAGAGGACACACACAGAGAGAGACACCACACACAAAGAGAGACACACACACAGAGAGAGACACAGACACAGAGAGAGACACAGACACAGAGAGAGACACACACAGAGAGACACAGACACACCACACACACACCAGAGCGAGAGACACAGACACAGAGAGAGACACACACAGAGAGAGACACACACACAAAGAGAGACACACACACAGAGAGAGGACACACACACACAGAGAGAGACACAGACACAGAGAGAGACAAGACACAGAGAGACACAGACACACACACACACACAGAGCGAGAGACACAGACACACAGAGAACAACACACACACACCACAAGAGAGACCAAAGACACACACAGACACACACACACACACAGAACACAGACACACTCACACACACAGAGAGAGACACAGACATACAGAGAAGACACAGAAGAGAGAGACACACACACACACACACACAGAAAGACACAGACACACTCACACACACAGAGAGACAGACACACAGAGAGAGACAGACACATAGAGAGAGACACACACACACAGAGAGAGAGACAACACACACACAGAGAGAGAGCACACAGACACACAGAGAGACACAGAAGAGAGAGACAACAGACACACAGAGAGACACCGAACACACACACAGAAAGAGAGACACAGACACACAGAGAGACACCGACACACACACAGAAAGAGACACAGACACCACAGAGACACAGACACACACACACACACACACACAGAGAGCCACAGACACCACAGAGAGAGACAGACACACAGAGAGACACACACACAGAGAGACACAGAAAGAGAGACACAGACACACCACACACACACACACAGAGAGAGACACAGACACACAGACACCGACACACACACAGAAAGAGAGACACAGACACACGACAGACCCAGAATACACCACACACAGAGAGAGAGACACACACACACACACACACACACACGAAACACCACAAACACAAACACACACACAACACACACACCCCAAGAAACACAACCACACACACAAAACACCCCCACAAAAAAAAACCACACCACCAAACACCCACAAAACACACACCACACCAAAAGAAACACAACCACCAAAAAAAACATACCACCAACACAGCCCCACACACACCCAAAACCCCCCCCACACACAAAACCAGAACCACACAAAAACCCCAACCCACACAAAACACAAGAGAGACAACACACAAAAGGAAGCCCCAAGAGAGAGACCAAACCCTCACACTAACTGACATATTTGTAAAAATTTACAGTTCCCCCCCTTAAAAGGGTTTTTTCCCAGACAAAAATTTTTATTGCTCATTAACGGGAAAAGGGCAGAAAAAAAGGAAAAAAAAAACAAACAAACGCCCCACAAAACCCCCCCAAAACAAAAAACCACAAACACCCACACCCACCCCAAACAAACACCCCACACACACAAACAAACAAAAACCCCAAAAACACACCCCCCAAACACAACCCCCACACACACACACCCAAACCCACACCACACAAAAACCCCACACACACACCCACCCCCAAACACCCCCAAACACACACCACACCAAAACACACAAAAACAAACACCCCCCACCCCAACACCACCCACACACCCCAAAAAAACACACACACAAACCACACACACCCCCAACACCCCCACACACACACACAACCCCAACCACCCCACACACCACACCACACAAAAACCCCAACACACAAACACCCCCCACACCACACACCACACACACACCCCCCCACAAACACACCAACCACACACACAACCACCCCACCAAAAACCCCACACACCCACCACACACCACAACACACAAAACACACACCAACACACCCCACCCCACCACACCCCCCAAAACCACACAACACCCCAACACCCACACACACACAAACACAACAAAACACACCACACCCACACAAAAACATTTAATACTTTTCTTTCTGGGGTTTTTTTCCCCTTTAAAAATTTGTAAGCTTTTGGGGCGACAAAAAAAGACATTTACCAGACTAAATTGAACCCAATAGGGTTTTTGAACGAAACCTCACCCCCAATCCCCCAAATAAATCCCCCCGGGTCAAACCCCACCTGGAGGGGGTTTGATTTTGGATTTTCCATATTATCTCGGGCTCCTTCAAAGAGTTTTCTGATCCCCTTCCCCCCTTGCCCCCCCCACCCGGGTTTTCGGGCTCCTTCAAAAGAGTGTCTGTCTCCCCCCCCTGACCCCCCCAAAACTACCTGTGTGTCTTTCCCCTTCAGAAGAGTGTCTGACCTCTGACCCCCCCAAAACTCCCTGTGTGTCTGTCCCCTTTCAAAAGAGTGTTGATCTTGCCCCCTTGCCCCTCCCCACACCTTTTGTGTCTGTCTCCTTCAGAAGAGTGCCCGATCTCAACCCCTGCCCCCCCCCATACCTTGTGCTGTTCCTTCAAAAGGGAGTGCTGATCTCTGCCCCCTTCCCCCCCTTTCCCTGGGGGTTGTCCCTTCAAAATTTTCCCGATCTCGACCCCGGCCCCCTCCCCACTACCTGTGTGCCCTGTCCCCCTTCAGAAAGTTTTCTGATCTCTGACCCCCCCCCTCCCCATCCCCGTGGGGGGTCTGTCTCCTTCAAAAGAGTGTCTAAATTCAAAAACCCCTGACCCCCCGGTACCTGTGTGTTGTCCCCCTTAAAAAGGGGGTGCCCCTGACCCTCAAATCCCTGACCCCCCCAACTCCCCCTTTGGGGTTGTCTCCTTCAAAGAGTTTTGATCTCAAACCCCCCTAAAGCCCCCGGGCCCCGTGTGTCTGTCTCCTTCAAAAGGGGGTGCGATTTTCGCCCCTGACCTCCCCACTCCTGTTGTCGGGTCCCCTTCAAAAAGAGGTCTGATAAAAAAACCCCCCTGAGGGTCCCGGCTCCCGGGTGGTTGTTTTCCTTTCAGAAGAGTTTCTGATCTCTAACCCCCTTTTGACCTCCCCACTACCTGTGTGTCTTCCCTTCAGAAGAGTGGTTCAATCTGTGCTGGAGGAAACCCGACAAAGACAGCTGAACCAGTGAAAAAGGGGAAACCCAACCTCCCAAAACCTGCCCTTTAACCCCCTACCTCCCGGGAAACCGAGCAACAACCTTTACCCGTTTAACCCCCCCCAGGACAAATTCATTTATTTTCCTAAATATATTTGTTTTTTTTTATTAGACAAAAAAATGTTTTCCCAAAAAAATTTAAAAGGATTATTTTTTTTTGTTAAATCAGTAGAAATTTTTATTTTTGTCTGTTGTTAAACGTGGAAGGAAATTTTAGGTAAATCTTTTCCCTCTTTTAAAAACTCTGTCCCCGGCTGCTGTGTGGGGCCCTCATGATGTCACCATCCTCTGTGATACTCTGATGCCCACCGGTGCTGTGTGGGGCTTCATATGCACCAAATCTCCTCTGTGATACTCTATGTCACCGGTGCTTTTGTAGAGGTTTCATGATGTCCCCATCTCCCCCCTTGATACTCTGAGGTCCCGGGTGCTGTGTAGGGGGCTTCATGATGTCCCCACCCTCCTCGTGATCTTGATGTCACCGGCTGCTGGTAGAGGTTTTCTTTGATGTCCCATCTCCTTTTTGGGGAACTTGATGTTCCCGGCTGCTGTGTAGAGGCTTAAATGATGTCACCATCTCCTCTGTGATACTCGATGTAACCGGGTTTTGCGGTGTGAGGTTTCCCATGATGTCCCCCATCCCCTGTGATACTCTAAATGTCACCGGCTCTTTGTAGGGGCTTCTTTATGTAAACCGGCTGCTTTGGTAGGGGGTTTCATGATGTCCCCGGCTGCGGGTTAGAGGCTTAAATGATGTCCCCCGGGCCTGTTTTGTGGGCTTCATAAATGTCCCCGGCTGCTGTGTAAGGCTTCGGGTCAGTAAAAGGGGTTTTCTCTGGCAACAGGAGGACCTAAAAAATTTACTGAACAAAATGAGACAGGTCAGGGTACAGTCTAAAACCCGACGGGTTTGGGGATCCCGTTAAAACGGCCAGGTGGGGTACAGTCTAAAACCCGGGCTTTTTCCGGGTACAGTCGGAAACGGACGGGTTCGGGGGGTACTTTTTTGAGACAACGGGGGTCGGGGAAACAGTCTAAAAACGGGACGGGTAGGATCCCGTCGGGAAAGGGAAGGGGTCAGGGTCATCTAAAAAACAAAACCAGGCCCGGATACATCTAAAAACAGCCCAGGCCCGGATAATTTGAAACAAAAAGGGCCCAGGGTACAGTCTGAAAAAAAAAAGGGCCCAGGGTACAGCGAAAAGACGGGTTTCAGGGTACTTTGGGAAACAGACAGGTCAGGATACAGTTGAAACAACAGGTCAGGAACGCCCTGGACAAAAGGTCGGGGTTTTTTTTACAGCCCTGAAACAACAGGTCAGGGTACAGCCCTAAAACAGACGGTCAGGGTCAGTCTGAACGACAGGTCAGGGGTACAGTCGGAAACAGACGGTCAGGATACAGTCTAAAAACAGACAGGTCGGGTTTTAAACGCCTGAACGACAGGTCGGGGGACATTTCTAAAACAGACGGGTTCAGGGAAAAATTTGAAACAGCCCGGTCATTTTTACAGTCTGAAACAAAACAGGTAAAGGAAATACAGCCCTGAGAAGACGGTCAGGGTAAAAGTCTGAAACAGACGGGTCGGGGTACAGTCCTGAAACGACGGGCCCAGGGTACAGTCTGAAACAGAAGGTCGGGGTTTACAGTCTGAAAAAAGGAGGTCAGGATCCCGTCTGAGACAAAAGGGGTCAGGGACGCCCTAAAACCGACAGGTCGGATACACCCCTGAAACAGACAGGTCAGGTACAGTCTGAAACGACAGGTCGGGGTACAGTAAAGGGGACAGGTCAGGGTACAGTTGAAACAGCAGGTCAGGTACAGTTAAAAAACAGACAGGTCAGGGTAAAAATCTGAAACGGGACAGGTCAGGATACGGGCCTGGGGGACAGACAGGCCCGGGGTTTAACAGTCTGAAAACAACAGGTCAGATAAATTTAAAAAAAAGACAGGTCGGGTACAGTCTAAAACAGACAGGTGGGGTACAGTCAAAACCCGACAGGTCAGGGTACAGTCTGAAACGGGACAGGCCCGGGGTCAGTCTGAAACAAAACCGGGGAAACCCGGGCCCCTGAAACAGACGGGGTCAGGGTACGTCTGAAACGGGACAGGTCAGGGTTACATTCTAAAAACAGACGGGTAGGGGTACAGTTTTGAAAAAGACAGGCCGGATACATTTCTGAAACAGACAGGTCGGGGTACTTTCTGAGCCCAACGGGCCCGGGTTTTACGGGTCTAAAAACGACGGGTCGGGGGTAAGTCTGGGGACAAACGGTCGGGGTACAGTCTGAAACAGACAGGTAGGATACATTTTTAAACGACAGGCGGGTACGTCTGAAAACAGACGGGTCGGGGTACAGTCTGAAACAAAAGGGCCAGGTTACAGTCTGAGACGGGCCAGGCAGCCCGGGTCGGGGATCCCGTTTTAAAAAAGACAGGTGGGAACAGTCTGAAAAAGACGGTCGGGGTACGCTGAAACAGACGGTTTCAGGGTCCCGTCTGAAAAAGGGCCCCGGGGTATACATTTTAACAGACAGGCCCGGGTACATCTGAAACAGCCCGGGGCAGGAATCCCGTCTGGGGACAGACAGGGGGACAGGTCGGTTTCCCGTCAAAAACAGACGGGTCATTACAGTCTAAAAAGGACGGTTTCAGGATACAGTCTAAAAAACGACAGGCCCGGATCCCGTCGAGACAGACGGTAGGTTTACAGTCTGAGCCAAAAAGGTCAGGGTACGGGCTAAAAACCAGACGGGTCAGGGTAAGTCGGGAAACAAGGGGTTTCAGTTTACGGGTTAAAAACAGACGGGCCCGGATACAGTCTGAGACGACAGGCAACAGGTCGGATACAGTCTGAAACAGACAGGTCAGGGTACAGTCTGAAACAGACAGGTCAGGGTACAGTCTGAAACGACAGGTCAGGATACAGTCTGAGACAATGCACTCGGTTACAATAACATTACATAGTTCTCTCACTCCTGTGACAGTTGAACGTAGAAATAAAGTAACGACAAAAATAATGTAAAAGACATTCAAAACTACACTGAACAAAAATGCAAACGCAAACATGTAAGGTCCCATGTTTCATCCGCGAAATTAAAAATCCCAGAAATGTTCCATACGCACAAAAAGCGTATTTCTCTAAAATGTTGTATACATTTTTTTAAATCCCTGTTAGTGAGCATTTCTCATTTACCAAGATAATCCATCCACCTGACAGGTGTGGCATTTCAAGAAGCTGATTAAACAGCATGATTATTACACAGGTGCACCTTGTGCTGGGGACAATAAAAGGCCACTCTAAAACATGCAGTTCTGTCACACAACCCAATGCCACAGATGTCTCAAGTTTTGAGGGAGCGTGCAGTTGGCATGCTGACTGCAGGAATGTCCACCAGAGCTGTTGCCAGATAATTTAATGTTAATTTCTCTACCATAAGCCGCCTCCAACGTCGTTTTAGAGGATTTGGCAGTACGTCTAACGGGTCTCACAACCGCAGACCACGTGTATCCACACCAGCCCAGGACCTCCACATCCAGCTTCTTCAACTACGGGATTGTCTGAGACCAGCCACCTGGACAGCTGATGAAACTGTTGGTTTGCACAACGTAATAATTTCTGTACAAACTGTCAGAAACCATCTCAGGGAAGCTCATCTGCGTGCTCGTCGTCCTCACCAGGGTCTTGACCTGACTGCAGTTCGGCATCGTAACCAACTTCAGTGGGCAAATGCTCACCTTCGATGGTCACTGGCACGATGGAGAAGTGTGCTCTTCATGGATGAGTCCCGGGTTTCAACTGTACCGGACAGATGGCAGACAGCGTGTATGAACTGTAACTCAGTAGAATCGTTGAAATTGTTGCGTTTTATATATTTGTTCAGTATAAACACCTTCCTAGAATAATGACGGACCGTAGCCCATTGTAGCTCCAACCTCCAACAGCAAAGACATGGTGATTCAACACAACGTTACCATGGAGATAAGGAGTTTACCTCATATGTCAACACACAGATAGACATGTTTTTGGAAATAGATGTAGTATACCCAACTGATGTCTGGAAAGCTCTTGAAGCATACACAGAGTATACCAAACATTAAGAACACCTTCCTAATATTGAGTTGCATCCCCCCCTTTTGACCTCAGAACAGCCTCAATTCGTTGGGGCATGGACTCTACAAGGTGTCGAAGGCGCTCCACAGGGATGCTGGCCCATGTTGACTCCGATGTGTCAAGTTGGCTGGATGTCCTTTGGGTGGTGGACCATTCTTGATATACACGGGAAACTGTTGAGCGTGGAAAAACCCAGAAGCTTTGCAGTTCTTGACACAAACCGGTGCGCCTGGCACCTGCTACCATACCCCATTCAAAGACACTTACAGCGGCTTGCGAAAGTATTCACCCCCCTTGGCATTTTTCCTATTTTGTTGCCTTACAACCTGGAATTAAAATGGATTGTTTTGGGGGTTTGTATCATTTGATTTACACAACCTGCCTACCACTTTGAAGATGCAAATATTTTTTATTGTGAAACAAACAAGAAATAAGAAAAAATAAATGGAAAACTTCAGCGTGCATAACTATTCACCCCCCCAAAGTCAATACTTTGTAGAGCCACCTTTTGCAGGAATTACAGCTGCAAGTCTCTTAGGGTATGTCTCTATAAGCTTGGCACATCTATCCCCTGGGATTTTTTCCCATTCTTCAAGGAAAAACTGCTCCAGCTCCTTCAAGTTGGATGGGTTCCGCTGGTGTACAGCAATCTTTAAGTCATACCACAGATTCTCAATTGGATTGAGGTCTGGGCTTTGACTAGGCCATTCCAAGACATTTAAATGTTTCCCCTTAAACCATTCAAGTGTTTCTTTAGCAGTATGCTTAGGGTAATTATCCTGCTGGAAGGTGAACCTCCGTCCCAGTCTCAAATCTCTGGAATGATTTATAGATGACCTGGAGCCAGTGGGTTTGGCGACGAATATGTAGTGAGGGCCAGCCAACAAGAGCGTACAGGTCACAATGGTGGGTAGTATATGGGGCTTTGGTGACCAAACAGATGGCACTGTGATAGACTACATCCAATTTGCTGAGTAGAGAGTTGGAGGCTATTTTGTAAATGACATCGCCGAAGTCAAGGATCGGTAGGATAGTCAGTTTTACGAGGGCATGTTTGGCAGCATGAGTGAAGGAGGCTTTGTTGTGAAATAGGAAGCCGATTCTAGATCTAACTTTTGATTGGAGATGCTTAATGTGAGTCTGGAAGGAGAGTTTACAGTCTAACCAGACACCTAGGTATTTGTAGTTGTCCACATACTCTAGGTCAGACCCGCCGAGAGTAGTGATTCTAGTCGGGTGGGCGGGTGCAAGCAGCGTTCGGTTGTAGAGCATGCATTTAGTTTTACTAGTGTTTGAGAGCAGTTGGAGGCTACGGAAGGAGTGTTGTATGGCGTTGAAGCTCGTTTGGAGGTTTGTTAACACAGTGTCCAATGGGCCAGATGTATACAAAATGGTGTCATCCGCATAGAGGTGGATCCGAGCGTCATCAGCAGCAAGAGCGACATCATTGATATACACAGAGAATAGAGTCGGCCCGGGAATTGTACCCTGTGGCACCCCCATAGGGACTGCCAGAGGTCCAGACAACAGGCCCTCCAATTTGACACATTGAACTCTATCTGAGAAGTAGTTGGTGAACCAGGCGAGGCAGTCATTTGAGAAACCAAGGCTATTTAGTCTGCCAATAAGAATGCGGTGGTTGACAGAGTCGAAAGCCTTGGCCAGGTCGATGAAGACGGCTGCGCAGTACTGTCTTTTATCGATTGCGGTTATAATATCGTTTAGGACCTTGAGCGTGGCTGAGGTGCACCCATGACCAGCTCGGAAACCAGATTGCATAGCGGAGAAGTTACGGTGGGATTCGAAATGGTCGGTGATCTGTTTGTTAACTTGGCTTTCGAAAGGCAGGGCAGGATGGATATAGGTCTGTAACCGTTTGGATCTAGAGTGTCACCCCCTTTGAAGAGGGGGATGACCGCGGCAGCTTTCCAATCTCTGGGGATCTCAGACATTACGAAAGAGAGGTTGAACAGGCTAGTAATAGGGGTTGCGACAATTTCGGCGGCTAATTTTAGAAAGGGTCCAGATTGTTTAGCCCAGCTGATTTGTAGGGGTCCAGATTGTGCAGCTCTTTCAGAACATCAGCTGTCTAAATTTGTGTAAAGGAGAAGCGGGGGGGCATGGGCAAGTTGCAGCGGAGGGTGCAGAGCTGGTGGCCGGGGTAGGGGTAGCCAGGTGGAAAGCATGGCCAGCCGTAGCAAAATGCTTGTTGAAATTCTCAATTATTGTAGATTTATCGGTGGTGACAATGTTTCCTAGCCTCAGTGCAGTGGGCAGCTGGGAGGAAGTGCTCTTATTTTCCATGGACTTTACAGTGTCCCAAAACTTTTTGGAGTTAGTGCTACAGGATGCAAATTTCTGTTTGAAAAAGCTAGCCTTTGCTTTCCTAACTGATTGTGTATATTGGTTCCTGACTTCCCTGAAAAGTTGCATATCGCGGGGGCTGTTCGATGCTAATGCAGTACGCCACAGGATGTTTTTGGGCTGGTCAAGGGCAGTCAAGTCTGAGGAGAACCAGGGGCTATATCTGTTCTTAGTTCAGATTTTTTTGTGTGGGGCATGCTTATTTAACATTGAGAGGAAAGCACTTTTAAAGAACAACCAGGCATCCTCTACTGACGGAATGAGGTCAATATCCATCCAGGATACCCGGGCCAGGTCAATTAGAAAGGCCTGCTCGCTAAAGTGTTTTAGGGAGCGTTTGACAGTGATGAGGGGTGGTCGTTTGAACGCGGACCCATTACTGATGCAGGCAATGAGGCAGTGATCGCTGAGATCCTGGTTGAAGACAGCGGAGGTGTATTTAGAGGGTACATTTGTCAGGATGATATCTATGAGGGTGCCCCTGTTTACAGATTTTGGGTTGTACCTGGTAGGTTCCTTTATAATTTGTGTGAGATTGAGGGCATCTAGTTTAGATTGTAGGACGGCCGGGGTGTTAAGCATATCCCAGTTTAGGTCACCAAGCAGTACGAACTCTTGAGGATAGATGGGGGGCAATCAGTTCACATATGGTGTCCAGGGCACAGCTCAGGGCTGAGGGGGGTCTGTAGCAAGCGGTAACAGTGAGAGACTTATTTCTGGAAAGGTGGATTTTTAGAAGTAGAAGCTCAAACTGTTTGGGCACAGACCTGGATGGTACAGTGGGGGAAAAAAGTATTTAGTCAGCCACCAATTGTGCAAGTTCTCCCACTTAAAAAGATGAGAGAGGCCTGTAATTTTCATCATAGGTACACGTCAACTATGACAGACAAAATGAGAAAAAAAATCACATTGTAGGATTTTTAATGAATTTATTTGCAAATTATGGTGGAAAATAAGTATTTGGTCAATAACAAAAGTTTCTCAATACTTTGTTATGTACCCTTTGTTAGCAATGACACAGGTCAAACGTTTTCTGTAAGTCTTCACAAGGTTTTCACACACTGTTGCTGGCATTTTGGCCCATTCCTCCATGCAAATCTCCTCTAGAGCAGTGATGTTTTGGGGCTGTCACTGGGCAACACAGACTTTCAACTCCCTCCAAAGATTTTCTATGGGGTTGAGATCTGGAGACTGGCTAGGCCACTCCAGGACCTTGAAATGCTTCTTACGATTCTTACGACTTGTGATCATTTTGACCCCACGGGGTGAGATCTTGCGTGGAGCCCCAGATCGAGGGAGATTATCAGTGGTCTTGTATGTCTTCCATTTCCTAATAATTGCTCCCACAGTTGATTTCTTCAAACCAAGCTGCTTACCTATTGCAGATTCAGTCTTCCCAGCCTGGTGCAGGTCTACAATTTTGTTTCTGGTGTCCTTTGACAGCTCTTTGGTCTTGGCCATAGTGGAGTTTGGAGTGTGACTGTTTGATGTTGTGGACAGGTGTCTTTTATACTGATAACAAGTTCAAACAGGTGCCATTAATACAGGTAACGAGTGGAGGACAGAGGAGCCTCTTAAAGAAGAAGTTACAGGTCTGTGAGAGCCAGAAATCTTGCTTGTTTGTAGGTGACCAAATACTTATTTTCCACCATAATTTGCAAATAAATTCATTAAAAATCCTACAATGTGATTTTCTGGAAAAGAAATGCTCAATTTGTCTGTCATAGTTGACGTGTACCTATGATGAAAATTACAGGCCTCTCTCATCTCTACAGTAGATTGACATGACTTTAATACTTCAATTTAGAATGAATGACATGAGTTTAATACTTCCATTTAGATTGAAAGACTTTCAATTTACACTGAACAAAAACAAACGCAACGTGCAACAATTTCAAAGATTCTACTGAGCTACAGTTCATATATATTAATTAATTAGGCCCTAATCTATGGATTTCACATGACTGGGAATACAGATATGCATCTGTTGGTCACAGATACCTTAAAAAAAGGTATGGGGGTGGATCAAAAAACCAGTCAGTATCTGGTGTGACGAACATTTGCCTCATATAGCACAACAGATCTCCTTTACATAGAGTTGATCAGGCCTAGATTGTGGCCTGTGGAATGTTATCCCTCTCCTCTTCAATGGCTGTGTGAAGTTGCTGGATATTGGTGGGAATTGGAACACACTGTCGTACACGTTAATCCAGAGCATCCCAAACATGCTCAAAGGGTGACATCTCTGGTGAGTATGCAGGCCATGGAAGAACTGGGACATTTTCAGCTTCCAGGAACTGTGTACAGATCCTTGTTACATGGGGCAATGCATTATCATGTTGAAATATGAAGTGATGGCTGCGGATGAATGACACGACAATGGGCCTCAGCATCTCATCACGGTATCTCTGTGCATTCAAATTGCCATCGATAAAATGCAATTGTGTTCGTTGTCCGTAGCTTATACCTGCCCATACCATAACCCACCGCCACCATGGGGCACTCTGTTCACAACGTTGACATCAGCAAATCACTCGCCCACACGACGCCATACACGTGGTCTGCGGTTTTGAGGCCAGTTGGACGTACTGCAAAATTATCTAAAACAACGTTGGAGGCGGCTTATGGTAGCTAAATGAACATTAAATTATCTGGCAACAGCTTTGGTGGACATTCCTGCAGTCAGCATGCCAATTGCACGCTCCCTCAAAACTTGAGACATCTGTGGCATTGTGTTGTGTGACAAAACTGCACATTTTAGAGAGGCCTTTTATTGTCCTCAACACAAGGTGCACCTGTGTAATAATCATGCTGTTTAATCAGCTTCTTGATATGCCACACCTGTCACGTGGATGGATTATCTTGGCAAAGGAGAAATGCTCACTAACAGGGATGTAAACAAATTTGTGCCCAACATTTTAGAGAAATAAGCTTTTTTGTGCGTATGGAACATTTCTGGGTTATTTTATTTCAGCTCATGAAACACGGGACCAACACTTACATGTTGTGTTTATATTTCTGTTCTATGTTGTAAAAACAATAAGTTTACAATAAAAAAGTCAATTATTGAATATGACCTGTGAACATGGGAGTAATAAGATTATTGTCTTTCAGTTGGATGTTTCTGTTTCACATATACCATCTCTTTGATGTTGTGATTTAATGAATACGGATATGATGTTTTTATGGTATAATGATGTCATGTCATAGTATTGTTAGGACAGAGGAAGAGTTACTATAAGTGGTTTGGGGCCATGAAGTCTACATTACATTATGTCATGGTAGATTAGTGATGTTTAGGATAGCATGAGTGATGTTTAGGATAGCATGAGTGATGTTTAGGATAGCATGAGTGATGTTTAGGATAGCATGAATGATGTTTAGGATAGCATGAGTGATGTTTAGGATAGCATGAGGGATGTTTAGGATAGCATGAGGGATGTTTAGGATAGCATGAGTGATGTTTAGGATAGCATGAGGGATGGACAGGATAGCATGAGTGATGTTTAGGATAGCATGAGTGATGTTTAGGATAGCATGAGTGATGTTTAGGATAGCATGAGTGATGTTTAGGATAGCATGAGTGATGTTTAGGATAGCATGAGTGATGTTTAGGATAGTGACTTGGGGTAAAGAGTGATGAACATCAAAGACAGGGAGTGCCCATGGAGACTTGCCAGATGTTTGCCAGTAGGATGGTAATAAAGGGTATATAAGGTAGAGTGTTTCCTTTGTTCAAGTTAGTTCAACTGACGAAGGGCAAAGCCATGTCCGTTGGTTAGATGAACCCACGAGCTCGTGATCCAATAAATACTTGGTATAAAAACTCCACAGAATGTCTAAGTAAATTCTTGCATCTTGAACTTCTCAATACCAGAAACTCATCATAACAGATTGGCGTCTTCACGAACAGAATGCAGTCTACAGCTCAACTAACAGGTAAGCAGACTTTTCATTTTTTTGATTATGTCAAAATCTGCTCATCTGGGGTAAAGCTGAACTGTAACGAACGTTTAAAATTCAATATTTTTAAAGGGGGACGATGAGTTGCATTGAGTTATGTAATGAGATGTAAGGAGTTAATTAAATTTGACGATAATAAGCTGCTATTATTCTATACAGGGTTTGGTCTGAGTAAAGGCCCCAAACATAAAACAGAAGTAGTAGAATGGGTTTTAACAATATTGGGTGTAGGCTCTTTTATTATGATAAGTTAGATTCGTGTCCTAAAGTAAGGTAGATGGGTTATGTCAGTCCCGTGACGACAGGATAGACGTTTTTAAGACACAAGGTTCAAGTCCTCAGCGATAAACGTCCTTGGTAGACGAACGTAGAAAGGTCAGAGGTTCAAGTCCTCAACATGACGAGATTATGCAGTGTACGACGTTATAAAATACAATCCTTGGAATAGGTTCGAAGACTTTGATGTGAAATAATCGTCATAAAGTTCATAAAATAGGTTTGAGGCCTTTGATGTGAAATAATCGTCATAAAGTTCATAAAATAGGTTCCAGGCCTTTGATGTGAAATAATCGTCATAAAGTTCATAAAATAGGTTCAAGGCCTTTGATGTGGAAAAATAATCATAAAGTTCATAAAATAGGTTTGAGGCCTTTGATGTGAAATAATCGTCATAAAGTTCATAAAATAGGTTCGAGGCCTTTGATGTGAAAGAATCATCATAAAGTGTTAGTCGGGAAGAGGTTCAAGGCCTCAACCGTGTTATACAGGCCCTGTCACAATAAGTCCTGTGGATGAATTACTCAAAATGGCCAGGAGATGGAGCCAATGCAATGTAACATATTGAATACTAGCACCAAAATGGCAGAAATAAGCAAACAACATTTTAATACAGATGGGGATTTTATGTAAAGTATTTAATTACTAATAGTGCATGCAAGGAGTGGTATGGAGATTGACGTTATTTTAGAGAGCTATTTAGGCTAGATTTTCTGGACAGGCAGAGCAGTGCTCCATCTCCTGGCCATTTTGGGAAATTACAGTCTATTTATTTTTGTTTTTTTTGGTTCCGCTGGGAAAATGTTTGTAGAGATTTGTGTCGATTAAGAATGGTTAAAAACACTACAAAGGGATTATTTGATGTGAGTATCTAGAAGTTTTTAACGTTCTATAAGGAGTTGTGACGATTTGGAAATGGTAATGACAAAATCCTAATTAGAGTGTCATGTCTGTATTAAACTTGCTCACCCAAACGTAGACGTACGTAGTGGGTGGGAAAGTAATTAATATGGGTTTTCTAAGTTTGTACCGTAGTTGGATAATGTGATTAAGATAAGATTTAAGGAATAAACAGTGTGTTTTATTAGGTCTGCTAGTAAAAATTGAAGAATTTCAATTTTTGTCTGCGGGTGTTAACCATTGGGGCTTGCTGAAACGTGAGAGCGCTGTAAGGGACATTATGGGTTACGTTAGGTGTACAAGGATCGCGTATTTTCTAGGAAGTCATAGGGGGGTTGAATATTATCGGCAGGAAATGGCTAGCTAGTTAGCGGTGAGCGCTAGGGCTAGCTTTTCATTAGGTGACGTCACTTGCTCTATGAACTGGAAGTAGTTGCTTTGCAAAGGATCGCGGATTTTGTTTGGTGTGTCGATGGTGAATGTTGTCGATATGTGCAGAGGGTCCCTGGTTCAAACCCAGAGAGGGAGAGAAAGCAAAACTTTTACATTGAGTATATAGACATAGATTAATAGGTGACTTGATAAACATGTTGTGAAAGGGATTGTCTTACCGACACATAGTGAATAGTATAACGTAGTAATTAAAGTTGCATCGCTTTGAATTTGATGTTTTATTTGTTTTGACTGTAACTTCACAGTAATTTGTCATCTGTTGAGGTACCGTTATACGGAAAATTAGCGGTACAGTATGATAGATATTGTAGAGGGTTTAAAAAGTAAGTTAGTTAATTGGGTGATGAGACAGGTTGACTTGATGTTGAATGGGATTGTTTAATATAAGTAATTATTTATATTTAGGTGAATGAGAATATGTTATTAGGTAGTGTTGCTTTGTTGGTGTCACGGAGACCGCCGAGGCTGCTCCTCCTCCTTGCTCGGGCAGGCTTCGGCGTTCGTCGTCCCCGGAGTACTAGCTGCTACCGCTTGATGTTTTCGATGTTTGTTTGGTTATGTCTAGTTTGTGCACCTGTCTCGTATTCTGTCTTGATTATGTCTCCTATAAGTTCCCCTTTGTTAGGTTTGCATTTTGTGTGTTATTGTCCGCCTGTCTCGCATGTTTAGGTTCTGTGTCCTTGGCCTTAGTGGGTATTTTACGCACTCGCGTATTTGTTACACCTCTTGTGTTTTTGGGAGGCTGTTTATTTTGTGTGTACCGTACTAAGTATTGTAGTAAAAGTCGTCTTGACTATTCTTCTGTGTCCTGCGCTTGACTCCACCACCGCATCCACATCAGTATCGTGACAGTTGGAGACGATTTACTAATGAAGAACATATCTAGAGTGTTGAATAAGGAAAGATATTTGATAATTGATCATTAGTATTATGACATTATATAGTTTGTTTAAACAGCGGTGAGTTATGACGACGGTTCATTACTTCAGATAACGATAATATGTTTATAGTACGTTGAACGATGTGAGGTAGTTGTTGCTGTTGGCCTGATGGATTAAGGTGACATCTTTTGGTGGGTTTTGGATTATGAAACAATAGGTTTATATTTAAAAACATCAATGCAACAGTTTACGATGATTAAATTATTAGAAAGGAGTTATAGGTGTATAGTGGAAGGTGTAGTTAACATAATGAAACGTCTTATTATCTAAGTGGAAGGTTGTTTTGTTTTCAGGATTGATGGAAGTCTCCTATGATAAGGGGAGAGTAGGAGACAACGTAGCGAACACATTTTAAATAGATGCCTGGGATAAAATATCAAGTCTTACACAAAGTAAGTGATGAATGAATGAAATATGACATTTAAAAGGGGTGACAGGAACAATGGCGAAGGACAGATAAAAGATAATGGATTCGTTGATTGGGGATCAAAAGGAGCAGATGTAGGGGTTCAATAATCATGGTGAGATTTAAAGAGGATATGATCTGAAGGGTAATCAATTCAACATAATCATTGTAAACTCAGAGGAATTTTGAGTGGTTTTAATTTTTGAAAGGTATTATATAAGATTTTTATGGAGTAGTTATGAGGAATTAGTTTGATATAAATTATTATTGATGAGATAGGACTGTGGATATATGTAGCAGGTTTTGTGTGTAATTACTTTCTTTGGATTGTTGATTATATGTTAACGACCTGTATACTTTCTATTCCAGGAGAAAATGAATTTCTTTATCTCATTGGAATATTGCCCAGGGCAACAGGGTGGACTTGTTAGTAAAATTAGCTAGTCTTATTTTTAGGTCGTAAAAGGGAGCTACTAAATTAAATAAGGCCTAGCCATGTTTTTTTTGTTTTATTTGTTTTCCAAATGAGTTTTTCAAATAAACACACAACACACCTAGTATGGTGTTATAAAATGTTATTATTTTGATTTAAAGGAGTTTCAACAGGTCAAAGGTGATATGTCTTAAAGAAGCACACAGTGAATTTTATGAAGTTTTTTTTAATTTTTTTGACTGAGTTTTGGGTATACATGATTTCTTATGAGAATAAATGTCATGAGGATTTAATGTACACTTGGGGTACATAACATTTATTAGATGTTTTGAATGTTGGTAATGATTAGTATGCTATTTGATGGAACAATTCATTGAATGATGTCTCCCGAGTGGCGCAGTGGTCTAAGGCACTGCATCGCAGTGCTAGCTGTGCCACTAGAGATCCTGGTTTGAATCCAGGCTCCGGCCACGAACGGGAGACCCATGGTGCGGCGCACAATTGGCCCAGCGTCGTCCAGGGTAGGGGAGGGAATGGCCGGCAGGGATGTAGCTCAATTGGTAGAGCATGGCGTTTGCAACGCCAGGGTTGTGGGTTTGATTCCCACGGGGGGCCAGTATGAAAAAATAATAATGTATGCACTCACTAACTGTAAGTTGCTCTGGATAAGAGTGTCTGCTAAATGACTAAAATGTAAAAATGTAAATGACCTCTGCAATCTGTTCTGGCTTTGTGGTGTGGATTGATCACCTGCACTATAAATCCAAGAGGCGTGTTGAATTGGGGGTTAGTTATGATAAGGATAATTGTGAAGAAGTTTATAATTTGGTAATAATATATATGAATCGAACCATAAAATAACTGCAGAGAGAGGGAGCTATCCTGAATGAGGGGTACCTGTTGATAGTTAAGTGTACTAATCTTGGATTACTTTACGGGATAGAAGGAAGTTGAGGTATTATCCAATGTTGTCATTTTAATTTAATTTTGATTATGATTTAATAAACAATGTTGGTGTTTTGTTTTTGAAAGCATGAATCACGTTGTGACTCATGTGTTCAAAAAAGGGGTTAGTATTGATGGTATGAGGATTTATTGGTATATTTGCATATTGTATTAAGAATATGAGCTGTAGTAAGTAATGTGTTATGGGTTAGATTAAATGTTTTAGGGGAAAATGTATTTGTGGTATAAGGCAGAATTTAGAGGAGGCCTTTCTATGACATTAGTAGACTGCAACAAGCTGCAAGAATGTGCACCTCCTAATCTAAAAGGCTTATCAGGACTGATAAGAAGACAGGATGAAGTATCATGCTGTGTCTCAACTAACAATGTTATGCAGACTTTCTTTCAAAAAGGTGAAGGCTTCTCTGACAGACCTACCAGGAGAATCTGGACATTTTTTTGCAACTTGGAGACTATGTGGTGTTAAAGGATTAATGAAGTCATTGATGGACAACACCCAATGGGGAAGGTTAGTAATAGGTGTTGATGGATACCTTGATGGAGGGGCAAGTAAGAGAGAGAGATTCCTAGATCTGTATGTACCATTGTAGGACTTTTCTAACACAGAGGAGGAAGATGGCACCGCTTCGGCGGAGCATTGTTTTGTTTTGTCTGTGTGTTTTTGGAAGCAGGGAATATTGGTACGCTGATAGAAGAACACAACAACAGAGAGACGGTGATAAATGGAGAAGGACTCTGCATGATCATAGAACTAGGGAAGGAAGAAGGTTCATGCATCATCACACAGTCTACACCAATGGAGGTATGGATAGAGGGGAGATTGAACAGGTATCAGGTCAACCACTGCAACGGATGGCTACGAGGAAACTGACGATTAGAGATGAGGATACTGTCGATGACAATTATCAGGTGATGGGAGGACGATGTTTGAGGAATGATACTG
The DNA here is from genome assembly GCA_902810595.1 of Coregonus sp. 'balchen'. Classification (NCBI taxonomy): domain Eukaryota; kingdom Metazoa; phylum Chordata; class Actinopteri; order Salmoniformes; family Salmonidae; genus Coregonus; species Coregonus sp. 'balchen'. Next base: position 17,132,496 of record LR778278.1, on the reverse strand, counting down.
ATGAGATGTGGGTTATGGCTGAGTACCTCAGTGGAGGAACAGAGCTATAGACCTCCAATAATTTCTAGATTTTCAAGATTTTCAGGAATCAATTGGCTGTCATTCCATTCGGTTATATGTATTTAAAGGGTTTATCTAATAGAAATTGTGAAGTATATTAGGAATTGGTATTAGGAATAATTGTTAAAGCATGATAATTTGTCATATGATGAATGTTTATATGGATGTATTGGTTTAGAAATGAAATTTTTGTTTTCTAGTGAGGTAAATACAGAGGGTATCTTGATGCATAATAAGGGATCATTTGGCCTAGCATGGTGTGAACCTAAATAAGTAAAAGTAACCAACTATGAACCGGCTGAAGATGAATATCAGAGGCGTTGAAGACGTTTTTGTAAAATACCACTTCTACAATGCAACTGGTCTACAACATAAATGACTTACAAAATAAATGACTTTGTCCTGGGGTGTTAGCTGGGTATAAGGTCTGTAGGTCAGGTAGCCGGGAGGTCAGAGGTTAGAGATCAGGTATGGGAGGGTAGGGTCACATGTATTCATTAAACCACAACATCAAAGAGATGGTATATGTGAACTGTATGTATTCATTAGAGATCAAAAACAACATGAGTTTTGATCACTCATAGAAATAAAAGTGCAGAAATCATATTTGCTCCCTATCTAGGACCTGGTATTTGTATAAAAGGCAGGTCTGAAGACAGTGGTTAAGGCCAGAACCATGTATTTACATGTATCAATATACGGCTCTGGTTAAGGCCTGAACCATGTATTTACATGTATCAATATACGGCTCTGGTTAAGGCCAGAACCATGTATTTACAGGTATCAATATACGGCTCTGGTTAAGGCCAGAACCATGTATTTACATGTATCAATATACGGCTCTGGTTAAGGCCTGAACCATGTATTTACATGTATCAATATACGGCTCTGGTTAAGGCCAGAACCATGTATTTACATGTATCAATATACGGCTCTGGTTAAGGCCAGAACCATGTATTTACATGTATCAATATACGGCTCTGGTTAAGGCCAGAACCATGTATTTACATGTATCAATATACGGCTCTGGTTAAGGCCAGAACCATGTATTTACATGTATCAATATACGGCTCTGGTTAAGGCCTGAGTAGTTTAATGAGTTCCTCTAGCTTCATGGCAGTCTTCAGGTCTCCCTGGACCTTGAGTCGTCCAGTGGTGTAGGCTGCGAAGGGTCGCAGGGTTCCCTTGAACATAGCCAGCAGGTCCTGGTCCGTCATACTGAGGGTGACGTCTGGTACCTGGCCCTCCGGAGGGGGCTCCTGGTCCGGCTGAACCACTGCCTACACACAGAGGAGGGGAACTCACTTTTACTCTGTTACCCTGAAATGCAGCTTGGATACAAAATAAAACATATCTGACAGAGAGGATGGGATAATGAATCTAAATACAGACTAAGCCCTGAACTAGAAAGCAGGCTCAATCTATTGAAAAGTCCTTTTTAGTGAGGGATGAACATGTGTCTCGGAAACCGGCCCTTAAAAGGTTAATCTTGTAAAAAACAAACGGAGGAAAAGAGACTGTTCCAATAACTACAGAGATCAAGCCCTTTAACATACATGACAAAGAAGGAGGGCCAAAGACTGTTTGCAAAACATCATCATCAGAGAATGCTTTTGGTCCAGGACTAGCCTTGTGTCTGGGAAGCCGGCCCTATAAGACTCTGTAGAACGACAGTGTGTTATTTGTCTCACCTTGGCTGAGGTCTACGTAATAGCTTGTCTGTTGTCCGTCAGGTGATTGGAGGAGGAACAGGAAGCAGGCTCCCACCTGATTGACCAGAGACTCTGAGAGGAGAAGCTCCTTCAGCAGTTCCAGCACCGGCGTGGGCCTGGTTACAGCTACAGCTCCGTCCCCGGCTTCAGTACAACTTATAGCCCGGGGAGTACTGCTCACCTCATCTGAGAAGCTGATGCTGTCCTCTGAGGACACAGAGATACAGAGAAGCTTTGTAAACAACACAGTGAGGGGTGGAGTTCATTACGCACAAAACCAAAGATAATTGACTGAATTAGTGAATTATTACTTTTATTATTACATGTTTTACTGTTCTATTATTTCTCTATTTTCTTTCTCTCTGCGTCGTTGGGAAGGAAGGAAGCATTTCACTGTTAGTCTACACCTGTTGTTTACTAAGCATGTGACGAATACAATTTGATTTGAAACTTCCGGAGGACCTATCATCCTTCCACTCCATCCTCTCTACCTTATCTTCCTCTGTATCCGCTGCTAAAGCCACTTCCTATCACTCTAAAGGTCAAGCTTCTGTCTCTAACCCTAGGAAACTCTTTTCCACCTTCTCCTCACTCCTTAATCCAGCACCCCTCCCCCTCCCTCTCTGCGGACCAGTTTGAGAAGAAGGTTGACGACAGCCGCTACTCATTCACTCAGCCTATTGAGTCCACTGGTCCCACTCCCACAGAACTACCCTACGCCTTGACCTCTTTCTCCCCTCTCTCTCCAGATGACATCCTGCGACTAGTGAAGTCTGGCCTCCCGACAACCTGCACCCTCGACCCCATTCCCTCCTCCAGACCATCTCTGAAGACCTCCCATTCCTCGACTCCTCTGACGTCAAAAACTATAGACTGGTATCTTTTCTTTCCAAAACACTCTCTGACCAACTCTCTCGCTATCTTTCTCAGAACGGTCTTCTTGACCCTAACCAGTCAGGCTTCAAGACGGGTCACTCAACCAAGACTGCTCTTCTCTGTGTCACGGAGGCTCTCCGCTCTGCCAAAGCTGACTCTCTCTCTGTTGTCATCCTCCTAGATCTATCCGCTGCCTTCGACACTGTGAACCATCAGATCCTCCTCTCCACCCTCTCAGGGCTGGGTGTCTCAGGCTCTGCACACTGTTGGATTGCATCCTACCTGGCAGGCCGCTCCTACCAGGTGACGTGGAGAGGATCTGTGTCTGCACCACGTACTCTCACTACTGGTGTCCCCCAGGGCTCGGTTCTAGGCCATCTCTCCTCTTCTCTCTATACACCAAGTCACTCAGCTCTGTCATATCCTCACATGGTCTCTCCTATCATTGCTATGTGGATGACATTCAACTTCTTTCCTCCTTCCCCCCTTCTGACACCCAGGTGGTGAGATGCATCTCTGTGTGCCTGGCAGATATCTCAGCTTGGATCACGGTTGACAACTCCAGAGTGTCGCCCTCCCAGAGTGCAAAGAACCTTGGCGTGGCCCTGGACAACACCCAGACAGTCTCTGCAAACATCAAAGCAGTGACTTGCTCCTGCAGGTTCATACTCTACAACATCCGCAGGGTACGACCCTACCTCACACAGGAAGCGGCGCAGGTCCTAATCCAGGCACTTGTCATCTCCCGTCTGGATTACTGCAACTCACTGTTGGCTGGGCTCCCTGCCTGTGCCATCAAACCCCTGCAATTTATCCAGAACGCTGCAGCCCGTCTGGTGTTCAACCTTCCCAAGTTCTCTCATGTCACCCCGCTCCTCCACACACTCCACTGGCTTCCAGTTGAAGCTCACATCCACTACAAGACCATGGTGCTTACCTACGGAACAGCAAGAGGAACTGCCCCTCCATACCTTCAGGCTATGCTCAAACCCTACACCCCAACCCGAGCACTCCGTTCTGCCACCTCTGGTCTCTTGACCCTCCCATCCCTACGGGAGGGCAGCTCCCCCTCCGCCCAGTCCAAGCTCTTCTCTGTCCTGGCACCCCAATGGGAGGGCAGCTCCCACTCAGCCCAGTCCAAGCTCATCTCGTCACTGACCACCCCAATGGAGGGGCAGCTCCCCCTCAGCCCAGTCCAGCTCTTCTCTGTCCTGGCACCCAATGGGAGGGAAGCCCCATCAGCCCAGTCCAAGCTCTTCTCGTCCTGGCACCCAATGGGAGGGCAGCTCCCCCTCAGAAGCCCAGTACCATCTCTTCTCTGTCCTGACACCCCAAGGGGAGGGCAGCTCCCCCAAGCCCCGCAGTCCCAGCTCTTCTCTGTCCTGGCAACACAAGGGGAGGCAGCTCCCCTCGCCCAGATCCAAGCTCTTCTCTGTCCTGGCACCCCAATGGTTGAGGGCCCGCTCCCCTAGCCCATCCAGCGCTTCTCTGTCCTGGCAACCAATGGCGGGCAGCTCCCCCTAAGCCAAGTCACACAAGCTCCCGACCCATCTGTCCTGCCCCCCAAGAACCCCAAGGGAGGGCAGCTCCCCTCAGCCCCCCCCCCCAGTCCCAGCTCTTCTCTGTCCTGGACACCCCAATGGGAGGGCAGCTCCCCCTCAGCCCCAGTTCCCAGCTCTTCTCTGTCCTGCACCCCCAATGGGAGGGCAGCTCCCCCTCAGCCCAGTCCCAGCTCTTCTCTGTCCTGGCACCCCAATGGGAGGGCAGCTCCCCCTCAGCCCAGTCCCAGCTCTTCTCTGTCCTGACACCCCAATGGGAGGGCAGCTCCCCCTCAGCCCAGTCCCAGCTCTTCTCTGTCCTGGCACCCCAATGGGAGGGCAGTCCACCCTCAGCCAGCCCCCCTTCTGGCCCCAATGGGATGGCACTCCCCCCAGCCCAGTCCCAGCTCTTTCTCTGTCCTGGCACCCCAATGGGAGGGCAGCTCCCCCTCAGCGCCAGGTCCCAGCTCTTCTCTGTCCTGGCACCCCAATGGGAGGGCAGCTCCCCCCTCAGGCCCAGGTCCCAGCTCTTCTCTGTCCTGGCACCCCAATGGGAGGGCAGCTCCCCCTCAGCCCAGTCCAAGCTCTTCTCTGGCCTGGCACCCCAATGGGAGGGCAGCTCCCCCTCAGCCCAGTCCCAGCTCTTCTCTGTCCTGACACCCCAATGGGAGGGCAGCTCCCCCTCAGCCCAGTCCCAGCTCTTCTCTGTCCTGGCACCCCAATGGGAGGGCAGCTCCCCCTCAGCCCAGTCCCAGCTCTTCTCTGTCCTGGCACCCCAATGGAGGAACCAGCTTCTGCTAAATGACTCACTAACTGTACTATGTACTAACTACTGTAAGTCACTCTGGATAAGAGCTTCTGCTAAATGAAACCGGGAGGACTACCTGAACTACAACGCTGCTACGAAGTGATGAAGTGCCCTTAACCAGGGGAGCTTCATTGTTACTATGTGACAGTACCTGTCCTAACCAGGGGAGCTTCATTGTTACTATGTGACAGTACCTGTCCTAACCAGGGGAGCTTCATTGTTACTGCCAGCCATGTTGCCCAGGAAGTGCATAGCCAGCTGTTGTATTGGTCCGGCCAGGCCCTCGAGACCAGGGATAGAGGGGGGTAGGATGACAGAGCCAAGCCCAGATGGAGAGTCCTCTGGGGGCTTCAGGACAGCACCTACAGTCAGCTCCACCCTGTCTACCTCCAGACCCCACGGCTTGGTCATCTCATTGATGTCCATCTGGGAAAGAGAAAAGGGTTCTGTTAAGACACCATGGTGATTTCTCAATTAGTCCGTCTTTGATTCTTCACATCCTCTCTCCTTCTCCAAACACATTGTAGGAGAGAGGCTAAACGGAGGAACTCCAATGTGTTTTGAGAAGGAGGCGAGGAGAGAGGAACTGAGGGAAGATGGAGAGAGAGAACATCCACTTCAACGGTGCAAGAGATGTTATGGGCACCTACTTACCAAGATACAGTGACCCTAACATATTAGATTAGATGATAACTGTGACCCTAACAGATTAGATTAGAAGATAACAGTGACCCTAACAGATTATATTAGAAGATAACTGTGACCTAACAGATTAGATGATAACGTGGACCCTAACAGATTAGATTACATGATAAACAGTGACCCAACAGATTATATTAGAAGATAACGTGAAACCTAACAGATTAGATGATAACTGTGACCCTAAACAGAGTAGATTAGATGATAAACTGTGACCTAAACATATTAGATTTAGATGAACTGTGACCCTAACATATTAGATTAGAATGATAACGGTGACCTAAACAGGATTAGATTAGATGATAACTGTGACCCTAACAGATTAGATTAGAGATAACTGTGACCTCCTACAATTAGATTAGAGCTTAAATGTGACCCTAACAGATTAGATTAGATGATACTGTGACCTAAATATTTAGAAATAGATGGATAAACTGTGACCTAACAGATTAGATGATAACTGTTGACCCTAACATATTAGATAGATGATTGATGATAACTGTGACCCGAAAACAGTTGATTAGATGATAACTGTGACCCTAACAGATCAGATTAGATGATAACTGTGACCTAACATATTAGATTAGATGATAACTGTGACCCTAACAGATTAGATTAGATGATAACTGTGACCCTAACATATTAGATTAGATGATAACTGTGACCTAACAGATTAGATGATAACTGTGACCCTAACAGATTAGATTAGATGATAACTGTGACCCTAACAGATTAGATTAGATGATAACTGCGACCCTAACAGGTTAGATTAGATGATAACTGTGACTTTTTTTAAAACCTTTATTTAACCAGGTAAGCCAGTTGAGAACAAGTTCTCATTTACAACTGCGACCTGGCCAAGATAAAGCAAAGTAGTGCGATAAAAACAACAACACAGAGTTACATATGGGGTAAAAAAACATAAAGTCAAAAAATACAACAGAAATATATATACAGTGTGCAAATGTAGCAAGTTATGGAGGTAAGGCAATAAATAGGCTATAGTGCAAAATATTTACAATAAGTATTAACACTGGAATGCTAGATGTGCAAGAGATTATGTGCAAATAGAGATACTGGGGTGCAAAAGAGCAAAATAAATAACAATATGGGGATGAGGTAGTTGGGTGGGCTAATTTCAGATGGGCTGTGTACAGGTGCAGTGATCGGTAAGCTGCTCTGACAACTGATGCTTAAAGTTATTGAGGGAGATAAGAGTCTCCAGCTTCAGAGATTTTTGCAATTCGTTCCAGTCATTGGCAGCAGAGAACTGGAAGGAATGGCGGCCAAAGGAGGTGTTGGCTTTGGGAATGACCAGTGAGACAAATCAAATAAAATCAAATTTTATTGGTCACATGCGCCGAATACAACAGGTGTAGACATTACAGTGAAATGCTTACTTACAGCCCTTAACCAACAGTGCATTTATTTTTAACAAAAAAAGTAAAAATAAAACAACAACAAAAAAAGTGTTGAGAAAAAAAAGAGCAGAAGTAAAATAAAGTGACAGTAGGGAGGCTATATATACAGGGGGGTACCGGTGCAGAGTCAATGTGCGGGGGCACCGGATAGTTGAGGTAGTTGAAGTAATATGTACATTTGGGTAGAGTTAAAGTGACTATGCATAAATAATTAACAGAGTAGCAGCAGCGTAAAAAGGATGGGGTGGGGGGGCAGTGCCGAAGTCAAGGATCGGTAGGATAGTCAGTTTTACGAGGGCATGTTTGGCAGCATGAGTGAAGGAGGCTTTGTTGCGAAATAGGAAGCCGATTCTAGATTTAACTTTGGATTGGAGATTCTTAATGTGAGTCTGGAAGGAGAGTTTACAGTCTAACCAGACACCTAGGTATTTGTAGTTGTCCACATACTCTAGGTCAGACCCGTCGAGAGTGGTGATTCTAGTCGGGTGGGCGGGTGCCAGCAGCGTTCGATTGAAGAGCATGCATTTAGTTTTACTAGTGTTTAAGAGCAGTTGGAGGCTACTGAAGGAGTGTTGTATGGCATTGAAGCTCGTTTGGAGGTTTGTTAACACAGTGTCCAATGAAGGGCCAGATGTATACAAAATGGTGTCGTCTGCGTAGAGGTGGATCTGAGAGTCACCAGCAGCAAGAGCGACATCATTGATATACACGGAGAAAAGAGTCGGCCCAAGAATTGAACCCTGTGGCACCCCCATAGAGACTGCCATAGGTCCAGACAACAGGCCCTCCGATTTGACACACTGAACTCTATCTGAGAAGTAGTTGGTGAACCAGGCGAGGCAGTCATTTGAGAAACCAAGGCTATTTAGTCTGCCAATAAGAATGCGGTGGTTGACAGAGTCGAAAGCCTTGGCCAGGTCGATGAAGACGGCTGCACAGTACGGTGTATTATCGATCGCGGTTATAATATCGTTTAGGACCTTGAGCGTGGCTGAAGTGCACCCATGACCAGCTCAGAAAACCAGATTGCATAGCGGAGAAGGTACGGTGGGATTCGAAATGGTCGGTGATCTGTTTGTTAACTTGGCTTTCAAATACTTTCGAAAGGCAGGGCAGGATGGATATACAGTGGGGAGAACAAGTATTTGATACACTGCCGATTTTGCAGGTTTTCCTACTTACAAAGCATGTAGAGGTCTGTAATTTTTATCATTGGTACACTTCAACTGTGAGAGATGGAATCTAAAACAAAAACCCAGAAAATCACATTGTATGATTTTTAAGTAATTAATTTGCATTTTATTGCATGACATAAGTATTTGATACATCAGAAAAGCAGAACTTAATATTTGGTACAGAAACCTTTGTTTGCAATTACAGAGATCATACCTTTCCTGTAGGGCTTGTGGGTAAGAGCGTTGTGCCAGTAACCGAAAGGTCGCTGGTTCTAATCCCCGAGCCAACTAGGTGAAAAATCTGTCGATGTGCCCTTGAGCAAGGCACTTAACCCTAATTGCTTCTGTAAGTCGCTCTGGATAAGAGCGTCTGCTAAATGACTAAAATGTAAATGTATGTCTTGACCAGGTTTGCACACACTGCAGCAGGGATTTTGGCCCACTCCTCCATACAGACCTTCTCCAGATCCTTCAGGTTTCGGGGCTGTCGCTGGGCAATACGGACTTTCAGCTCCCTCCAAAGATTTTCTATTGGGTTCAGGTCTGGAGACTGGCTAGGCCACTCCAGGACCTTGAGATAATTCTTACGGAGTCACTCCTTAGTTGCCCTGGCTGTGTGTTTCGGGTCGTTGTCATGTTGGAAGACCCAGCGACGACCCATCTTCAATGCTCTTACTGAGGGAAGGAGGTTATTGGCCAAGATCTCGCGATACATGGCCCCATCCATCCTCCCCTCAATACGGTACAGTCGTCCTGTCCCCTTTGCAGAAAAGCATCCCCAAAGAATGATGTTTCCACCTCCATGCTTCACATTTTTACATTTACATTTTAGTCATTTAGCAGACGCTCTTATCCAGAGCGACTTACAGGAGCAATTACGGTTGGGATGGTTTTCTTGGGGTTGTACTCATCCTTCTTCTTCCTCCAAACACGGCGAGTGGAGTTTAGACCAAAAAGCTCTATTTTTGTCTCATCAGACCACATGACCTTCTCCCATTCCTCCTCTGGATCATCCAGATGGTCATTGGCAAACTTCAGATGGGCCTGGACAAGCGCTGGCTTGAGCAGGGGGACCTTGCGTACGCTGCAGGATTTTAATCCATGACGGCGTAATGTGTTACTAATGGTTTTCTTTGAGACTGTGGTCCCAGCTCTCTTCAGGTCATTGACCAGGTCCTGCCGTGTAGTTCTGGGCTGATCCCTCACCTTCCTCATGATCATTGATGCCCCACGAGGTGAGATCTTGCATGGAGCCCCAGCCCGAGGGTGATTGACCGTCATCTTGAACTTCTTCCATTTTCTAATAATTGCGCCAACAGTTGTTGCCTTCTCACCAAGCTGCTTGCCTATTGTCCTGTAGCCCATCCCAGCCTTGTGCAGGTCTACAATTTTATCCCTGATCTCCTTACACAGCTCTCTGGTCTTGGCCATTGTGGAGAGGTTGGAGTCTGTTTGATTGAGTGTGTGGACAGGTGTCTTTTATACAGGTAACGAGTTCAAACAGGTACAGTTAATACAGGTAATGAGTGGAGAACAGGAGGGCTTCTTAAAGAAAAACGAACAGGTCTGTGAGAGCCAGAATTCTTACTGGTTGGTAGGTGATCAAATACTTATGTCATGCAATAAAATGCAAATGAATTACTTAAAAATCATACAATGTGATTTTCTGGATTTTTGTTTTAGATTCCGTCTCTCACAGTTGAAGTGTACCTATGATAACAATTACAGACCTCTACATGCTTTGTAAGTAGGAAAACCTGCAAAATCGGCAGTGTATCAAATACTTGTTCTCCCCACTGTAGGTCTGTAACAGTTTGGATCTAGAGTGTCACCCACTTTGAAGAGGGGGATGACCGCGGCAGCTTTCCAATCTCTGGGGATCTCAGACGTTACGAAAGAGAGGTTGAACAGACTAGTAATAGGGGTTGCGACAATTTCGGCGGGTAGTTTTAGAAAGAAAGGGTCCATATTGTCTAGCCCAGATGATTTGTAGGGGTCCAGATTTTGCAGCTCTTTCAGAACATCAGCTGTCGAACAGATTAGATTAGATGATAACTGTGACCCTAACAGATTAGATTAGATGATAACTGTGACCCTAACAGATTAGATTAGATGATAACTGTGACCTTAGAGATGCATATTAGGGCTGGGCGGTATACCGTATTTTACTATATACCAATTTGGGTTTTCTCTTTACCTTCTATAACGGTATTTCAATGTTTGGTTTGTTAAAACTGATACTCTACTCCGCCGTGTGTAACGTCCATTTTTATAGTTTCCTCCGCTACTTGATGAGTCTCTCTCAGTTCAATTCAAAGGGCTTTATTGCCATGGGAAACGTATGTTAACATTGCCAAAGCAGGTGAAATAGACAAGTGAGAAAACACAGAAACAACAAAAAACTATTAGAATATAACAGTGAATATTGCACAAAAAAGGTAAACGAAAAAGATAGACATTTGAAGTGTTATATTATCAGTGTTATATTATCAGCTATATTATTGCACATTGTGTTTTAACAATGCAAATAGTTTTAGCATGAATAGTAGGGGAAGATAAATAAACATAAATATTGGTTGTATTTACAATGTTGTTTGTGCTCCACTGGTTGCCCTTTTCTCATGGCAACAGGTCACAAAGCTTGCTGCTGTGACTGCACACTGTTGTATTTCACCTAACAGATATGGGAGTTTATCAATGTTTGATTTGTTTTCAAATTCTTTGTGGGTGTGACCTCTCTCGGTCTATCCATGCCGCTTTCCACACAGACCTAGCCCCGCCCCGTCACTCAAGGAGCGCAGTTGTTGCTCGACCACGAGACCACTTGCGTTCAGTCCGCACGGCAGCACATGGATGGTGATGACAACGATGCTGTTTCCACTCTGCTTTTTTTTTATATAAATCCACAAGCGTTCTATAATTACACTATTAGTTTGGTTTCTTACTGTCTGCAAACAGCTAGTTTGTCTTTTCTTAGCAAGTTGTGGCTAAATCGCGTTAGCCGCTAATGCTAATCGCTAGTTAGCTGGCTAGCTAGTTATCTAATAAATGTACTGAGTCAGAGCAAACGTAGCTAATTCAGTTGTAGGCCTTGATCAGCATGTTGTTTGTGCAACAGTATCTTCTACATCAAAGAGGTATAGGCGAAGCATGAACGTTAGCTACATCAAAGATGATGGATATATTGACAAGATACATGTGTCTCCGCCTTAACAATGGGAGTCATTGGCCACAAAGCGGCACGGAGGGCTGTCTAGCTCCCTCTATCCTTTCTTTGGATTGGTGGATACATCTCATTATAGTAATCCTTTATTTTATTTTTTGATGAGGGTTGTTGAGGTCAACCGCCTGTATTCAATGGAGAGGGATGCTATGCTACTAGCCTAATGCCATGAATATGCATAGCCATCTCGAGACAACTCCGATATAAAGTGTTTTTTTCTCAAAGTTGCCGGAATGTCGTGTCCTACTTCTATCAGTAACAACTTAGGCATTACTAACCTTCTATTCGATAAAATAAACCTCACGTAGAAAATAAGCCATTCATTTTTTTGTTGACCAAATTTGTAACTCATTGACCTTCATACAAAAACTCCTTTCTTGGTGGACGAAACAACGCAAACATGCCACCTGCCGGAGGGAGGCCTCTCTCCTCCTCTTCCTCTTCCTCTCTGACTACATGAAGTAACTAAGAGAAAACATTTAAATGTAGCCAAAGATTATAGGGTCCCCTAGAAAACGCTGACCAACACTTTGGTTCCTACCCGGTCACAATAACGTTCATTTGTTGTCATGTCAAACAACACTGTATTCAAAGTGCCCACTAATATATTCCAACTATAGAATTAATAACCATTCTATTTTCATGATGCCAACAGTTCACCCAAGTTTTGATCTAAATCGCATTTGCAATATTAGGATAAAAATAAAACCTAGATTAGTTGCCCATATCGTGCAGCCTACGTAGCAGTGTGGAAATTATCTCAAATGAGGTGCAGGAAATACAGAAATGGATGAAAATGCTGAAATCTTTTTGGGGTTGAAGTTGAATTGAACAGTATAAAACAGGGATGGGTAACTGGTTTATTAATCTATCATATCTATAGCTATCCATCTATCCCACGAGCCACTGCTGCCCCGCATGATGACTTCCGTTTTTTCTGTGGCCCCCCATCAAAGTTGCCCATCGCTGCTATTAAACAACCAGAATGTAAAAAGGCCCGTTGAAATCACTTAGAATGTTATGTGTTGCCACCCTGGGGTCATGCACTACTCGTAAAGCAAAATTAAAAATGTGTAATATTCCAAAAACATAAAATACTGTCATATTTGAAAAATATTGTGAAATTATATTTTCACAATGTCGCTCAGCCCTAATACATATTAAGTGATCTATTTAACGCAACGTGTAAAGTGTTGGTCCCGTGTTTCATGAGCTGAAATAAAAGATCCCCGAAACGTTCTATACGCACCAAAAAGCGTATTTCTCTAAACTGTTGGCGCCAAATGTGTTTACATCCCTGTTAGTGAGCATTTGTCCTTTGCCAAGATAATCCATCCACCTGACAGGTGTGGCATATCAAGAAGCTGATTAAACAGCATGATCATTACACAGGTGCACCTTGTGCTGGGGACAATAAAAGGCCACTCTAAAATGTGCAGTTTTGTCACACAACACAATGCCACAGATGTCTCAAGTTTTGAGGGAGCGTACAATTGGCATGCTGACTGCAGGAATGTTCACCAGAGCTGTTGCCAGAGAATGTAATGTTCATTTCTATACCATAAGCCGCCTCCAACGTTGTTTTAGATAATTTTGCAGTATGTCCAACTGGCCTCAAAACCGCAGGCCACGTGTATGGCGTCGTGTGGGCGAGCGGTTTGCTGATGTCAACGTTGTGAACAGAGTGCACCATGGTGGCGGTGGGGTTATGGTATGGGCAGGCTATAAGCTACGGAAAACGAACACAATTGCATTTTATCGATGGCAATTTGAATGCATAGAGACACCATGATGAGATCCTGAGGCCCATTGTCGTGCCATTCCTCCGCAGCCATCACTTCATGTTTCAACATGATAATGCATTGCCAATGTCACAAGGATCTGTACACAATTCCTGGAAGCTGAAAATGTCCCAGTTCTTCCATGGCCTGCATACTCACCAGACATGTCACCCATTGAGCATGTTTAGGATGCTCTGGATCGACGTGTACAACAGCGTGTTCCAGTTCCCACCAATATCCAGCAACTTCGCACAGTCATTGAAGAGGAGTGGGATAACATTCCACAAGCCACAATCAACAGCCTGAGCAACTCTATGCGAAGGGGATGTGTCGTGCTGCATGAGGCAAATGGTGGTGACACCAGATACTGACTGGTTTTCTTATCCATCCCCCTACCTTTTTTAAGGTATCTGTGACCAACAGATGCATATCTGTATTCCCAGTCATGTGGAATCCATAGATTAGGGCCTAATTAATTAATTAATTAATATATTTGAACTGTAGCTCAGTAGAGTCTTTGAAATTGTTGCACGTTGCGTTTGTTTTTGTTCAGTATATTTGTGTACTGCTGCCTCACCCCAAGGTGTTCTCCCAGTTTGATTCTCTCAGTCTGAATCTCCCTGACGCTCTTCCTGCCCAGGCTGGTTGTCATGGCGTTGTGGGCAGTGAGGCGCGTGGAGGCATTAAGATCCTGAACCGACACCACTGACATCACCGGGCTCCAGATACGGAACTGGATATCTGCTCCTACAGACACCATACCTCCATCCTTGGTAGTAACCTGTTATACCACAACAGAGAGGGTTATAGCTGTTATAGAGAGGGTTTATAGTAGAGGGTTATGGTTATAGAGAGGGTTATAGCTGTTATAGAGAGGGTTATAGAGAGGGTTATAGAGAGGGTTATAACTGTTAGAGAGGGTTATAGAGAGGGTTATAGAGAGGGTTATAGCTGTGTTATAGAGAGGGTTATAGAGAGGGTTATAGAGAGGGTTATAGCTGTGTTATAGAGAGGGTTATAGAGAGGGTTATAGAGAGGGTTATAACTGTTATAGAGAGGGTTATAGCTGTTATAGAGAGGGTTATAGAGAGGGGTTATAGAGAGGGTTATAACTGTTAGAGAGGGTTATAGAGAGGGTTATAGAAAGGGTTATAGAGAGGGTTATAGAGAGGGTTATAGAGAGGGTTATAGCTGTTATAGAGAGGGTTATAGAGAGGGTTATAACTGTTAGAGAGGCTTATAGAGAGGGTTATAGAGAGGGTTATAGAGAGGGTTATAACTGTTAGAGAGGGTTATAGAGAGGGTTATAGAGAGGGTTATAGAGAGGGTTATAGAGAGGGTTATAGCTGTTATAGAGAGGTTATAGAGAGGGTTATAGAGAGGGTTATAACTGTTAGAGAGGGTTATAGAGAGGGTTATAGAGAGGGTTATAGAGAGGGTTATAGAGAGGGTTATAACTGTTAGAGAGGGTTATAGAGAGGGCTGACACTACAGACCCCACACCGCCGTCCCTGGCAGTGATCTGTGGCAGTATTAGTAGTGGTTACTTAGGGCACTAGAATTTACACTTTAGTCGTTTAGCAGACGCTCTTATCCAGAGCGACTTACAGTCAGAATTGCAAACAGCAGTTTGATTTGTACCCTGCACAGCACATCATTAATCTTTGAGCTAAGTTATTCAAGTGTGTGTGTACCTGGCATGGTGGGATGTTGAAGGCCCGGGTACGTAGGTCAACTCTCTGCCACTGGTCAATAAGAGGCAGAACCAACACCACTCCTGGACCTTTAGGAGGACGCACTCTGCCCAGACGAAACACTACGATACGCTGGTAGTTAGGGACAACCTGTAGGGCAGATATTACTGTTAATAACGCAACAGAGAGAGAGAGATAGTGTGTGTGTTACCTTCAGTACGAACCAGCCTGATATGGGGAAGGTTAGGAAGGTGTGTGATACCTTCAGTACGAACCAGCCTGATATGGGGAAGGTTAGGAAGGTGTGTGATACCTTCAGTACGAACCAGCCTGATATGGGGAAGGTAATGGAGGTGTGTGTGATACCTTCAGTACGAACCAGCCTGATATGGGGAAGGTAATGGAGGTGTGTGTGATACCTTCAGTACGAACCAGCCTGATATGGGGAAGGTAATGAAAGTGTGTGTGTTACCTTTAGTACGAACCAGCCTGATATGGGAAGGTAATGAAAGTGTGTGTGATACCTTCAGTAGAACCAGCCTGATATGGGGAAGGTAATGAAAGTGTGTGTGTTACCTTCAGTACGAACCAGCCTGATATGGGGAAGGTAATGAAAGTGTGTGTGTTACCTTCAGTACGAACCAGCCTGATATGGGGAAGGTAATGAAAGTGTGTGTGATACCTTCAGTACGAACCAGCCTGATATGGGGAAGGTAATGAAAGTGTGTGTGATACCTTCAGTACGAACCAGCCTGATATGGGGAAGGTCATGAAGGTGTGTGTGTTACCTTCAGTACGAACCAGCCTGATATGGGGAAGGTCATGAAGGTGTGTGTGTTACCTTCAGTACGAACCAGCCTGATATGGGGAAGGTAATGAAAGTGTGTGTGATACCTTCAGTACGAACCAGCCTGATATGGGGAAGGTCATGAAAGTGTGTGTGTTACCTTCAGTACGAACCAGCCTGATATGGGGAAGGTCATGAAGGTGTGTGTGTGTTACCTTCAGTACGAACCAGCCTGATATGGGGAAGGTCATGAAGGTGTGTGTGTTACCTTCAGTACGAACCAGCCTGATATGGGGAAGGTAATGAAAGTGTGTGTGATACCTTCAGTACGAACCAGCCTGATATGGGGAAGGTCATGAAGGTGTGTGTTACCTTCAGTACGAACCAGCCTGATATGGGGAAGGTAATGAAAGTGTGTGTGTTACCTTCAGTACGAACCAGCCTGATATGGGGAAGGTAATGAAAGTGTGTGTGATACCTTCAGTACGAACCAGCCTGATATGGGGAAGGTAATGAAAGTGTGTGTGTTACCTTCAGTACGAACCAGCCTGATATGGGGAAGGTAATGAAAGTGTGTGTGTTACCTTCAGTACGAACCAGCCTGATATGGGGAAGGTAATGAAAGTGTGTGTGTTACCTTCAGTACGAACCAGCCTGATATGGGGAAGGTCATGAAGGTGTGTGTGTTACCTTCAGTACGAACCAGCCTGATATGGGGAAGGTTAGGAAGGTGCAGATATACACCATGAAGCAGACTATCACATTGCAGATCCAGGACAGCCATCCCTGAGTGGAGTCTGGAGAATAGAGAAGAGACGTGAATATGGAGCTATTACTCCGATTGATTTGATTACAGTCCATCAGTCTACCTAATGATACTTATAGATACTGTTGCGAACAGATGGAGCGGGAAGCGAACCCGGGTCTTCGGCGTGAACGCATTGCACCAATATCGCTACACTGCCGTGCTTCAACTTTCTTTCAAGCCCTTTCACATGTCCCGCCCATGCGTTCCGATGGCCTCCAGCCATCCCACTTCCGACACCAATGTAGCAAACGGAGGGAGCTGGAAGCGAACCTTGGTCTCGGGTGTGAAAGGCAAACGCCCCATGCATCACGTGGGAATTGTAACGCGGCTCATATAGCGAGGATCACTACAATGATGTCCTTGCATACCTAGCTAGTATATGACAGCTGTTGTTGCAAGAAGAAATGGCTGAAAAACTGAGCAACAGTCTGTTACGTAGCTACGTTGTATGTATGGAGCTAGTGAGTTGCGTATGCGCCGATGTGTTCAGACTACTAGCTAGTAGCTATCTAATTTAGCCAATACTTACCACTGTAGTCGTTGTCTCCAACGTTGGGGATGTAGTCAAACGAATGTCCTTGTCCTTTATGGTGGTAGAATGGAGATTGGACAAAGCTTTCTGTCGCCACGAACAACCCAGGTTTGGCATTGATCGAATCTCGTTGCGGAAGAGACCGATATCCATATCCAGACGTTTTACTACACATTGTCATGTAAACTTCAACGCTCAATAACGACCTCACTAAATAAGTTAAATATTTGTGTATTTCTGGACAAAATCATGGCATTGAATATATGTTTTAACGGTCAAATGATCAAAAAATGTTTTCGTTTGTTCGCAGCCAGTTGCGTTACTTCCGTGTTTACCTGTCGCTCGGCTGCAGGGCAAAGTGTAGCTTAAGGAAAGAGCTGGGAGTACACTGCCATCTAGCGGACGGCTAGTCTGGGTGCCGGTCTGACGTTCCACTCCTTGTACTCTGTGCTCTGGCAACCAAAAATGGCGCTGCACTTACATAATTTAATTTCCGTAACTTATTTTTCAGGACAAAATCAATAAAGCCTTCACTGCAGTGGCGGCTCCTGAAAAAATTCTCAGGGGGGGCAATTTTTCTGATGATTTAGGTGACCTACACACATTTAAAAAAAAGATATGTCCAGCAACAACATGAAGACAGGGGCAGCATATAAGTCAATACTGATATACACATTACTTGCTTCAAAAAGGCCTCATGGTTGAATTGGAAATATGTGCACCTGAGCATAATTCACAACAAGCAAGCAGGAGCTTTTGATAGAGGCTACTGAAAACATTGATGCAAGTTATTGGTAATAAGAAATGTTTATAGACTTCCATATTCTGCCCTCTTGTATAGATTTGTGAAAATGAACAGTGATAGACATTTTGCCTGAAAACAGAATTTGAAAATAATTTCTAGAAAAGGTAAACACAGCTATCTGTATGGCTTTGTAAAAATGAACAACCATATTCTGGCCAATTGTATAGATTTGTAAATATGATGATGTCTCCTTTCATGCATACATTTTCAAATAAAGCTCTGCTTTGAGAAAGATCGAATGATATTGTTTAATCTTACCTTATGGCCTGCACACTGCTTGTGAAGCTGTCGAGGGCACGTTTGATGAAGAAAACTTTAGCATTTTAAAGATGGTCATCAAACACCTCATCTAATTGTGCCACAAAGTTGACAAGTCCAAGAAAAATACCATGGTTGGTGGAGCCCTCCGTTTCATCTTTGCCTCGCAAAGCTAACTCAAACACTCCGCAAAACTTCACACACTGGATTAGCCGGCTGAGGATGTGGCGGTTCTTGCTAACCTCATCGTTGTGGTGGCGGACAGCTAGCCTGTATCCCTCATCCAGTTGAGTGCCAATGTTCACTCTCCCCAAAGCAGACAATCTCAAACAGCTATCCATGTGGGTCTTTGACAGCTCATGTTTCTTAATCTTTTCTGAAAGATGGTGCATGTCGGTTACACCAGTCGCAGTCCAAGCCGTGCTGTCTGCCGTGCCGCCTTCAGGGTGAAAGAGTAAGCAGGGGTAGCAGAAAACTGTATTAGCTACATCGCAGCCTGCTAGCCAGATTTCTCGTTCATACCAATTTTTGGAAAATCCTCGGGTGTAGGACTTTCCCCCTTTAGTAGAAACCTGTTGAATTATTAAATTTGGTCTGGGAGGTCCTAATTGTTTCGTTGCCAATTTATCTTGATTTGTTCGCCGACAAAAAGGAACTTCTTTCAAAGAGACAATCGAGTTGCACTGAAGGCTAGCCATGTTGACAGTAGTAATGAATTGATTGACGAGGCTACCCGCTCTTTTCTTAGTTACGTTCATGGTTATGTTACGTATGACGAAAGCGCGTAAGTGCAAGCCCTCAGAATCCCATAGAGATTGTATTGAAAGCTCTGATATTTGAAAAAAAATGATTTTACATTAGAGGCTATGAGAGACTTCTGGGCGATTTTCAACCTGACTGAAATCGCCCCAAAACGGGCGGGGACATTTGAAGCACGACTTTAGCCTGATTGGACATTTAGTGGCAGATCAGACGTCTAGATTAGAACACTGATAACTACTGTTGCCGTGATATAATTGATTAGAAAAAAAATCCCTTCCTTTTCCCGTTTGGCAGTGCGTCGCCCATATCGCCCTAATGAACACACCGCCCCTGCTTCACTGATACCCCCCGGCCCGCCCCCTCCTTTAATTTCTCCTGTACTTATTTTTCTCTTTAACTCTGTTGTTAAAGGACCCGCAAGAATCCTTTCACTGTTGATTACGAAGCATGTGACAAATAACATTTGATTTGGATTGGATTTTACTCCCCCTCTGCTCATCCATTCCTCTCTACCCCTTCCCTATATTGTCCACCACGATGAAATCGGGGAGGAGACTGTGGACCTGTCTCCGTCTGTTAGTATGTTATACACCCAGATATCCTCCCGGGCGTCCAGCTCTTCTCCAGCGGTCAGTGTGACGTCATCCAGATATCCTCCCGGGCGTCCAGCTCTTCTCCAGCGGTCAGTGTGACGTCATCCAGATATCCTCCTGGGCGTCCAGCTCTTCTCCAGCGGTCAGTGTGACGTCATCCAGATATCCTCCCGGGCGTCCAGCTCTTCTTCTCCAGCGGTCAGTATGACGTCATCCAGATATCCTCCTGGGCGTCCAGCTCTTCTCCAGCGGTCAGTGTGACGTCATCCAGATATCCTCCAAAGTATCTATGTCCTTAGTCCTTAAGTGACCATGCCATCCAATCCCTGGACAGCAAGGCTGTCACGGTTTCGGCCGAGGCGGCTCCTCCTCCTTGTTCGGGCAGGTTTCGCCGGTCGTCGTCTCCGGAGTACTAGCTGCCACTGATCTATGTTTCTTGGTTGATTGGTTTTGTCTGATTAGTCACACCTGTTTTGTGTTATGTCTCATTTAGCACCCTATTTAGTTTCCTTGTTGTTAGTTTAGTGTTGTGTGTAATTGTTCTTGTCGTGTTGCTGCATTCTGTGTCGGTTCGCGATTTTTCATAGCTTTTCCTCCTTGGTTATAGGAGAGTTTGTTCGCACCTGTGTGTGCGCTCGCATTTTGACGCCGGTGTGCGTTCTTTTGCCTCCGGGCTGTTTTGGATTACTTTGTGTTCTCAAGTAAAGTCTTGTTGGACTTATCCTGTGCTTCCTGCGCCTGATTCTACACCACACCATTACACAGTGTCGTGACAGAATTACACACCTACCGATGGAATCAGCAGGAGCACCCGTCGACATTATGGAGGAGCGTCTTCTTGGTCAAGAGCACCGTATCAACCGGATCGGGCACGCCTTGGAGGGCGTCATGGACACCCTCCGTCGATGGGAAACCAGCGGGGTTCCCACAGCCCCACCTATCGCACCATCCCCACCGGCCAGCCAGCCCGTCCATCTACCGGAACCCAGTGGGATTCGGCTCTCGCTCCCGAGGGCGTACGACGGCACTGCTGCCGGGTGTCAGGGGTTCCTCTTACAAGTGGAGCTCTACCTTGCCACCATACACCCGGCGCCCTCGGGATACGAGAGCGTTTCCGCCCTCATCTCCTGTCTCACCGGCAAGGCGTTGGAGTGGGCCAACGCCGAATGGAGGGGAATAGACGCCGCCACAGTCACCTATGCGGAGTTCTCCCGCCGCTTCCATGCAGTCTTCGACCATCCACCAGAAGGGAAGGCGGCGGGGGAGCGTCTATTCCACCTCCGACAGGGGATGAGGAGCGCTCAAGAGTCTGCGCTGGAGTTCCGGACTCTAGCGGCTGATGCGGGGTGGAATGAGAGGGCCCTCATAGACCACTTCAGATGTAGCCTTCGGGAGGACGTCCGCAGGGAGTTAGCCTGCAGAGACACTACACTAACGTTTGACCAACTGGTGGACATGGCCATTCGACTAGACAACCTGCTTGCGACCCGCGGACGTCCCAGGTGGGGGCCTCCCATTCCACCCTCCAGCGCCTCCGAGCAGAGTCCGATGGAGCTTGGAGGTGCTGGCGCTAGAGGGAGAAGAGGAAGGATCCCGAGGGGGGCAGTCTCCTGCACCCAGTGTGGCCGCGGAGGGCACACCGCGGCTAGGTGCTGGGGAGGGTCCCCTGGTGGGGGAGACGGCAGGCCTTACATTGGAGAGTCCTCCCAGGTGAGTAGGCGCCCTACTTACCCAGAGCTTTCTGTCGTTCACATTACATTACCTGTTTGTTTCCCACAGGTTGAACCTCGTTCCCAGCATAAGGCGCTAGTCGATTCAGGCGCAGCTGGGAATTTTGTAGATCGTACATTTTGTGTTAAGTTAGGGATTCCCCTCCTTCCAGTCGAAAAGCCCTTCCCTGTACATGCCTTAGATAGTCGTCCGTTAGGATCTGGGTTGATTGGGGAGGTCACAGCGCCACTTAGGATGATGACGCAGGGGGGTCATGAGGAGACGATTCAACTCTATCTGATTGACTCTCCTGCGTATCCGGTGGTACTGGGGCTTCCCTGGTTGATTACCCATAATCCTACTATTTCGTGGCGAGAGAAGGCTCTTAAAGGGTGGTCTGCTCAGTGTGAGGGGTTATGTCTGGGTGTTTCCGTAGGGGCGACCTCGGTGGAGAGTCCGAACCAGATGCCGGCACTGCACATTCCTCCTGAGTATGAGGATTTGGCGCTCGTGTTTAGTAAGACCAGAGCGGCACGGTTGCCGCCTCATAGACAGGGGGATTGTGCGATAGACCTCCAGACAGGAGCCGCGCTTCCGCGGAGCCATGTGTATCCTTTGTCACAGGAGGAGAAACGGGCAATGGAGACATACATTGCCGAATCTCTGAGACAGGGATACATACGGCCCTCCACTTCTCCCGCGTCCTCGAGCTTCTTTTTTGTGAAGAAAAAAGATGGAGGTTTGCGTCCGTGTATTGATTACCGTGGTCTCAATCAGGTGACTGTGAAATATAGTTATCCACTCCCGCTGATTGGGACCATGACGGAGTCATTGCACGGGGCACGGTTCTTCACAAAATTGGACCTCAGGAGCGCATATAACTTGGTGCGCATTAGGGAGGGCGATGAGTGGAAGACGGCATTTAGTACTACCTCCGGCCATTACGAGTATCTCGTCATGCCATATGGGTTAATGAATGCTCCATCAGTCTTCCAATCGTTTGTAGATGAAATTTTCCGGGACATGCAGGCGCAGGGGGTGGTGGTGTACATAGATGACATTCTTGTGTACAGTTCTACTCGGGCCAAGCATGTAGCCCTGGTGCGCAGGGTATTGAGGAGACTGTTGGAGCATGACCTGTATGTCAAAGCTGAGAAATGTCTGTTCTTTCAGGAGTCGGTCTCCTTTTTGGGTTACCAGTTGTCTGCGTCAGGGGTGAAAATGGAGGTGGACCGTGTGTCCGCCGTGCGTAATTGGCAAACCCCAACTACGGTTAAAGAGGTGCAGCGGTTCTTGGGTTTTGCGAATTACTACCGGAGGTTTATCCGGGGTTTTGGACAGGTGGCAGCTCCCATAACGTCTCTGCTAAAGGGGGGTCCGGTGCGCTTGCAGTGGTCAGCTGAGGCGGACAGGGCCTTTGGGAGACTGAAGGACCTGTTTACCTCGGCTCCGGTGTTGGCGCACCCGGATCCCACTTTACCCTTCCAAGTTGAGGTGGACGCGTCTGAGGCCGGTATCGGGGCAGTTCTTTCTCAACGATCCGGTACACCACCTAAGCTCCGCCCCTGTGCCTTTTACTCAAAGAAGCTCAGTCCGGCGGAGCGGAATTATGACGTAGGGGACAGGGAGCTGTTAGCCGTAGTACAGGCCCTAAAGGTGTGGAGGCATTGGCTAGAGGGGGCTCAGCACCCTTTCCTCATTCTGACTGACCATCGTAACCTGGAATACATTCGGGCAGCGAGGAGACTGAATCCTCGCCAGGCTCGATGGACTATGTTTCTCGCCCGGTTTGTGTTCAAGATCACTTACATCCCTGGGTCCCAGAACGGGAAGGCAGATGCTCTGTCCCGTCGGTATGACACGGAGGAGAGGTGCGTGGAGTCCATTCCCATACTACCGGAGTCTTGTCTGGTGGCACCGGTGGTGTGGGAGGTCGATGCGGAGATCGAGCGGGCGTTACGCACCGACCCTAGTCCTCCACAGTGTCCGGTGGGTCGGACGTACGTCCCGCTCGAGGTCCGGGATCGGCTGATTTATTGGGCTCACACGTCCCCCTCCTCTGGACATCCAGGTATTGGCCGGACAGTGCACTGCCTTAGTACGAAGTACTGGTGGCCAACGTTAGCCAGGGATGTGAGGGTTTATGTCTCCTCTTGCTCAGTGTGTGCCCAGTGTAAGGCGCCCAGACACTTGCCCAGGGGTAAATTACAGCCCCTGCCCGTTCCACAACGACCTTGGTCTCACATCTCGGTGGATTTTGTTACCGATCTTCCTTCCTCACAAGGGAACACCACCATCCTGGTCGTTGTGGATCGGTTCTCGAAGGCCTGTCGTCTCCTTCCCATGCCGGGTCTCCCTACTGCCCTACAGACCGCTGAGGCTCTATTTACTCACGTCTTCCGGCATTACGGGGTACCCGAGGATATAGTGTCCGATCGAGGCCCCCAGTTTACCTCCAGAGTCTGGAGAGCATTTATGGAACGTTTGGGGGTCTCGGTGAGCCTTACCTCGGGTTACCACCCAGAGAGTAATGGGCAGGTCGAACGAGTCAACCAGGATGTGGGTAGGTTTCTGAGGTCATATTGTCAGGGCCAGCCGGAGGAGTGGGCGAGATATGTGCCCTGGGCCGAGATGGCACAGAACTCTCTCCGCCACTCCTCCACGAGACTAACCCCTTTCCAGTGTGTTTTAGGGTACCAGCCGGTTCTGGCACCGTGGCATGAGAGCCAGATCGAGGCCCCCGCTGTGGATGAGTGGGTGCGGCGCTCGGAGGAGACGTGGAACGCTGCACACGTCCATCTGCAGCGTGCCATACGTCGACAGAAGACGAGCGCCGACCTACACCGCAGTGAGGGGCCAGTGTACGCACCTGGAGATCGAGTCTGGCTCTCAACCAGAAACCTGCCCCTCCGCCTGCCCTGCCGGAAGCTGGGTCGGCGGTTTGTGGGGCCTTTTAAAGTCCTGAGGAGATTGAACGAGGTGTGTTACAGGTTAGAACTACCTATTGATTACAAGAATATTAACCCCTCGTTCCATGTGTCTCTCCTCAGGCCGGTGGTAGCTGGTCCACTCCAGGACTTTGAGATTGAGGAGACTCCTCCGCCCCCGTTGGACATCGAGGGGGCTCCGGCGTACACTGTTCGGACCATCCTGGATTCGAGACGCCGGATGGGGGGTCTCCAATATCTCGTGGAGTGGGAGGGGTACGGTCCGGAGGAGCGGTGCTGGGTGCCGAGGAGGGACATTCTGGATCCGTCCCTGATGACCGAATTCCATCGTGGTCATCCTACGCGCCCTGCTCCGCGTCCTCCTGGTCGTCCCCGAGGCCGGAGGCGGCGCACGGCTGGAGCCGCGCGTCAAGGGGGGGGTACTGTCACGGTTTCGGCCGAGGCGGCTCCTCCTCCTTGTTCGGGCAGGTTTCGCCGGTCATCGTCTCCGGAGTACTAGCTGCCACTGATCTATGTTTCTTGGTTGATTGGTTTTGTCTGATTAGTCACACCTGTTTTGTGTTATGTCTCATTTAGCACCCTATTTAGTTTCCTTGTTGTTAGTTTAGTGTTGTGTGTAATTGTTCTTGTCGTGTTGCTGCATTCTGTGTCGGTTCGCTATTTTTCATAGCTTTTCCTCCTTGGTTATAGGAGAGTTTGTTCGCACCTGTGTGTGCGCTCGCATTTTGACGCCGGTGTGCGTTCTTTTGCCTCCGGGCTGTTTTGGATTACTTTGTGTTCTCAAGTAAAGTCTTGTTGGACTTATCCTGTGCTTCCTGCGCCTGATTCTACACCACACCATTACACAGTATCGTGACAAAGGCCACGCATTATTACATAGACGCAAACTTAAACGTGTCAAAATAAAAGTCCTGCAGCTGCGCCATATGTGCACAAACAAGCGATCATTTGTGGGGGACTTAGGGCAGCAGGTAGCTTAGTGGTTAAGAGCGTTGTGCCAGTAACCGAAAGGTCGCTGGTTCTAATCCCCGAGCCGACTAGGTGAAAAATCTGTCGATGTGCCCTTGAGCAAGGCACTTAACCCTAATTGCTCCTGTAAGTCGCTCTGGATAAGAGCGTCTGCTAAATGACTAATTATTATTATTATTATAATTATTATTATTATAATTATTATATTTTGACATGAGGAAAGCAGAGGATATCTACAACAGTCCCGTCTTTGGAAAGTCTGTCTAAAAATGTGTTCCTTTAGACATTTTGTCTCAAATTCCGCCCTATATGAGAACCAACTCCACAGACAATTGATCAAGTTAAAATATAATTTTATACACTCTTGGCATTCTCTCAACCAGCTTCACCTGGAATGCTGTTCCAACAGTCTTGAAGGAGTTCCCACATATGCTGAGCACTTGTTGTCTGACTCATCCCAAACCATCTAAATTTGGTCGAGGTCGGGGGATTGTGGAGGTCAGGTCATCTGATGCAGCACTCCATCACTCTCCTTCTTGGTAAAATAGCCCTTACACAGCCTGGAGGTGTGTTGGGTCATTGTCCTGTTGAAAAACAAATGATAGTCCCACTAAGCGCAAACCAGATGGGATGGCGTATCGCTGCAGAATGCTGTGGTAGCCATGCTGGTTAAGTGTGCCTTGAATTCTAAATAAATCACAGACAGTGTCACCATCCCCACACCATAACACCTTCTCCTCCATGCTTTACGGTGGGAAATACACATGCGGAGATCATCCGTCACCCACACCGCGTCTCACAAAGACATGGCGGTTGGAACCAAAAATCTCAAATTTGGACTCCAGACCAAAGGACAAATTTCCACCAGTCTAATGTCCATTGCTCGTGTTTCTTGGCCCAAGCAAGTCTCTTCTTCTTATTGGTGTCCTTTGGTAGTGGTTTCTTTGCAGCAATTCGACCATGAAGGCCTGATTCGCACAATCTCCTCTGAACAGTTGATGTGGAGATGTGTCTGTTACTTGAACTCTGTGAAGCATTTATTTGGGCTGCAATTTCTGAGGCTGGTAACTCTAATTAACTTATCCTCTGCAGCAGAGGTAACTCTGGGTCTTCCATTCCTGTGGCGGTCCTCATGAGAGCCAGTTTCATCATAACGCTTGATGGTTTTTGCGACTGCACTTGAAGAAACTTTCAAAGTTCTTGAAATGTTCCGTATTGACTGACCTTCATGTCTTAAAGTAATGATGGACTGTTGTTTCTCTTTGCTTATTTGAGCTGTTCTTGCCTTAATATGGACTTGGTCTTTTACCAAATAGGGCTATCTTCTGTATCCTGGTTGTATTAGCTTAATAACCTAGAGAGACAACATTAAACTGGTTCTATTAGGTTAATAACCTAGAGAGGACAACAACACGTTACTTCCTGTTGTACGCGGAACGAGGGAGAGCTCAGTTTGTTGTTTTGGAAAATGTGTTGTTTTGGAAAGTTTTGAGTCTATTGAAAAAGTTACTAGCTAGCTACCTTTTGAGTTTGGATCCTGTGGTTGGTATCAGTTACTGGGACCGCTACTATCTGTCCAGGGATCCTGCTGACCAAGGCCGGGTCTGAGGAGCTGCTTGGCGTAGTAGCTAGCCTAGCTGCTAGCTAACTGCCTATCAAGCTAGCGGAGGTTTCTTGAGGGCTTGAACGCAGCCCGCGACGCGGTTAGACATTGTGGCTGGGACAGCGGATTGTCCCGGGCTTGTGGCTGTCTAGATCCCTGCTGTTTGTTGTTGTTGTCTTCAGTCTTCCTTGTGACCTGCCCTGTCTGGAACTGAGAGACCTGTCCTGTCTGGAACTGAGAGACCTGCTCTGTCTGGAACTGAGAGACCTGTCCTGTCTGGAACTGAGAGACATGCCCTGTCTGGAACTTAGAGACCTGTCCTGTCTGGAACTGAGAGACCTGTCCTGTCTGGAACTGAGAGACATGTCCTGTCTGGAACTGAGAGACCTGTCCTGTCTGGAACTGAGAGACCTGCCCTGTCTGGAACTGAGAGACCTGTCCTGTCTGGAACTGAGAGACCTGCTCTGTCTGGAACTGAGAGACCTGCCCTGTCTGGAACTGAGAGACCTGTCCTGTCTGGAACTGAGAGACCTGTCCTGTCTGGAACTGAGAGACTTGCCCTGTCTGGAACTGAGAGACCTGTCCTGTCTGGAACTGAGAGACCTGTCCTGTCTGGAACTGAGAGACCTGCCCTGTCTGGAACTGAGAGACCTGCTCTGTCTGGAACTGAGAGACCTGTCCTGTCTGGAACTGAGAGACCTGTCCTGTCTGGAACTGAGAGACCTGTCCTGTCTGGAACTGAGAGACCTGCTCTGTCTGGAACTGAGAGACCTGTCCTGTCTGGAACTGAGAGACCTGTCCTGTCTGGAACTGAGAGACCTGCCCTGTCTGGAACTGAGAGACCTGTCCTGTCTGGAACTGAGAGACCTGTCCTGTCTGGAACTGAGAGACCTGCCCTGTCTGGAACTGAGAGACCTGCTCTGTCTGGAACTGAGAGACCTGTCCTGTCTGGAACTGAGAGACCTGTCCTGTCTGGAACTGAGAAACCTGTCCTGTCTGGAACTGAGAGACCTGTCCTGTCTGGAACTGAGAGACCTGTCCTGTCTGGAACTGAGAGACCTGTCCTGTCTGGAACTGAGAGACCTGTCCTGTCTGGAACTGAGAGACCTGCCCTGTCTGGAACTGAGAGACCTGTCCTGTCTGGAACTGAGAGACCTGCCCTGTCTGGAACTGAGAGACCTGTCCTGTCTGGAACTGAGAGACCTGTCCTGTCTGGAACTGAGAGACCTGCCCTGTCTGGAACTGAGAGACCTGCCCTGTCTGGAACTGAGAGACCTGTCCTGTCTGGAACTGAGAGTCCTGCCCTGTCTGGAACTGAGAGACCTGTCCTGTCTGGAACTGAGAGGAGTAACAGCGTAACCTACGTTGCGACCATGACAAAGACCAAAGCCGGTGGGAGAACCGTTGAGGACAGTGGTGTCTCTCTATCACAGGTGAAGGATTTTTTAAAGGAACAAAAAGAGTTCTACAAGCAGTTGTTACCTTCAACATAGAAATGCTACCAAAAATAATTGACTGAAACTGGTTACAAATGACGGAGTCACCCATGATTCACCAAATTATATTTTGAAGGAGGAAGTACTTTAAGCATATGTTTTCGTTTCAGTCGCCTCCATCTCCTCTAACTGAAGCTAATTGTAGGATTTTTTTTTTCTATTGATAATGTAAAATTAACAGCCACACAGAAAGACTCATGTGAAGGTGAAATTACAGAGGAGGAACTTCTGGATGCAATTAAAGACTTTAAGTCTGGGAAAACTCCAGGGTTGGATGGCATACCAGTCGAGGTATACCAAACCTTTTTTGATATACTCAGAGGACTGTTATTAGCATGTTTTAACCACTCCTATGTAAATGGTAGATTATCAGACACTCAAGAAGGTCTGATTTCATTATTACTGAAACAGGATACAAGTGGAAAATATAAAGATCCAGTCCATTTAAAAAATTGAAGGCCCCTTACACTTCAGTGTTGTAAAGCAAAATGTATAGCGCATAGAATTAAAAAGGTATTGTCGGACATTATTCATTCTAATCAGACAGGTTTTTTACATGGACGATACATTGGAGATAATATAAGGCAAGTATTGGAAACAATAGAACACTATGAAAAATCTGGGAAACCAGGCCTGCTATTCATAGCAGACTTTGAAAAGGCATTTGATAAAGTACGACTGGAGTTTATGCCTGGAGCATTTCAATTTAGGAGAATCTCTTATAAAATGGGTTAAAATCATGTATAGTAACCCTAGGTGTAAAATAGTAAATAATGGCTATTTCTCCTAAAGTTTTAAACTGTCAAGAGGAGTGAAACAAGGTTGTCCACAATCGGCATATCTATTTATTGTGGCCATCGAGATGTTAGCTATTAAAATCAGATCTACAATTTTTACATTACCATGTAGTTTACCAATAAAATGGTCTGATGGTGATGTGGATATACTCGGAATACATATCCCAAATGAAATAAATGATCTCACTCCAAAACATTTAAATAGAAAGTTAGCAAAAATAGATAAGATCTTGCTACCATGGAAAGGTAAATACCTGTCAATTTGTGGAAAAATCACCCTGATTAACTCTTTAGTATTATCCCAGTTTACCTATTTGCTTGTGGTCTTGCCTATGCCTAGCGAACAGTTTTTAAAATTCTATGAGAAAAAAATATTCCATTTTATTTGGAACGGCAAGCCAGACAGACTTAAACAGGCCTATTTATATAATGAATATGAATTCGGAGGACAGAAATGATTAAATATTAAAGCATTAGACCTCTCACTAAAAGCTTCAGTCATACAAGAACAAATACTGCAACAAATATTGTGGTTAAACTCAAATATACTAATTGATAAAAAAAAAACATTTTTTAAAATTAAAATAAAAACAAGGGATAAAGGTATAAATTATATCATAGGTAGGACTGGTGGAGTTAAAACATTATTTAATCCCCTGCTGATTTTGTACGTTTGCCCACTGACAAACAAATGATCAGTCTATCATTTTAATGGTAGGTTTATTTGAACAGTGAGAGACAGAATAACAACAAAAAAATCCAGAAAAACGCATGTCAAAAATGTTATACATTTATTTGCATTTTAATGAGGGAAATAAGTATTTGACCCCCTCTCAATCAGAAAGATTTCTGGCTCCCAGGTGTCTTTTATACAGGTAACGAGCTGAGATTAGGAGCACACTCTTAAAGGGAGTGCTCCTAATCTCAGCCTGTTACCTGTATAAAAGAGACCTGTCCACAGAAGCAATCAATCAATCAGATTCCAAACTCTCCACCATGGCCAAGACCAAAGAGCTCTCCAAGGATGTCAGGGACAAGATTGTAGACCTACACAAGGCTGGAATGGGCTACAAGACTATCGCCAAGCAGTTTGGTGAGAAGGTGACAACAGTTGGTGTGATTATTCGCAAATGGAAGAAACACAAAAGAACTGTCAATCTCCCTCGGCCTGGGGCTGCATGCAAGATCTCACCTCGTGAAGTTTCAATGATCATGAGAACGGTGAGGAATCAGCCCAGAACTACACGGGAGGATCTTGTCAATGATCTCAAGGCAGCTGGGACCATAGTCACCAAGAAAACAATTGGTAACACACTACGCCGTGAAGGACTGAAATCATGCAGCGCCCGCAAGGTCCCCCTGCTCAAGAAAGCACATATACAGGCCCGTCTGAAGTTTGTCAATGAACATCTGAATGATTCAGAGGAGAACTGGGTGAATGTTTTGTGGTCAGATGAAACCAAAATCAAGCTCTTTGGCATCAACTCAACTCGCCGTGTTTGGAGGAGGAGGAATGCTGACGATGACCCCAAGAACACCATCCCCACGTCAAACATGGAGATGGAAACATTATGCTTTGGGGGTGTTTTTCTGCTAAGGGGACAAGACAACTTCACCACATCAAAGGGAGGATGGACGGGGCCATGTACCGTCAAATCTTGGGTGAAAGCCTCCTTCCCTCAGCCAGGGCATTGAAAATGGGTCGTGGATGGGCTTCCAGCATGACAATGACCCAAAACACACGGCCAAGGTAACAAAGGAGTGGCTCAAGAAGAAGCACATTAAGGTTCTGGAGTGGCCTAGCCAGTCTCCAGACCTTAATCCCATAGAAAATCTTTGGAGGGAGCTGAAGGTTCGAGTTGCCAAACGTCAGCCTCGAAACCTTAATGACTTGGAGAAGATCTGCAAAGAGGAGTGGGACAAAATCCCTCCTGAGATGTGTGCAAACCTGGTGGCCAACTACAAGAAACGTCTGACCTCTGTGATTGCCAACAAGGGTTTTGCCACCAAGTACTAAATCGTGTTTTGCAGAGGGGTCAAATACTTATTTCCCTCATTAAAATGCAAATCAATTTATAACATTTTTTACATGCGTTTTTCTGGATTTTTTTGTTGTTATTCCGTCTCTCACTGTTCAAATAAACCTACCATTAAAATTATAGACTGATCATGTCTTTGTCAGTGGGCAAACATACAAAATCGGCAGGGGATCAAATACTTTTTTCCCTCACTGTATATACAGTGGGGAGAACAAGTATTTGATACACTGCTGATTTTGCATGTTTTCCTACTTACAAAGCATGTAGAGGTCTGTAATTTTTTATCATAGGTACACTTCAACTGTGAGAGACGGAATCTAAAACAAAAATCCAGAAAATCACATTGTATGATTTTTAAGTAATTAATTTGCATGACATAAGTATTTGATCACCTACCAACCAGTAAGAATTCCGGCTCTCACAGACCTGTTAGTTTTTCTTTAAGAAGCCCTCCTGTTCTCCACTCATTACCTGTATTAACTGCACCTGTTTGAACTCGTTACCTGTATAAAAGACACCTGTCCACACACTCAATCAAACAGACTCCAACCTCTCCACAATGGCCAAGACCAGAGAGCTGTGTAAGGACATCAGGGATACAATTGTAGACCTGCACAAGGCTGGGATGGGCTACAGGATAATAGGCAAGCAGCTTGGTGAGAAGGCAACAACTGTTGGCGCAATTATTAGAAAATGGAAGAAGTTCAAGATGACGGTCAATCACCCTCGGTCTGGGGCTCCATGCAAGATCTCACCTCGTGGGGCATCAATGATAATGAGGAAGGTGAGGGATCAGCCCAGAACTACACGGCAGGACCTGGTCAATGACCTGAAGAGAGCTGGGACACTCAATCACTGTGGTATTTTTTATTGGTAAATTTACAAACAAATATTATGATAAATAGATTGTATCTCATTATGGTAAGTGGTGAAATAAGTATAGCCAGTTATACAGTGGGGGAAAAAAGTATTTAGTCAGCCACCAATTGTGCAAGTTCTCCCACTTAAAAAGATGAGAGAGGCCTGTAATTTTCATCATAGGTACACGTCAACTATGACAGACAAAATGAGAATTTTTTTTCCAGAAAATCACATTGTAGGATTTTTTATGAATTTATTTGCAAATTATGGTGGAAAATAAGTATTTGGTCAATAACAAAAGTTTCTCAATACTTTGTTATATACCCTTTGTTGGCAATGACACAGGTCAAACGTTTTCTGTAAGTCTTCACAAGGTTTTCACACACTGTTGCTGGTATTTTGGCCCATTCCTCCATGCAGATCTCCTCTAGAGCAGTGATGTTTTGGGGCTGTCGCTGGGCAACACAGACTTTCAACTCCCTCCAAAGATTTTCTATGGGGTTGAGATCTGGAGACCGGCTAGACCACTCCAAGACCTTGAAATGCTTCTTACGAAGCCACTCCTTCGTTGCCCGGGCGGTGTGTTTGGGATCATTGTCATGCTGAAAGACCCAGCCACGTTTCATCTTCAATGCCCTTGCTGATGGAAGGAGGTTTTCACTCAAAATCTCACGATACATGGCCCCATTCATTATTTCCTTTACACGGATCAGTCGTCCTGGTCCCTTTGCAGAAAAACAGCCCCAAAGCATGATGTTTCCACCCCCATGCTTCACAGTAGGTATGGTGTTCTTTGGATGCAACTCAGCATTCTTTGTCCTCCAAACACGACGAGTTGAGTTTTTATCAAAAAGTTCTATTTTGGTTTCATCTGACCATATGACATTCTCCCAATCCTCTTCTGGATCATCCAAATGCACTCTAGCAAACTTCAGACGGGCCTGGACATGTACTGGCTTAAGCAGGGGGACACGTCTGGCACTGCAGGATTTGAGTCCCTGGCGGTGTAGTGTGTTACTGATGGTAGGCTTTGTTACTTTGGTTCCAGCTCTCTGCAGGTCATTCACTAGGTCCCCCCCATGTGGTTCTGGGATTTTTGCTCACCGTTCTTGTGATCATTTTGACCCCACGGGGTGAGATCTTGCGTGGAGCCCCAGATCGAGGGAGATTATCAGTGGTCTTGTATGTCTTCCATTTCCTAATAATTGCTCCCACAGTTGATTTCTTCAAACCAAGCTGCTTACCTATTGCAGATTCAGTCTTCCCAGCCTGGTGCAGGTCTACAATTTTGTTTCTGGTGTCCTTTGACAGCTCTTTGGTCTTGGCCATAGTGGAGTTTGGAGTGTGACTGTTTGAGGTTGTGGACAGGTGTCTTTTATACTGATAACAAGTTCAAACAGGTGCCATTAATACAGGTAACGAGTGGAGGACAGAGGAGCCTCTTAAAGAAGAAGTTACAGGTCTGTGAGAGCCAGAAATCTTGCTTGTTTGTAGGTGACCAAATACTTATTTTCCACCATAATTTGCAAATAAATTCATAGAAAATCCTACAATGTGATTTTCTGGATTTTTTTTCCTCAATTTGTCTGTCATAGTTGACGTGTACCTATGATGAAAATTACAGGCCTCTCTCATCTTTTTAAGTGGGAGAACTTGCACAATTGGTGGCTGACTAAATACTTTTTTCCCCCACTGTAATTGTAATGGCTTAGCAGATAATAAACAAACGTTTAAAGGTTAACAAACCTCCAAACGAGCTTCAATGCCATACAACACTCCTTCAGTAGCCTCCAACTGCTCTTAAACACTAGTAAAACTAAATGCATGCTTTTCAATCGAACGCTGCTGGCACCCGCCCACCCGACTAGAATCACCACTCTCGACGGGTCTGACCTAGAGTATGTGGACAACTACAACTACAAATACCTAGGTGTCTGGTTAGACTGTAAACTCAACTTCCAGACTCACATAAAGAATCTCCAATCCAAAGTTAAATCTAGAATCGGCTTCCTATTTCGCAACAAAGCCTCCTTCACTCATGCTGCCAAACATGCCCTCGTAAAACTGACTATCCTACCGATCCTTGACTTCGGCGATGTCATTTACAAAATAGCCTCCAACACTCTACTCAGCAAATTGGATGTAGTCTATCACAGTGCCATCCGTTTTGTCTCCAAAGCCCCATACACTACCCACCACTGTGACCTGTACGCTCTTGTTGGCTGGTCCTCACTACATGTTCGTCGTCAAACCCACTGGCTCCAGGCCATCTATAAATCACTGCTAGGCAAATCCCCGCCTTATCTTAGCTCATTGGTCACCATAGCAGCACCCACCCGTAGTCTGCGCTCCAGCAGGTATATCTCACTGGTCATTCCCAAAGCCAACACCTCCTTTGGCCGCCATTCCTTCCAGTTCTCTGCTGCCAATGACTGGAACGAATTGCAAAAATCTCTGAAGCTGGAGACTCTTATCTCCCTCACTAACTTTAAGGATCAGTTGTCAGAACACCTTACCGATCACTGCACCTGTACACAGCCCATCTGAAATTAGCCCGCCCAACTACCTCATCCCTATATTGTTATTTATTTTGCTCTTTTGCACCCCAGTATCTCTATTTGCACATCATCTCTTGCACATCTAGCATTCCAGTGTTAATACTATTGTAATTATTTTGCACTATAGCCTATTTATTGCCTTACCTCCATAACTTGCTACATTTGCACACACTGTATATATATTTTCTGTTGTATTTTTGACTTTATGTTTTTTACCCCATATGTAACTCTGTGTTGTTGTTTTTATTGCACTGCTTTGCTTTATCTTGGCCAGGTCGCAGTTGTAAATGAGAACCTGTTCTCAACTGGCTTACCTGGTTAAATAAAGGTGAAATAAAATAAATAAATAAATAAACACGTCACTATGGCTTCCATCCCTATATACCTCAGTGCATCCATCCAGGACTAACGTCTCCAAACAGATCTAAAAGGCCTCCCCCACCACTCAGACTTTCAAAGAAATTAAAGTTATCTCTGATACTCTGCTGTGCAGTTTGTTGTATGGACATTGCAGAGGCCCTTTTAAAATATCCACTCTGCTGTCTGGATCTACCAAAGGATCCAGTTACTATTCCCTGTGGACACAGCTGTATGCAACGTCATCTTCTTAGCTTGACTTCCATCCCCCAAAAACCTGTAGACACAGGAAGCCACACCCTGTCCTCTGGTGTAGAGTTCCATGAAACAGAAAGTCATTTTTGACACCCTGTTGCTCAACCTTCAGGTGAAAGCACTAAAATGGCTGACAATCTAGAACTGTTCTGTTGCTCCGTCTGTCTGGATCTACTGAAGGATCCGGTGACTACTGCCTGTGGACACAGCTACTGTATGGGCTGTATTAAAGAAAGCTGGGATCAGGATGATCTGAAAGGGGTCTACACCTGTCCCCACACTCTAAAAAATACTGGGTTGTTTTGTTGACCCAAATGTTGGGTTGCTGGCGTTGGGTCACTTAGTTGGGTTGTTTTCTTTAAAAACTGCTGGGTTATTGTCAGTAGCTGAGTGTAGATGCGGTGAGGAATCAAGCGCAGGAAACACGGGCGTTCGTCAACAGACTTTAGTAACAAAAATACAGCACCAAACAGGCGAACAGCCAACCCAACCGGGAGGCAAAATACAAATTACGCACAAACAACAACGTGCGTAAAAGGACAATAGCGCACACAGTGCGGACTCTCGAAAACAACAAAACACGAGAGTTATAACGAGAGCAACAGCTTGACAATAACCAATCACACATAACACCTGACCCAACACAAGATAACTAAATAGGAAACCAAATCAAACACTAACAAGGGACAGGTGTACAAACAGACAAAACCAAACAAACATGAAACATCGAACGGTGGCAGCTAGTACTCCGGGGACGACGACCGCCGAAGCCTGCCCGAACAAGGAGGAGGAGCGGCCTCGGCCGAAACCGTGACAGTACCCCCCCCTTGACGCGCGGCTCCAGCCGTGCGCCGATCCCACCGGCCTCGGGGACGACCAGGACGACGCGGAGCAGGGCGCGTAGGATGACCCCGATGGAACTCGGTCAGCAGGGACAGGTCTAATATGTCCCTCCTCGGCACCCAGCACCGCTCCTCCGGGCCGTACCCCTCCCACTCCACGAGATATTGGAGACCCCCCATCCGGCGTCTCGAATCAAGGATGGACCTCACAGTGTACGCCGGAGCCCCCTCGATGTCCAACGGGGGCGGAGGAGTCTCTTCTATCTCATAGTCCTGGAGTGGACCAGCTACCACCGGCCTGAGGAGAGACACATGGAACGAGGGGTTAATATTCCTGTAATCAATAGGCAGTTCTAACCTGTAACACACCTCGTTCAACCTCCTCAGGACTTTGAATGGCCCCACAAACCGCCAACCCAGCTTCCGGCAGGGCAGGCGGAGGGGCAGGTTCCTGGTCGAGAGCCAGACTCGATCTCCAGGTGCGTACACAGGCCCCTCACTGCGGTGGAGATCGGCGCTCGTCTTATGCCGACGGATGGCCCGCTGCAGATGAACGTGGGCAGCGTTCCATGTCTCCTCCGAGCGCCGCACCCACTCATCCACCGCAGGGGCCTCGATCTGGCTCTCGTGCCAAGGTGCCAGAACCGGCTGGTACCCTAACACACACTGGAGAGGGGTTCGTTGGGTGGAGGAGTGGCGGAGAGAGTTCTGTGCCATCTCGGCCCACGGAACGTATCTCGCCCACTCCTCCGGCCGGCCCTGGCAATAAGACCTCAGAAACCTACCCACATCCTGGTTGACACGTTCAACCTGCCCATTACTCTCCGGGTGGTAACCCGAGGTAAGGCTCACCGAAACCCCCAACCGTTCCATAAACGCTCTCCACACTCTGGAGGTGAACTGGGGGCCTCGATCAGACACTATATCCTCGGGTACCCCGTAATGTCGGAAGACATGGGTAAACAGAGCCTCAGCGGTCTGTAGGGCAGTAGGGAGACCCGGCATGGGAAGGAGACGACAGGCCTTCGAGAACCGATCCACAACGACCAGGATGGTAGTATTCCCCTGTGAGGGGGGGAAGGTCTGTAACAAAATCCACCGAGAGGTGGGACCAGGGTCGTTGTGGAACGGGCAGGGGTTGTAGCTTACCCCTGGGCAAATGTCTGGGCGCCTTACACTGGGCACACACCGAACAGGAGGAGACATAAACCCTCACATCCCTGGCTAACGTTGGCCACCAGTACTTAGTGCTAAGGCAGTGAACTGTCCGGCCGATACCTGGATGTCCAGAGGAGGGGGACGTATGAGCCCAATAAATGAGGCGATCTCTTACCTCGAGCGGAACGTACGTCCGAACCACTGGACACTGTGGAGGACTTGGGTCGGTGCGTAACGCCCGCTCGATCTCTGCATCGACCTCCCATACCACCGGTGCCACCAGACAAGACTTTGGTAGTATGGGAGTGGGCTCAACGGACCTCTCCTACGTGTCATACCGCCGAGACAGGGCATCTGCCTTCCCGTTCTGGGACCCAGGGATGTAAGTGATTTTAAACACAAACCGGGCTAGAAACATAGTCCAGCGGGCCTGGCGAGGATTCAGTCTCCTAGCTGCCCGGATGTATTCCAGGTTACGGTGGTGAGTCAAAATGAGGAAAGGGTGTTGAGCCCCCTCAAGCCAATGCCTCCACACCTTTAGGGCCTGTACCACGGCTAACAGCTCCCTGTCCCCTACGTCATAATTCCGCTCCGCCGGACTGAGTTTCTTAGAATAAAAGGCACAGGGGCGGAGTTTAGGTGGTGTGCCAGACCGTTGTGAGAGAACGGCCCCAATACCGGCCTCGGACGCGTCTACCTCTACCTGGAATGGTAAAGCGGGATCCGGATGCGCCAACACCGGCGCCGAGGTAAACAGGTCCTTCAGTCTCCCAAAAGCCCTGTCCGCCTCAGCTGACCACCGCAAGCGCACCGGACCCCCCTTCAACAGAGACGTTATGGGAGCTGCCACCTGTCCAAAACCCCGGATAAACCTCCGGTAGTAATTCGCAAAACCCAAGAACTGTTGCACCTCTTTCACAGTGGTTGGGGTTTGCCAATTACGCACAGCTGACACCCGGTCAACCTCCATCTTCACCCCTGACGCAGACAACTGATAACCCAAAAAGGAGACCGACTTCTGAAAGAACAGACATTTCTCTGCCTTGACATATAGGTCATGCTCCAACAGCCTCCTCAACACTCGGTGCACCAGGGCTACATGCTCTGCTCGGGTAGAACTGTACACCAGAATATCGTCGATGTACACGACTACTCCCTGCCCCTGCATGTCCCGGAAAATCTCATCGACGAAGGATTGGAAGACTGAGGGAGCATTCATTAACCCATATGGCATGACGAGATACTCGTAATGACCGGAGGTCGTGCTAAACGCTGTCTTCCATTCATCGCCCTCTCTAATGCGCACCAAGTTATATGCGCTCCTGAGATCCAATTTTGTGAAGAACTGAGCACCGTGTAATGATTCCGTCATAGTCGCAATCAGAGGAAGTGGATAGCTGTACTTCACCGTAATCTGATTGAGACCGCGGTAATCAATACACGGGCGCAGACCTCCATCCTTTTTCTTCACAAAAAAGAAGCTTGAGGAAGCGGGTGAAGTGGAGGCCCGTATGTATCCCTGTCTCAGAGACTCGGCGATGTAAGTTTCCATCGACTTCCTCTCCTCTTGAGACAAGGGATACACATGGCTCCGCGGGAGGGCTGCTCCTAACTGGAGATCTATTGCACAATCCCCCTGTCTATGAGGCGGCAGCTGCGCCGCCCTTGTCTTACTAAACACCAGTGTCAAATCCTCATACTCGGGGGGAATGTGCAGTGCAGGCATTAGATTCGGACTTTCCACCGAGGTCGCCCCTATGGAAACACCCAGACACAGCCCCTCACACTGAGCAGACCACCCTTTAAGAGCTTTCTCTCGCCACGAAATAGTAGGGTCATGGGTAATCAACCAGGGAAGCCCCAGCACCACCGGATACGCAGGAGAGTCAATCAGATAGAGCTGAATCGTCTCCTCATGACCCCCATGCGCCTCCATCTTAAGGGGCGCTGTGACCTCCCTAATCAACCCAGATCCTAACGGACGGCTATCTAGGGCATGTACAGGGAAAGGCTTATCAACGGGAAGGAGAGGAATCCCTAATTCTACACAGAACTGGCGATCTACAAAGTTCCCAGCTGCGCCTGAATCGACTAGCGCCTTATGCTGGGAACGAGGTGCTACTTGTGGAAAACAAACAGGCAAGGTTATGTGAACGACAGAAAGCTCTGGGTAAGTAGGGCGCCTACTCACCTGGGAGGACTCCCCAATGCGTGGCCTGCATTCACCTCCACCGGGGGACCTTCCCCAACACCTAGCCGCGGTGTGCCCTCCACGGCCACAGTTGGTGCAGGGGACGGCCCCCCTCGGGTTCCTACTCCTCCTTTCTCTAGCGCCAGCACCTCCGAGCTCCATAGGGATCGGCTCGGAGGTGCTGGAGGGTGAAATGGGCGACCCCCATCCGGGACGTCCACGGGTGGCGAGCAGGGTGTCCAACCGAATGGCCATGTCGACTAGTTGGTCAAACGTCAACATGGTATCCCTGCACGCCAACTCTCTCTGGACGTCCTCCCGGAGGCTGCAACGGAAGTGGTCTATGAGGGCCCGCTCATTCCACCCTGCATCTGCCGCTAGAGTCCGGAACTCCAGGGCAAAATCCTGTGCGCTCCTCATCCCCTGTCGGAGGAAGAACAGACGCTCCCCCGCCGCCTTCCCTTCTGGTGGATGGTCGAACACGGCCCGGAAGCAGCGGGAGAACTCTGCATAAGTGATGGTAGCGGCGTCCATTCTCCTCCATTCGGCGTTGGCCCACTCCAACGCCTTGCCGGTGAGACAGGAGATGAGGGCGGAGACGCTCTCGTGTCCCGAGGGCGCCGGGTGTACGGTGGCGAGGTAGAGCTCCACCTGTAGCAGGAACCCTTGACACCCGGCAGCGGAGCCGTCGTACGCACTCGGGAGCGAGAGCCGAATCCCACTGGGTTCCGGAATGTGGACAGGAGGACTGACCGATGGGGATGGTCCGGTAGGTGGGGGCGTGGGTACCCCGCTGCTTTCCCATCGGTGGAGAGTGTTCATCACCCGATCCAAGGCGTGCCCGATCTGGTTAATCCGGTCCTCCTGTCCACGAAGACGGTCCTCCATGACCTCTGTCGGCGCGGGTGCTCCTGCTGACTCCATGGTGATGTGGTATTCTGTCAGTAGCTGAGTGTAGATGCGGTGAGGAATCAAGCGCAGGAAACACGGGCGTTCGTCAACAGACTTTAGTAACAAAAATACAGCACCAAACAGGCCAACAGCCAACCCAACCGGGAGGCAAAATACAAAGTACGCACAACACACACAGTGCGTAAAAATGACGATAGCGCACACAGTGCGGACTCTCGGAAAACAACAATCCAGAGAGTAATACCAAAGAGCAACAGCTTGACAATAAACAATACCACATAACACCTGCCCCCACACACGAAAACTAAATAGGCAACCAAATCAAACACTAACAAGGGACAGGTGTACAAACAGACAAAACCAAACAAACATGAAACATCGAACGGTGGCAGCTAGTACTCCGGGGACGACGACCGCCGAAGCCTGCCCGAACAAGGAGGAGGAGCAGCCTCGGCCGAAACCGTGACAGTTATGGATGCTGGGTGTTGGGTTATTGTTGCTTGGTTATTGAGATATGACCCATCAGGTCAGATCAGAAGACTGTAGGCATAGTTTAGTAGGGGTGTGGCTTTCAGATAGTTATTTTTAGCCACCCATGAGAGTAAATATAATTCCTGTTCATCTGGTCTGTTGCGTAGTTAGCACATGTTAAGGTTGAACATTGACATTTTTGTAGCTTCAATGATGCTTATAGAGTTTCCTGAAAGTCCACGTATGTCTCATTGTTAGGCAATAATACAGTGGTATACCTTATTATAATATGTAATAAATACTCTACATATTATAGAAGAATTTAATAAGGAAAAATTGAGTTTACAGTATGTTAAAACGCTTGACTTAAAAAAGCCTTGCGTAAGGCAACCAGCTGCTTAAAAAAAACCCTTTCTTGAAAGAAATTTTTAAAAAAAATTTTTTAACCC
>LR778278.1:17065056-17091248 GCA_902810595.1 Coregonus sp. 'balchen' | reverse complement strand
TCTGGAGTCATGGGCGGGAGGGACTGAGCCCCCCTGAGGGGCCCCCGTGTTGGATCAGCGTGGCAATGTGTTGTTACCTACCCACCACCACCTGGGGGGCGGCCTGTCAGGATGTCCAGGATCCAGTTGCAGAGGGAGGGTTTAGTCCCAGGGTACTTTAGCTTAGTGATGAGCTTTGAGGGCACTATGGTGTTAAACGCTGAGCTGTAGTCAATAAATAGCATTCTCACGTAGGTGTTCCTTTTGTCCAGGTGGGAAAAGGCAGTGTGGAGTGCAATAGAGATTGCATCATCTGTGGATCTGTTGGAGCGGTATGCAAATTGAAGTGGGTCTATTGTTTCTGGGATAATGGTGTTGATGTGAGCCATGACCAGCCTTTCAAAGCACTTCATGGCTACAGACGTGAGTGCTATGGGTCGGTAGTCATTTAGGCAGGTTACCTTAGTGTTCTTGGGCACAGGGACTATGGTGGTCTGCTTGAAACATGTTGGTATTACAGACTCAGTCAGGGTCAGGTTGAAAATGTCAGTGAAGACACTTGCCATTTGATCAGCGCATGCTTGAGTACACATACTGGTAATCCGTCTGGCCTTGCGGACTTGTGAATGTTGACCTGTTTAAAGGTCTTACTCACATCGGCTACGGAGAGCGTGATCACACAGTCAACCAGAAAAGCTGATGCTCTCATGCATGCTTCAGTGTTGCTTGCCTTGAAGAAAGCATAGAAGAAATGTAGCTCGTCTGGTAGGCTTGTGTCATTGGGCAGCTCGCGGCTGCTCTTCCCTTTGTAGTCTGTAATAGTTTGCAAGCCCTGCCACATCCGACAAGTGTCGGAGCCGGTGTAGTACGATTCCATCTAAGTCCTGTATTGACACTTTGCCTGTTTGATGGACATAGTGGGATTTCTTATTAGCGTCTGCGTTAGAGTCCCTCTCCTTGAAAGCGGCAGCTCTACCCTTTAACTCAGTGAGGATGTTGCCTGTAATCCATGGCTTCTGGTTGGGGTATGTACGTACGGTCACTGTGGGGAAGACGTCATCAATGCACTTATTGATGAAGCCAGTGACTGATGTGGTGTACTCCTCAATGCCATCGGAAGAATCCCGGAACATTTTCCAATCTGTGCTAGCAAAACAGTCTTGTAGCTTAGCATCTGTGTCATCTAACCACTTCTTTATTGACCGAGTCACTGATGCTTCCTGCTTTAGTTTTAGATTGTAAGCAGGAATCAGGAGGATAGAGTTATGGTCAGATTTTTCCTCTGGTTGCACATTTAACATGCTGGTAGAAATGAGGTAAAATGGATGTAAGTTTGCCTGCAATTAAGTCCCCGGCCACTAGGAGTGCCACATCTGGATGAGCTTTTTCCTGTTTGCTTATTGCCTTATACAGCTCATTGAGTGTGGTCTTAGTGCCAGCATCGGTTTGTGGTGGTATATAGACAGCTATGAAAAATATAGATGAAAACTCTCTTGGTAAATAGTGTGGACTACAGCTTATCATGAGATACTCTACCTCAGGCGAGCAAAACCTTGAGACTTCAGGGACGAATCAAAGGGTTCTACGTGGCACCCAAAAGGGTTCCTCCATAGAGTCAAATTACAGAATGTCTATTGGTTCTAATCTTTTAACAATCTCAATCATACCCACAGACCCGGTGGTGTAGCAGGAAAGTCAGGTCGCTGTTAACCAAGAGAGAGTTCAGATCCCAAGTTAGGTTGACTCCAATTTAATCAGAATGTCCCTTACAGCAATAACACCTTAGTTAAGCTCTAAAAATACAGTAACATCTTGTATATTTTCACTACAACCAGTAGCCTGGACATTTTTTACAGTGTAATGAAGAACCCTTTTTGTGTAATGACGAACCCTCAGTGTACTGAAGAACTCTCTGCGGAGGGTTATACAAAGAACCATTTTAAGAGGGTTCTCCACAGCCCAAAAAAGGGTTCCCCTACAGGGACAAAATGAAGCACCTTTTGTTCTTGAGAGTGTACGCGAGAGTTCAAGGGTACATTTAAACAGACAATCAAGGCGATCCCATCCAACATGTATTCCACAGCACTGTGGTGACACGCTGGACCATTGCAAGACAACGCACTGTCATGTAAAATGGAGAGTGATACATCAATACCAACGGTTTGACTAGGACATGGAAAGGTTGATATGATGTCAATGGTATTGCTCTGTATGTCATCCCATAGATGAAAGCAGTTTATTAAAATATTATAAAGCTGCTGTTCAGGCTGACTAACGCACCAGCGATGATAAGGGGTGTTTTCAGCTAATTACCAAGACTCGAGATACAAGTTCTGAAGACATGTTGCATCATCATCATCGTCATCGTCATTCCCTCTTTTTATACCTCTAAACCCCCCTCTCCCCAACCACCTTCCAAGTCAAGTGGAAGGCAGGGGACACTGTGGTGTAAACTGCTCGGCTTCCGACGGCGGGGGAAGCAATTTCCCACAATTCATATTAAGTGGGTTACGTCAAGGCCGACGGGCCCCCTGTGAAAGAGTCGGCACTTACTGCCAGCGAGGAGATTACGAGTGGCAAAAGCGCCGTCACAGCTGCGTAGCGAGGCGTTCTCACAATGCACACTT
Source organism: Coregonus sp. 'balchen' (assembly GCA_902810595.1). Lineage (NCBI taxonomy): Eukaryota > Metazoa > Chordata > Actinopteri > Salmoniformes > Salmonidae > Coregonus > Coregonus sp. 'balchen'. Next base: position 17,088,642 of record LR778278.1, on the reverse strand, counting down.
CAACTCGCTGCTGTGCCGCCCAGATTACTTTATTGTCGCTGCTCCAAAACATTGCTTGATTAACAATAACCATAAACACGACTGTTTACGGATTATTCATAGGGGCAAACACATGGTACTAAATTCACATAGTGTCCGTTTTAAGCCCTGGAAAGTTTGTATTGTCTCTTCTTGCAGTGTGAGAGTTTAATACAGCACATTGTGCACATATTATTCAGTTGTCTCCCTCTGGCATGGCACAAAATACTTGACTAGCTAATAAAACCATAGAGAACACACAAAACCACGAGACACTGGCTGTTTAGTGTGATATTGGGGAAATGTATCTCAATATCCAAGAACAATTCCAATTCCATTTCCCTTTGTGGTGAATTACAATCCATTTTAACTCCAAGGGCCCTATTCCATCAATTATCAACTTACAGAGTTTGATTGAATAGGGCCTGAAGTTAAAATAATTAAAATGTGGTATTTTAGTGCAGCTCACTTGAATGTACACTTCCCTGTACCCAGAGGCTGTGCTTGGCTGAAGGATTTAGTCTTAATAAGTGAAGCCTAGTCGCTCCATGTTCCTGGAGTCAGAGCGAAGCACACTTGTAATGATATATAGGGTTGTGGAAAAGTGAGCAGCCTGCCTCGAGCCTGATGAACATCTAAAAATCCATGTCAGAGCATTTCAGAATCACTCAGCGAGATTAAAATGACAGCGAGGGGCAACGAGTGTGATGGGGGCTGTGCACCGTCCAACCGAAGCAATTTTGGGGCCCCGCTTGACTGTTGACTTAACAAATGCAATCGGGGCCAGGCGCGGAATATGATTAGATATATCTTATTCCATTATACATTCTCCTTTATTGTATTATTTCAGGAGGAGTTTGAAACATGTCTAATAGCTTTTTAAACAGCTCCCTGTCTGGGCCACTTATAGCTCCTTTTAGTCACCGCGTGCCATCTAGAGAGGAGCTTTTTTTTCTCTCAGCCGACTGATCAATCTTGTCAGTCAACAATCATACTGTACGCTCCCGAAGGGTCATTTCATAAAATAAAAAGAGAATGACAAATAGAGGGGAAGAAATGACACCAAGAATATTCTTCAAATAATCTTTCTGTACACGATAGTGTATTACACAGTGGAGTGGCTTTTTCATAATACTGCTGAAATTAAGACCGGATCATAATACTATGATTACAATAAGATTAGGACAAAGATTATTCCCAAAACCCAGATTGAGTTTATCCCTGGGTAAAAAAAGCACTTTTAATGAAGATCCTCCTTTGAAGATGCTTTTGAGTCCAGGACCAGGCATAATCTGGGTTCAGCAAACCAGTCCTAAAACATAAAACAATAGGATCTATATTTGTGTACTCATTCTCCAAAAGCAGATTGTGAGATATTGTAAAAATGAGACCAGCCATTGTAGCACTTAGCATTTATTGTATTCCGCCACTAATTCATAAGTCATACAAAATAATTGCACTGAAACAAGATAGCTAAAAGCCAGTGCCCTTCCCACCCCATCCCAATCCACACCACATGGGACACCAGTTGGAGTCTACTTCAGAGCTCCCCTAACTAAGTCACAATGAGTCGGGACCCTCTACCCCACCCACCTCTAACTAAATCACAATGAGTCGGGAACCTCTACCCCACCCACCCCTAACTAAATCACAATGAGTCGGGAACCTCTACCCCACCCACCCCTAACTAAATCACAATGAGTCGGGACCCTCTACTCCACCCCAAATCCATCAACCTTCCCCCAAATTATACCGGGAGAAACTGAGGGTGATGGAGCGTTCCACTCCTGCAGGCAGCCTCAGTGACATCACTGGCTACCCCCGCGGGTGATGGATGGCGCCAGGCCGTCCGAGGCATTGCGTTCCACCACAGTGGCAAGTAGGACAGTAGCTCCCCCTTGGAGGGCCATTGCTATGAGGCGCCGATGTGGAAAAAAGCTGAATGATGCGCGAGAGAGATCCAAATGACAATTGAGCAGGAAGGAACAGACAAACATGTGCGAGAGCGCTTGAATTACCCTGCAGGGGAGATCCAAGTGACTTGTGAGAGGGGAACGTGTGAGGCTGGTCCACTCGCACTATCCAGTTGGGTGGGCCGCGTGCAGTGTAATTTGAATTGGATGACTTGATTACCCAGCGCAGAATTGATTGAATTGTCTGTGTTCAGTTAAGTCCTGAGGGAGACCGGTTCAGTTGGTCCATGCGACGCTGTGCTGTCCGGTTGGTCCACACCCATGGTTCAATAGCTGTTTTATAGTTTTTAAGGCTATGCTGCTTAACATAGAGAAAGTGACATGTAGAATGAAAGAGTAGCAACAAGACCTGGACAAGAAAGTGGATTTCTTAGAATATAGCTGGGAGTTAATCACACAAGCACATGTAAACTACATGACCACAAGTATATGGACACCTGCTCTTCGAACATCTCATTTCACAATCATGGGCATTAATATGGAGTTGGTCCTCCCTTTGCTGCTATAACAGCCTCTACTCTTCTGGGAAGGCTTTCCACTAGATGTTGGAACATTGCTGCTGCAACTTGCTTCCATTCAGCCACAAGAGCATTAGTGAGGTCGAGCACTGATGTTGGGCGATTAGGCCTGGCTCGCAGTCGGTGTTCCAATTGATCCCAAAGGTGTTCGATGGGTTTGTCAGGGCTCTGTGCATGCCAGTCAAGTTCTTCCACACGGATCTCGACAAACCATTTAATTGTCATGTTGAAACAGGAAAGGGCCTTCCCCAAAGAAGTTGGAAGCACAGAATTGTCTAGAATGTCATTGTATGCTGTAGGGTTAAAATTTCCCTTCACTGGAACTAAGGGGCCTTGCCCGAACCATGAAAAACAGCCCCAGACCATTATTCCTCCTCCATCCCAACTTTACAGTTGGTACTATGCATTGGGGCAGGTAGCATTCGTCCATCGGACTGCCAGATGGTGAAGCGTGATTCATCACTTCAGAGAACGCGTTTCCACTGCTCCAGAGTCCAATTGTGGCGAGCTTTACACCACTCCAGCCGACGCTTGCCATTGTTATCCTAGGCTTGTTTAACCATGGAAACCCATTTCATGAAGCTCCCGATTAACAGTTATTGTGCTGACATTGCTACCAGAGGCAGTTTGGAACTCTGTAGTGAGTGTTGCAACTGAGAACAGACGATTGTTACACGCTACGCGCTTCAGCACTAAGCGGTCCCATTCTGTGAGCTTGTGTGGCCTACCACTTCGTGGCTGAACCGTTGTTGCTCCTAGACGTTTCCACCTCACAATAACAGCACTTACAGTTGACCGGGGAAGCTTTAGAAGGGCAGAAATTTGACAAACTGACTTGCTGGAAAGGTGGCATCCTATAACGGTGCCACTTTGAAAGTCACTGAGCTCTTCAGTGAGGCCATTCTACTGCCAATGTTTGTCTATAGATATTGCATGGCTGTGTGCTCAATTTTACACACCTGTCAGCAACAGGCTGAAATACCCGAATCCACTCATTTTGTATATATAGTGTATGTAGGCTATTTCATGAAAGTATCTTTTTTTATGACATCATTGATTTAATATTGGCAGCAATGCTGATGAACAGCCTTGAAATAATCTTAATCCTTTACAAACATTGTCACAAACAGAGATAAACTGTGGTTGCAAGATGTTTCACTTGTTAGGGCCATGTAGAATGAGCAGTAATAAGACCAGGACAAGACAATGGATTTATTAGAATATAGCTGGGAGTTAATCACATAAGCATATCATAAAAATACGACATCATTTATGAATATTGACCGCTACCAGGTTGATGAGTAAGCCTTGGAACAAGCTTAATCCTTTACAAATATTGTCACAAACACTGTCTTGTTTGGCGTGACAAGGGAAACTGGGCAGAAGAGTAAACAGACTATCGCGATAGGGGGCCTGAGGTAAGATGGCAGACAACACAGCGGGGCAGATCGCCTGAAGATATAATCGTAATATTCAGTATCTGTAAGTTAGACTAAATATTTTAACTTTACATACTCGGAGAGTAAACAGGGAGAACCAATTTATGCTTTTCACCACCGGGAATGGTGAAGTTGGAAACCGAATTAATCCGTAAAGATATAAAGGAGATGAAGGCGAGCGTCGAGATAAGTGATGTAAAAGCAGAGACAATGGAGAAAGAAACAAACAAGGGACAGTCAATAATATTGAAACAGACGTTAATGAACTTAAAGGAGAACATCTTTCTGAGAGAAACCTTACTTGACATACAGACTAGATCTATGAGAGAAAATCTGGTACTTACTGGTATTCAAGAAAAATAAGTTCCTGAAAATGTGGTGAAGGAATTATTTCTTACAGCGCTTCAGATCCCACGTGAAGCTGTCAACAAAATCCAACTCGAACGTGTACACCGTTTCGGACAGAGATATGAGCACCCAATCGTTACCAAATTTGCTTTCTTTAAAGATAAAATAATAGTTAAAAGACTCACTGGCACGAAAATAGGCATGAATGATTAGTTCCCGAAGGAAATTGCAGAACGGCGCAAAATTCTGTACCCAATCTTCAAGGAGAATAGATTCAAAGGGAAACGTGTAGCTCTCGTAGTTGATAAACTGTATATTGATAACCACATTTTCCGAGACACAAAGACTACTCCATGGCTATCCTACATATGACAAAGTTCCCAAAGAGGAGTCGATTAATGGAACACCCAATACTACCCATGGTAGGGATTGTAATAAACAAAATATATAGAAAACCAATAAAATAGAACAATTGTTAAAGAAATAAACTACAACTACACTATACCACTCTAGATAGGGAATGTTGGAAAATAATTAGCATTAGACTTTCCATTTATAGTATTTTATAAATTGATAAGACAGCATTAGAAGAAAGGATAATTAGCGAAATAATACATCTTCAAATATAAGGAACTGGAACACAAAAGTACTCAATCAACATGGTAGAGATAAAAACACAGCAAACAGAGGACATAGAAGGCACAGTATGTGGTTATGTGCGGATTTATTGTGATGGAAGGTGGGATGTGTGTTTTTGTGTTTGGAAGAGTGTGGAGTTAAGTGAGTGAAAAAGGAAAATGGTTGGTAATCCCAGAGCCCATGTGTGTTTGTGAGCAGGGGTTGTGAGAGAGAGCTTTCAAATTTGTGCAGATATGGGATATACATTTTTAAACAGAATCATAAATATCGTTTATTCATTTATTGTCCTATACCCTAGACACCCACCTGAGCGACCCATACACTAAGGAGAAGTCCTTATCTTTTTTACGGACTTACTGTAAGTAGCCTATACGCAGCCAAATCAGAAAGATGAATTCGGTCCGAGACCTACTAAAGCAGCACCGCCCCCTCAAGATTCTGAACCTGCCTGGCAGCGTTGGTCCTACAAAGCCAAAGCCCCCTGATGGGAGAACATAAAAGGACATTCTCAAAGCTGCTAATGAGAACCTTGACGACCTTGTATCTAGCCGGTGGGGATTCCGGTGGGGTGCCCCCACCCAGGTAGTGGCATTGCTGGCAACATTAGCTGCAGTAACCCATGGGGAGGGGGTCACACTCGGACAATTAGAGAGGGGGCATATTATTGTGGCCCTGGTGGCACAAAATAATCAATGGTCTGACTGCACAAAGATGCTTGGGAAAATGATCACAACGGGGGACCAGCGCGTGTGTGTTTCAGGGGAAGGGGGTGTATCTGATCTCCATCACCTAGGACTTGACAATGGTTAATCAAATATCCCAATTTGCAAATTTTTGCTAAATTTTGCATGCCTTCTCAAACAGCTGCAACTGTATATGCATTTGTAAAATAAGTCCTTTCTTGAGTTGGGTTCAGGGATGGAACAACTGTTGAGCATCAGAGCTCATGGTTGTTTGTGGGGGAAAGGGGTTGAGTGTGTGTGTGGGTGTGTGTGTGTATGTATCCCACATCTGTTGCTAGGGGGTAATGATGTTAGGGACAATATAGGATTAATCACAATAATTGTTTGCAAAAATAATAATTGCTTGCCAAAAATGTAATTTTTTTCATGGTAATCCTGGTTATAGGTAACAACCCTTTGCATGAACTGCCTACATTATGAATCATATTATTTGTTAAATATGGGAATTAAGTTAACAGGATTTTATATATATATATATATATATATATATATATATATATATATATATATATATATATATATATATATATATATATTTTTTTTTATAGCTGTATGTAATGCAAATCGAGATGGAAATTCTTTTGGCGGTTGACCTGCTTCTGTTCTGTGGGTGGCACTGTGTGCTCTTTTCGAAGGATTGGTCCCAGTCTCTCGTGGGCCCTGGGATCCGGGGGGACGGGGGTGGTCTGCCGGTCACTGGGATGACAACCCAACTTGGGATGGGGAGGGGATTTAGCGGGTGGAAATGTGGGGAACAATTGGAGGTTTACTTAGTAGCAATGCAAATATCATGGTATAGCTACATGGACGCTATGGTACTTTTTAATGGTGAGTTTACAAACATATATTGTGATAAATAGATTTGAAACTTGTATCTCATTATGGTAAATGGTGAAATTGTTACGGTCCGGCTCTGTTGGTCCTGTTCCTGTTGGTGTTCCTTTCCCTTTTCTCCCCTGTGTGTGTTGTTTGTGTCTGTCTCCCCCTGCTGTGCAGTCAGAGGTTCTAGGTCAGCGGGCGTGGCCATTCTATCACCAGAGCAGTTACATCAAGCTGCAGCTCATTGGCACCAATCAAGCAGCAGATATCTACCCGGGCTGGACACCTCTCCAGCGCCAGTTCGTTCCTACACTTCCAGTGATCTCGTCTGTTCCTGCTGCCTGCTTGCCTGCCTGCCTGCCTGCCATTCCCACGCCGCTACCTGCTCCTCTGTTGCCTGATATCCTCGTTATCCAGCTCTCAGGACTACTGGCTCTCCACTCCACTCAGCTCCTACCCCAGCCTGAAGCTATTCCACCCTGACTACTTACCTCTGCCAATACACGTTGAATAAACTTCATCCTAATTTTACTCTCTTTGTCCGTGTGTCCGTCTCTGCACCTGAGTCCCCCACCCAACCTAACAGAACGAACTGGCCAAACATGGACTCAGCAGAGATGCCACATGAAACAACGGAGGATGGCGTACAACACGCCCTCCATTCACAAGGAGTACTATTGGGACAACACGACCAACTCATCCGGACTCTATTGGATAACAACCAGCAGTTGTTGGATCAAGTATCTCATCTCACCTCTCAGGTAGTTAACTTGGTAACACTCACTACCCTTTCTTCCTCTGCTTCTCCTCCGCCTGTTCCTCCTACAGTGGCTCCAGGCTCGGCTTCCGCTCCTGCCCTTCGGGAACCCCCTACAACCGGACCCGAACCTTTCACTGGGGATCTGAACAAATGCCGTGGTTTCCTGCTTCAGTGCCGCTTGGTGTTCCAACAGAAGCCCCTGTCTTTCTCCACGGAATCCTCAAAGGTACATTACGCACTGGGGTTAATGAGGGGCAAAGCTTTGATGTGGGCAGAAGCGGCTTGTTCTACTCAGCAGATTACCAGCCTGTCGTTTGACGATTTTTCCTCTCAATTGAAAGTTGTGTTCGATCACCCGGACTATGCCGGAACCGCCACAAAGAGACTATTGAAGCTACGACAGGGCACGGGTAGCGTGGCTGAATACGCCATTGATTTTTGGACCTTGGCAGCCGATTCCAAGTGGAACGACGAAGCTCTTCAGGGAGCGTTTGTTAACGGTCTAAGTGACACAATTAAGGATGAACTAGCTGTTCGTGATGAGCCTGCTAACCTTCGTGTTCTCGTTTCCCTTGCTACACGAATAGACAACAGGCTACGGGAGAGGAGACAGGAGAGGGGCGGTCGGGTCCACACCTCTAACGGGGCTCCCTCGCTTTCTGCAGTCCGAGCTACACCACCACTCGGACACCGACCACACACCTCAGCGGATTCCTCCACGGAACTAGACGAGCCTATGCAGCTGGGCCGTGCTCGTCTGTCCCATGTCGAAAAGGAACGGCGCATACGGGCTGGTGAGTGCATGTACTGTGGGGACCGCACTCATTTCCTGGTTAACTGTCCGATTCGCCCAAAAGACCAAGCTCGCAAGTAAAAGTGGGCGTACTTGCGAGTGTTATACCAGACTCAATGCCCACAGCACCCCGTCTAGTGATCCCAGTTACAGTCCAGTTCAGGAAGCTATCTCTCCCACTAGCTGCTCTCATCGACTCTGGTGCTGAGGATAGTTTTATTGACGCTAGCCTGGTTACTCAGGCTGAGATCCCTGTTCAGCCCCTGCCTAAGCCTATAACAGTAACCACTATTGACGGCCATCAGTTTGCCAACATCACCCACCAAACTGTCCCCGTTTCTCTCATGCTGTCCGGCAATCACAAAGAAACTATCCAGTTTAAAGTAGTCTCCTCCTCGGCCTCCCCCCTTATCCTCGGTTTTCCCTGGCTTAGCCTTCACAACCCCCATATTGATTGGCAAAACCACAAAATACACAGTTGGAGCACTCACTGCCATTCTGTTTGCCTTGGGTCGGCTATTCCGCCCTCGGTCGGCTCCCCTGCGTCCCCTGTCAAAACCCCAGACCTCTCTTCAGTCCCGGAGGAGTACCTGGACCTGGCCGAGGTATTCAGCAAGTCCAAGGCACTTTCATTACCACCTCATAGGCCATACGATTGCGCTATTGAGTTACTGCCTGGAGCGCCTTTGCCGTCCAGTCGGCTTTTCAATCTGTCCCGTCCTGAGAGGGAAGCTATGGAAACCTACATAGGCGACTCCCTAACCTCTGGCATCATTCGTCCCTCATCGTCCGCTGTTGGTGCTGGGTTCTTTTTTGTTGAGAAGAAGGACAAAACATTACGCCCATGCATTGACTACAGAGGACTTAATAACATCACAGTCAGAAATACATACCCCCTGCCTCTCATCAACTCAGCATTTGACTCCCTTCATGGTGCCACTGTGTTTACCAAACTCGACCTACGGAACGCTTACCACCTCGTTAGGATCAAGCAGGGAGACGAATGGAAGACTGGGTTTAATACCCCTCTCGGACACTTTGAATACCTAGTCATGCCATTCGGTCTCACTAACGCCCCAGCAGTGTTTCAGGCCATGGTGAACGATGTGTTGAGGGATTTTCTACACCGTTTTGTGTTTGTCTATTTGGATGACATTCTGATATTCTCTAAGTCACAGGATGAACACGTCTCCCACGTCCGTCTGGTTCTCCAACGCCTCATGGAAAACAAACTGTATGTGAAGGCAGAAAAATGTGAGTTCCACCGGCAGTCCGTCCCCTTTTTGGGCTTTATCATCGAGCGGGGACAAGTGTCACCTGACCCTGAGAAGATCAGAGCGGTTGTGGAGTGGCCCACACCCACGTCTCGGAAGCAGCTACAACGCTTCCTGGGTTTCGCCAACTTCTACCGCCGCTTCATCAGGGGTTTCAGCCGAGTGGTTGCCCCCCTGACCAAGCTCACCTCCCCTAAGGTGCCATTCCTGTGGACGCCTGAGGCCGAGTCAGCCGTGAGTTCATTGAAGAAACTGTTCACCACCTCACCTGTTCTTATTCATCCAGACACTAGTTTGCAATTTGTTGTGGAAGTGGACGCCTCGGATTCGGGGGTGGGGGCTGTCCTGTCACAACGTTCCCCCACGGACCAGAAGCTCCATCCGGTGGCTTTTTTCTCCAAGAGATTGACCCCTGCTGAGAAGAACTACGACGTGGGTAACCGGGAGTTGCTTGCTGTCAAGTTGGCGTTGGAGGAATGGAGGCACTGGCTAGACGGAGCAGAGCAACCCTTCATAGTCTGGACGGACCACAAGAACCTGGCTTACATCCAGTCGTCCAAGAGGCTGAACTCCCGTCAGGCCAGATGGGCTCTGTTCTTCAGCAGGTTCAAGTTTATCTTAACATATCGTCCTGGCACACGTAATGTCAAGCCTGATGCTCTCTCTCGCCAGTTTACAGACACTGAAGACTCCAGCAATCCTGAACCTGTTCTGCCCGCTTCCTGTTTGGTGGCGGCTGTTCATTGGGAAATCGAGTCCCTCGTCCGATCGGCACAAGAGTTGGAACCTGGACCGGCCGATGGGCCTCCCGACCTTCTCTATGTTCCCGCAGCCGTGCGGCCGCAAGTGCTCAACTGGATCCACACCTCACGCTTCTCCTGCCACCCTGGTATGAAACGTACACTATCGCTACTCAAGAGGCACTTTTGGTGGCCATCCGCCGAGGCTGACGTCCGGGAGTACGTGGCGGCCTGTTCCATCTGTGCCCAAAATAAGGCTTCCCACAGGGCTCCTTCGGGCCTGCTGCGGCCTCTCCCTGTCCCGAGTCGCCCTTGGTCTCACGTGTCCCAGCTGAAGATGGTCTCCTCCAGTCCTTTGTGTCCGCCGGCGGATCCCCCTCCGCTACCGCGCATTATTGACGACCATCCAGCCTACACGGTTCGGAGACTGCTGGACGTCCGGAGGCGTGGTAGAGGGTTTCAGTACCTGGTGGACTGGGAGGGATACGGTCCCGAGGAGAGGTCCTGGATTCCCAGACGTTTTATTCTGGATCCTCAGCTAGTGAATGACTTCCATAGGGACCACCCTGACAAGCCGGGTGGGTCGCCGGGTGGCGCCCGTTGAGGGGGGGGTACTGTTACGGTCCGGCTCTGTTGGTCCTGTTCCTGTTGGTGTTCCTTTCCCTTTTCTCCCCTGTGTGTGTTGTTTGTGTCTGTCTCCCCCTGCTGTGCAGTCAGAGGTTCTAGGTCAGCGGGCGTGGCCATTCTATCACCAGAGCAGTTACATCAAGCTGCAGCTCATTGGCACCAATCAAGCAGCAGATATCTACCCGGGCTGGACACCTCTCCAGCGCCAGTTCGTTCCTACACTTCCAGTGATCTCGTCTGTTCCTGCTGCCTGCTTGCCTGCCTGCCTGCCTGCCATTCCCACGCCGCTACCTGCTCCTCTGTTGCCTGATATCCTCGTTATCCAGCTCTCAGGACTACTGGCTCTCCACTCCACTCAGCTCCTACCCCAGCCTGAAGCTATTCCACCCTGACTACTTACCTCTGCCAATACACGTTGAATAAACTTCATCCTAATTTTACTCTCTTTGTCCGTGTGTCCGTCTCTGCACCTGAGTCCCCCACCCAACCTAACAGAAATAAGTATAACCAGTTATAATTGTAATGGTTTAGCAGATAATAAGAAAAGACGATCAGTATTTACCTGGCTAAAAGAGAAGGAATATAATATCTATTGTTTACAGGAAGCTCCTTCAACAATTTTAGATGAAGTTGTGTATGAAAAGGACTGGGGAGGGGGGGCGGCTAAATATATTTCTCCCATGGGCAAAGAAATTCAAAAGGGGTGATGATATTAATTAACAGTCATTTTGATCCGAATGTGCAAATTGTCCAAACAGATCCTCAAGGTAGATGGATGATTGAAAATATGTTATTGGACCATAAACAGATAAGGCTCATTAACCTATATGGTCCAAATAATAATTTGGGGTCACTTAGAAATGTCCTTGTTTTCAAAAGAAAAGCAATTTTTTTGTCCATTAAAATAACATCATATTTATCAGAAATACAGTGTAGACATTGTTAATGTTGTAAATGGCTATTGTAGTTGGAAATGGCAGATTTTTAATGGAATATCTACATAGGCATATAGAGGCCCATTATCAGCAACCATTAGTCCAATGGCACGTTGTATTTGCTAATCCAAGTTTATCATTTTAAAAGGCTAATTGATCATTAGAAAACACTTTTGCAATTATGTTAGCACAGCTGAAAACTGTTGTGCTGATTAAAGAAGCAATACAACTGGCCTTCTTCAGACTGGTTGAGTATCTGGAGCATCAGCAACTGTGGGTTCAATTACAAGCTCAAAATGGCCAGAAACAAATAACTTTCTTCTGAAACTCATCAGTCTATTCTTGTTCTGAGAAATGAAGGCTATTCCATGCGAGAAATTGCCAAGAAACTGAAGATCTCGTACAATGCTGTGTACTACTCCCTTCACAGAACAGCGCAAACTGGCTCTAACCAGAATAGAAAGAGGAGTGGGCCCCGGTGCACAACTGAGCAAGAGGACAAATACATTAGAGTGTCTAGTTTAAGAAACAGACGCCTCACAGGTCCTCAACTGGCAGCTTAATTAAATAGTACCCGCAAAACACCAGTCTCAACGTCAACAGTGAAGAGGCAACTCCGGGATGCTGACCTTCTAGGCAGAGTTGCAAAGAAAAAGCCATATATCAGACTGGCCAATAAAAAGAAAAGATTAGGATGGGCAAAAGAACACAGACACTGGACAGAGGAAGATTGGAAAGACGAATCGAAGTTTGAGGTGTTCGGATCACAAAGAAAAACATTTGTGAGACGCAGACCAAATGAAAAGATGCTGGAGGAGTGCTTGATGCCATCTGTCAAGCATGGTGGAGGCAATGTGATGGTCTGGGTGTGCTTTGGTGGTGGTAAAGTGGGAGATTTGTACAGGGTAAAAGGGATCTTGAAGAACGAAGTCTATCACTCCATTTTGCAACGCCATGCCATACCCTGTGGACGGCGCTTCATTGGAGCCAATTTCCTCCTACAACAGGACAATGACCCAAAGCACAGCTCCAAACTATGCAATAACTATTTCGGGAAGAAGCAGTCAGCTGGTATTCTGTCTATAATGGAGTGGCCAGCACAGTCACCGGATCTCAACTCTATTGAGCTGTTGTGGGAGCAGCTTGACCCTATGGTACGTAAGAAGTGCCCATCAAGCCAATCCAACTTGTGGGAGGTGCTTCAGGAAGTTTTATGGCAAGTTTCTCTGGTATCAAGTAATTCATGATGCAAGAAGATATTTAACACTTATATGGAGAGTTGATGCAAAGTATTTAATTGATACGGTACCGGGTTTGTATAACAAACGGCACGTGCTTTGCCTCTTGTCATCCGAACTCTGGACAAAGGAAATCTCTCAGTTTATATACTTCATGTTACTCGTTTCTTTAACAACATCTGGTAACTATCAGTGGGCACCCCCCCACTCTGATGGTATCACCCTTTACCCTAGTCAGTATATTCAATCTATCAATCATTCTAAGATAAACCCCAGTAAGCTCCCTCGACATACTGGAATCCTTAGCATTCAGACTCTGTGGCACCAAGAGTTACCTATCTAACAGATTTAACTTTGTTCATACAACACTATGACAAGACGTTATATCAATCCCCCATTTCTTTTTCTTTTGTTGTACGTAAAATTCCCCTTCTCTAACCTTACTTAAACCCAACAATTCACATAAAACTTAATATCCACTAAAATGTTCCCCGATCAGTAGTATAGATATATGATTAAAGCCTATGCTAGATACCTGAGAATTCATCCCCCTCTACTTTCTATACCTGAATCCAACCAGATTATCAATATATTTAATCAACAAAGGTATACATTCTCAGTCACCTAGCTCATGCACAATCAAACCTCTATGGACAGTCTGAGTAAGAGATTGATACATGATTATCTACTATATTCACGCTTAATATCTATGTAGACAAAACCTAAATTATACCTAAGGAAAAATCCCACAAAGAAAAACATACATAAGCCAGAGCACATAGCTCATCATTAGCTTTCCCATTGGCATCATCTCCGATCTCCCGATTCTGATCATCCCCAGCATCTTCATCTCCCTCATCTCTAGGTCGTCGGTTTCCTTATGGGACTCTGGTGCAGTGGTTTAGATGATACCAGGTTGATCTCCCCTCTATCCGTACATCCGTTTGTCACGGTTTCGGCCGAGGCTGCCTCTCTTCCTTGCTCGGGCAGGCTTCGGCGGTCGTCGTCTCCGGAGTACTAGCTGCCACCGTTGTATGTTTCGATGTTCGTTTGGTTTTGTCTTGATGTTGTACACCTGTTATCGTTTAGCGTTCATTATTGTCCTATAAGTTCTCATTGTGTTTGTCATGTGTTGTGTGTGATTGAACTTGCTGTCGTGTATGTCTGTGCTTCGTTCTCTCCTCTGTGTTGGAGAGGTTCTCGCACGTGTTTGTGCGTTATTGTTATTTTGTTTGATTTTACGCCTGTGTGCGTAATCGCTCGTATCCAAGCTCTTTTGACTTGTTTTGAGTTTTGGTTCACTAAAGTCTATTGGACTAAGTTCCTGCGTCCTGCGCTTGATTCCTGCACCACACCTTCACAGCACACCTTCTGACACCGTTGGTGTAGCCTGGATGATGTATGGTCTCTTTAGCTCTGAACCTTCTTCCATCACCAGGGTCTCGGATCAGGCAGAGTCCCTCTCAATCCACCGACATTGGTCTGTGGATAGTGTCCTTCTGGCAGCATACCAATAGGGAAGCTGAGAGTCACTACTGCAAATACACAGACATACAGACACAGAAGAAAATAACTCTACCCAATGGCGAGGCCATCTTCCTCTTCTGGGGTTGGACTTCTCCTACAGTGAGACACATGGATCTAGGTATCTGTCTCTGCTACATTCCCCATCATCGAGGTAGTCAGCAACACCTGGAACGCACCTCTCCCCCTAGAGTCTGTCCAGCTCTTACATCTGTAATCGTTTACCGCCACAAAGCCTCCAAGGTGCAGAAAATGCCCAGATTCTCCTGTTAGGTTGGGCAGAGTTGCCTTCACCCATGGGTAGAAAGCTCATTGTAGTCTACTAGTTTCAGACACAGGCCTCCTCTACACCCTGCCTCCTACCACAAATACACTTGCACAAACATTTTATCTAACCCATAACACATTAATTACTACTGCTCATATTCTTAATACAATTTGCATATTTACCAAAAAGGCCCCAGGAGAGCCCCTTTTGTACACATGACTCACATCGTGATTCATGAATTCAAAAAACAAAACAACAACATTGCCTTTTAAACCAAAATAATAAATGAAATTAAAATGACAAGCTTTGATAATATCTTAACTTAATTGTATCCCATAAAGTAATTCAAGAATAGTAAAATTGACTAGCGACAGGTATCCCTCATTCAGGGTAGCACTCTCTCTCTGTCCTTGTCATGGTTCGAATCATATATACGATTATGAACCATAACCTTCATCATATTTATCAGTATTACAAATTACCCTCAACTCGTTATAATAAATGACCTTAAATTCACCATCCTATGTCTCTCGGGTTTCCAGTGTGGGTGATCAAATCACACTTGAGATTCAGGACAGAGGTCAGAGGTCAATCAAATCCTTCAAAGAAGTGCTTCATTCTATAGTAGAGTAATCCTTAACAACAGTCAAAACATTTCATACATATTGTATCCCCAGTGTACAGTAAGACTTCATTACAGTTCTTATCAAAATAAATCACATATGTTTAATTAAAACTCACTCAAAAAATACAACTTCAAAAAATTCCATGTGTGTGTGTCCCTTTAAGACATATAATTTATAACCAGTGAAAACCCCCTCAATTAAATTAAATAGTCCACTCAGTGAGTCAAACATGTTTTAACACCACTACCAAATATACATAACAAGTGTATAGTGTGGTTATTTGAAAACCATATGATAAACAAAACAAACAAAAATAGAATGGCCAGGCTTTGTTTTAGTTGGTAGCTCCATTCACTGCCTACTCCGGATATGTTACTACTTATAAAACTGACTAATTTAACTAACATCTCTCCCGAAGACCACATACTCGGGAACATCTGAAAAAGATAATGAAACATCCTTCTCCTGGAACAGAAAGTTGACTTGTTGTTAACATTCAGTTATAATCAGCAATTGTCACGGTTTCGGCCGAGGCTGCTCCTCCTCCTTGTTCGGGCAGGCTTCGGCGGTCGTCGTCCCCGGAGTACTAGCTGCCACCGTTCGATGTTTCATGTTTGTTTGGTTTTGTCTGTTTGTACACCTGTCCCTTGTTAGTGTTTGATTTGGTTGCCTATTTAGTTTTCGTGTGTGGGGGCAGGTGTTATGTGGTATTGTTTATTGTCAAGCTGTTGCTCTTTTGTATTACTCTCGTGTTTGTTGTTTTCCGAGAGTCCGCACTGTGTGCGCTATCTTCATTTTACGCACTGTGTGTGTTGTGCGTAATTTGTATTTTGCCTCCCGGTTGGGTTGGCTGTTCGCCTGTTTGGTGCTGCATTTTGTTAACTAAAGTCTGTTGACGAACGCCCGTGTTTCCTGCGCTTGATTTCCTCACCGCATCTACACTCAGCTACTGACAGAATACCACATCCCATCATGGAGTCAGCAGGAGCACCCGCGCCGACAGAGGTCATGGAGGACCGTCTTCGTGGACAGGAGGACCGGATTAACCAGATCGGTCACGCCTTGGATCGGGTGATGAACACTCTCCACCGATGGGGGCCGTCCCCTGCACCAACTGTGGCCGTGGAGGGCACACTGCGGCTAGGTGTTGGGGAAGGTCCCCCGGTGGAGGTGAAGGCAGGCCACGCATTGGGGAGTCCTCCCAGGTGAGTAGGCGCCCTATTTACCCAGAGCTTTCTGTCGTTCACATAACCTTGCCTGTTTGTTTTCCACAGGTAGCACCTCGTTCCCAGCATAAGGCGCTAGTCGATTCAGGCGCAGCTGGGAACTTTGTAGATCGCCAGTTCTGTGTAGAATTAGGGATTCCTCTCCTTCCCGTTGATAAGCCTTTCCCTGTACATGCCCTAGATAGCCGTCCGTTAGGATCTGGGTTGATTAGGGAGGTCACAGCGCCCCTTAAGATGGAGGCGCAGGGGGGTCATGAGGAGACGATTCAGCTCTATCTGATTGACTCTCCTGCGTATCCGGTGGTGCTGGGGCTTCCCTGGTTGATTACCCATGACCCTACTATTTCGTGGCGAGAGAAGGCTCTTAAAGGGTGGTCTACTCAGTGTGAGGGGCTGTGTCTGGGTGTTTCCATAGGGGGCGACCTCGGTGGAAAGCCCGAATCTAATGCCTGCACTGCATATTCCCCCCGAGTATGAGGATTTGACACTGGTGTTTAGTAAGACTAGGGCGGCGCAGCTGCCGCCTCATAGACAGGGGGATTGTGCGATAGATCTCCAGTTAGGAGCAGCCCTCCCGCGGAGCCATGTGTATCCCTTGTCTCAAGAGGAGAGGAAGGCGATGGAAACTTACATCGCCGAGTCTCTGAGACAGGGATACATACGGGCCTCCACTTCACCCGCTTCCTCAAGCTTCTTTTTTGTGAAGAAAAAGGATGGAGGTCTGCGCCCGTGTATTGATTACCGCGGTCTCAATCAGATTACGGTGAAGTACAGCTATCCACTTCCTCTGATTGCGACTATGACGGAATCATTACACGGTGCTCAGTTCTTCACAAAATTGGATCTCAGGAGCGCATATAACTTGGTGCGCATTAGAGAGGACGATGAATGGAAGACAGCGTTTAGCACGACCTCCGGTCATTACGAGTATCTCGTCATGCCATATGGGTTAATGAATGCTCCCTCAGTCTTCCAATCCTTCGTCGATGAGATTTTCCGGGACATGCAGGGGCAGGGAGTAGTCGTGTACATAGACGATATTCTGGTGTACAGTTCTACCCGAGCCGAGCATGTAGCCCTGGTGCGCCGAGTGTTGAGGAGGCTGTTGGAGCATGGCCTATATGTCAAGGCAGAGAAATGTCTGTTCTTTCAGAAGTCGGTCTCCTTTTTGGGTTATCAGTTGTCTGCGTCAGGGGTGAAGATGGAGGTTGACCGGGTGTCAGCTGTGCGTAATTGGCAAACCCCAACCACTGTGAAAGAGGTGCAACAGTTCTTGGGTTTTGCGAATTACTACCGGAGGTTTATCCGGGGTTTTGGACAGGTGGCAGCTCCCATAACGTCTCTGTTGAAGGGGGGTCCGGTGCGCTTGCGGTGGTCAGCTGAGGCGGACAGGGCTTTTGGGAGACTGAAGGACCTGTTTACCTCGGCGCCGGTGTTGGCGCATCCGGATCCCGCTTTACCATTCCAGGTAGAGGTAGACGCGTCCGAGGCCGGTATTGGGGCCGTTCTCTCACAACGGTCTGGCACACCACCTAAACTCCGCCCCTGTGCTTTTTATTCTAAGAAGCTCAGTCCGGCGGAGCGGAATTATGACGTAGGGGACAGGGAGCTGTTAGCCGTGGTAAAGGCCCTAAAGGTGTGGAGGCATTGGCTTGAGGGGGCTCAACACCCTTTCCTCATTTTGACTGACCACCGTAACCTGGAATACATCCGGGCAGCTAGGAGACTGAATCCTCGCCAAGCCCGCTGGACTATGTTTCTAGCCCGGTTTGTGTTTAAAATCACTTACATCCCTGGGTCCCAGAACGGGAAGGCAGATGCCCTGTCTCGGCGGTATGACACGGAGGAGAGGTCCGTTGAGCCCACTCCCATACTACCAAAGTCTTGTCTGGTTGCACCGGTTGTGTGGGAGGTCGATGCAGAGATCGAGCGGGCGTTACGCACCGACCCAAGTCCTCCACAGTGTCCAGTGGGTCGGACGTACGTTCCGCTCGAGGTACGCGATCGCCTCATTGATTGGGCTCATACGTCCCCCTCCTCTGGACATCCAGGTATCGGCCGGACAGTTCACTGCCTTAGCACTAAGTACTGGTGGCCAACGTTAGCCAGGGATGTGAGGATTTATGTCTCCTCCTGCTCGGTGTGTGCCCAGTGTAAGGCGCCCAGACATTTGCCCAGGGGTAAGCTACAACCCCTGCCCGTTCCACAACGACCCTGGTCCCACCTCTCGGTGGATTTTGTTACAGACCTTCCCCCCTCACAGGGGAATACTACCATCCTGGTCGTTGTGGATCGGTTCTCGAAGGCCTGTCGTCTCCTTCCCATGCCGGGTCTCCCTACTGCCCTACAGACCGCTGAGGCTCTGTTTACCCATGTCTTCCGGCATTACGGGGTACCCGAGGATATAGTGTCTGATCGAGGCCCCCAGTTCACCTCCAGAGTGTGGAGAGCGTTTATGGAACGGTTGGGGGTTTCGGTGAGCCTTACCTCGGGTTACCACCCGGAGAGTAATGGGCAGGTTGAACGTGTCAACCAGGATGTGGGTAGGTTTCTGAGGTCTTATTGCCAGGGCCGGCCGGAGGAGTGGGTGAGATACGTTCCGTGGGCCGAGATGGCACAGAACTCTCTCCGCCACTCCTCCACCCAACTAACCCCTTTCCAGTGTGTGTTAGGGTACCAGCCGGTTCTGGCACCTTGGCACGAGAGCCAGATCGAGGCCCCTGCGGTGGATGAGTGGGTGCGGCGCTCGGAGGAGACATGGAACGCTGCCCACGTTCATCTGCAGCGGGCCATCCGTCGGCATAAGACGAGCGCCGATCTCCACCGCAGTGAGGGGCCTGTGTACGCACCTGGAGATCGAGTCTGGCTCTCGACCAGAAACCTGCCCCTCCGCCTGCCCTGCCGGAAGCTGGGTCGGCAGTTTGTGGGGCCATTCAAAGTCCTGAGGAGGTTGAACGAGGTGTGTTACAGGTTAGAACTGCCTATTGATTACAGGAATATTAACCCCTCGTTCCATGTGTCTCTCCTCAGGCCGGTGGTAGCTGGTCCACTCCAGGACTATGAGATAGAAGAGACTCCTCCGCCCCCGTTGGACATCGAGGGGGCTCCGGCGTACACTGTGAGGTCCATCCTTGATTCGAGACGCCGGATGGGGGGTCTCCAATATCTCGTGGAGTGGGAGGGGTACGGCCCGGAGGAGCGGTGCTGGGTGCCGAGGAGGGACATATTAGACCTGTCCCTGCTGACCGAGTTCCATCGGGGTCATCCTACGCGCCCTGCTCCGCGTCGTCCTGGTCGTCCCCGAGGCCGGGATCGGCGCACGGCTGGAGCCGCGCGTCAAGGGGGGGGGTACTGTCACGGTTTCGGCCGAGGCTGCTCCTCCTCCTTGTTCGGGCAGGCTTCGGCGGTTGTCGTCCCCGGAGTACTAGCTGCCACCGTTCGATGTTTCATGTTTGTTTGGTTTTGTCTGTTTGTACACCTGTCCCTTGTTGGTGTTTGATTTGGTTGCCTATTTAGTTTTCGTGTGTGGGTCAGGTGTTATGTGGTATTGTTTATTGTCAAGCTGTTGCTCTTTTGTATTACTCTCGTGTTTGTTGTTTTCCGAGAGTCCGCACTGTGTGCGCTATCTTCATTTTATGCACTGTGTGTGTTGTGCGTAATTTGTATTTTGCCTCCCGGTTGGGTTGGCTGTTCGCCTGTTTGGTGCTGCATTTTGTTAACTAAAGTCTGTTGACGAACGCCCGTGTTTCCTGCGCTTGATTTCCTCACCGCATCTACACTCAGCTACTGACAGCAATCCCCAAAATTGTAATTACACACAAAACATGATGCAGATAATTCCACTGTACTACATCATATCAGTAATAGTTTGTTTCAATCCAATTCCTAGTTTCTACTCCAGAATAAGATGACCTAAAATCTCTCACAAGATGAAAACCACCCAATGTTCTCTGAGTTTGCAATTAGTATTTTCAATTGAGTACCCTTTAGATTCCACTTACTGTAATTCTCGCAAGGATTATTCCACCCCAAAATCGGCTCCATTTGCTCCCATGTCAAATTATCCTAGTATCATTACTTGATCAACAACATAGGAAATATCTGTTTCCCCTTATATTGTTCCTGTCACCCCTCTAAATGTCATATTTTATTCATTTGCCAATATAATCAATTACTCCACGTAAGGAAGCCGTGATATTTTATCCCAGGCATCTATTAAAAAAGTTGTTTGAGACGTTGTCTCCTACTTTTCCCTTAACATATACTGTAGGGTCCTTCCATCAATCCTGGAAAAAAAACTCCCACTCAAGACAAATCAGATAATACCAATTTTCATTAATTGGAATAGACACCTTCTAATATAAACCTATAACCCCTTTCCGTTAATTTAATCATCGCTATCTGTTGCATTGATTTAGTAAAAATATAAACCTGTTGACCAACAAATCTAGAACCTTCAAAAGGTTAGTGCTGCCCCACCAGCGTAATAGTCAAAACTTCCTGCCATCCCTTAATTTCAACGTAACAGAAACAGATTATCGTTTTTTGAATTAATTAACTGTCTACATAACTCACTGGTGTTACGCAAACTATAGAATTGAATAATAATAATTAAAAATGGTCAAAGAACGTTTCCTTTTCAACTATTCAGATCTCTGCTTCACATTACCCCCTGCGTCCTTTACATCCCGATATAGCCCAGCGAGCACGACTCTCTTTCACCCGCAGACTAAATCATGGCATTAGTAAATTATATCCACAAACCACTACTACTTAATAACATATTTGCATTTACATTACTAGAAGGCATTATTTTAATACTAGTCTACTCAAACAATCCAATTCGACATGTCTCATTTCCCAATTAACCCACTTTCCTTTTAACCCAGAAAACCCTCTACAATCTCTATTATTCTCTTCCTCTGTCTTTCCATCCAATGTTACTTTAGCAGGTGACTAATTATTGTTTAATTATAGTCAATACAAACAAAACATCTTCACAGGGAGGCTACTTTAATTACTATGTTATCCTATGCCGCCATGGATTGGTAGGACAATCCCTTTCGTATAATCTAATCAATGCAACCAGTGATACGGGTCAACAGCATCAATGTAACAGTTTTGCTTCCGTCCCTCTCCTCGCCCAACCTGGGCTTGAACCAGGGACCCTCTGCACTCATAGACAACAGTCACCCTCAAAGCACCATCGCTCCACAAAAGCCGCATCCCTTGCAGAGCAAGGTAAACAACTACTTCAAGGTCTCAGAGCGAGTTACGTCACCAATCGAAACGCTACTAGTTCGCACCGCTAAGTAGCTAGCCATTTCACACCGGTTACACTCACCCCCCTTTGACTTCCTCCTTTTCTGCAGCAACCAGTGATCCCAATACACCAAACATAACCCATTATGTACCTTACAGCCCGCTCGAGTTCAGCGAGCCCCAGTCGCTAACAACCGCAGACAAAAACATGGAAACTCTTCCATTCTTACTAGTAGACAAAAATAAAACCCATTATCAAACAGTGTTCCGCGTTTACCTCTATCGTAGGGTTAAAAACTAACTTGACAACTTTCAAAATCCTAGATTGCTGTATTAGCTTTATGTTTTGGTTCAGTGTCTCTGTTAGGATGCAAGGTAAATTATTTCTGTTAGCTTTCTCATCAAAAAGTTTTTATATTCCTCAGTTAATGGTATCGCTCTCCCTAATATATCTTCATACTCTGCTTCTTTTCAACAATGTGTTTTTATCCCTTGTGTTATTAATACTCTTTTTATTTTCTTTGTCCCCTTGCTTCACTTCCCATTAAGATAACACACTGACTTTCCTGTGCTTCGGTATTATATTCTTATTTTCCCTGTTATCAACTAAGATCATAGCCACAGCTCTTATGAAACCAACAATCTGCCATTATTAGAAGTCAGCAGATCTAGGTAAATTACCTTTATGATTAGGCTACAGGTAGTAAAACAAACATCTACTGTTTTTGGACGATCATGCATTCAATTTATATCTATATTATTAATATTCAATCTATTGATTGACATTACAACACAATTCTCAGTCGCTTAAGCTTGCAAACCATTAGGCAACTCAAAAAAATGACTACCTCGAAATCATCACGATATTCCTGTGGCATACGTGAGTCTTTCAATTTGAACGAAACAAGCTGCTAAATCTTCCAGTCTAAATCACAAAACAAACACTGGCTGCAGTATCTGTCTAAGCAACACATACCAACAGTTGAATTACACTCAGACACGCAGATTTTACTCTATGCCATTGACTCAATGCTATTGAAATGACAAAGAAATCCCACAAATAGCCCAATTACAATGGTTTGTCGTCTTAACATCTGATCCCATAATGAAATTCCTTCACTTCCTCACCATAGCTCCTCAATGATAATTGATTTAATGGAAACCCTGAATTGGCTTTGTATTATGTTATATGTTATGTCTAAAAATTCCAGTCCTTATGGGCAGTTTATTCCTTAAACCTTATCTCTATCACATGATCCATCAACAGCACCAACTACGAAAACTTGTATTTATCGTTTCCCACCCCTGACGTACGTCTACATTTTGGGGTTAACATATTGTATGCTAATAATGTTCCAATTATTACTTTATCAAATCTCTTGTAATCGCTAAACACACATAAAATTCATCATATTTTCATACATTCACATAATCCACCTAGAACGTTAGAACTTCTAGGTACTCACAACAAACAATCACTTCATGTTTTTAATGATTCTTAATCGACACAAATCAACTTCTTTTCATGAATTCAGCCAAGGCTGCTCCTCCTCCTTGCTCGGGCAGGCTTCGGTGTTCGTCGTCACCGGAGTACTAGCTGCCACGGATCTATGTTTCTGTGTTCTACTTGTTTTGTCTATATTGCACACACCTGGTTCCAATTACGATCATTTGTTTCCCTATTTTACCCTCTGGTTCCCTCATGGTGTTGTGCGTGATTGTTAGTTGTTTTGTTGTCATTTACGTGTGGGGTCGTATTTTTTTCCCGCGTGGAAAGATGTTTTTTATTTTGAAAATTAAAATACGGTTGACTAAG
>LR778278.1:17043308-17064956 GCA_902810595.1 Coregonus sp. 'balchen' | reverse complement strand
GATTTCAATTTGGTTTTTTAAAAATTTTTCAAATTTAAAATTTTTTTTTTAAATTTTTTTAGCAATTCAGATGGGAAAAGGGGCACTTTGATGAAAGGGAAATTTTTGGGGGGGGGGCCACAGAGAAACCGGAAAAGTCATATGGGGGGGCTGCAGGGCTCGTGGGTAATGGTGCTTAGAATAAAAAGGAAATTAAAACCGTTCCCCCTCCTGTTTTATTTTTTCAATTCAACGTTCAACCCCAAAAAGATTTCAGCATTTTCATCCATTTCTGTATTTCCTGCACCTCATTTGAGATCATTTCCACACTGCTACGTAGGCTGCATGATATGGGCAACTAATCTGTTTTATTTTTAACCTAATATTGCAAATGCGATTTAGATCAAAACTTGGGTGAACTGTTGGCATCATGAAAATAGAATGGTTATTAATTCTATAGTTAGAATATATTAGTGGGCACTTTGAATACAGTGTTGTTTGACATGACAACAAATTAACGTTATTGTGACCGAGTAGGAACCAAAGTGTTGGTCAGCGTTTTCTAGGGGACCCTATAATCTTTGGCTACATTTAAAAGTTTTCTAGTTACTTCATGTAGTCAGAGAGGAAGAGGAGGAGGAGGAGGAGAGAGGCCTCCCTCCGGCAGGTGGCATGTTTGCGTTGTTTCGTCCACCAAGAAAGGAGTTTTTGTATGAAGGTCAATGAGTTACAAATTTGGTCAACAAAAAAATGAATGGCTTATTTTCTACGTGAGGTTTATTTTATCGAATAGAAGGTTAGTAATGCCTAAGTTGTTACTGATAGAAGTAGGACACGACATTCCGGCAACTTTGAGAAAAAAACACTTTATATCGGAGTTGTCTCGAGATGGCTATGCATATTCATGGCATTAGGCTAATAGCATAGCATCTCTCTCCACAGAATACAGGCGGTTGACGTCAACAACCCTCATCAAAAAATAAAATAAAGGATTACTATAATGAGATGTATCCACCAATCCAAAGAAAGAATAGGGGGAGCTAGACAGCCCTCCGTGCCGCTTTGTGGCCAATGACTCCCATTGTTAAGGCGGAGACACATGTATCTTGTCAATATATCCATCATCTTTGATGTAGCTAACGTTCATGCTTCGCCTATACCTCTTTGATGTAGAAGATACTGTTGCACAAACAACATGCTGATCAAGGCCTACAACTGAATTAGCTACGTTTGCTCTGACTCAGTACATTTATTAGATAACTAGCTAGCCAGCTAACTAGCGATTAGCATTAGCGGCTAACGCGATTTAGCCACAACTTGCTAAGAAAAGACAAACTAGCTGTTTGCAGACAGTAAGAAACAAAACTAATAGTGTAATTATAGAACGCTTGTGGATTTATATAAAAAAAGCAGAGTGGAAACAGCATCGTTGCCATCCATGTGCTGCCGTGCGGACTGAACGCAAGTGGTCTCGTGGTCGCTCCTTGAGTGACGGGGCGGGGCTAGGTCTGTGTGGAAAGCGGCATGGATAGACCGAGAGAGGTCACACCCACAAAGAATTTGAAAACAAATCAAACATTGATAAACTCCCATATCTGTTAGGTGAAATACAACAGTGTGCCATCACAGCAGCAAGCTTTGTGACCTGTTGCCATGAGAAAAGGTCAACCAGTGGAGCACAAACAACATTGTAAATATCACCCGTATTTATCTGTTTATTTATCCTCCCTCACTATTCATGCTAAAACTATTTGCATTGTTAAAACACAATGTGCAATAATATAGCTGATAATATAACACTGATAATATAACACTTCAAATGTCTATCTTTTTCGTTTACCTTTTTGTGTGCAATATTCACTGTTATATTCTAATAGTTTTTGGTGTTTCTGTGTTTTCTCACTTGTCTATTTCACCTGCTTTGGCAATGTTAACATACGTTTCCCATGGCAATAAAGCCCTTTGAATTGAACTGAGAGAGACTCATCAAGTAGCGGAGGAAACTATAAAAATGGACGTTACACACGGCGGAGTAGAGTATCAGTTTTAACAAACCAAACATTGAAATACCGTTATAGAAGGTAAAGTGAAAACCCAAATTGGTATATAGTAAAATACGGTATACCGCCCAGCCCTAATATGCATCTCTAAGGTCACAGTTATCATCTAATCTGTTAGGTCACAGTTATCTTCTAATCTAATACGTTAGGGTCACAGTTATCATCTAATCTAATCTGTTAGGGTCACAGTTATCATCTAATCTAATACGTTAGGGTCACTGTATCTTGGTAAGTAGGTGCCCATAACATCTCTTGCACCGTTGAAGTGGATGTTCTCTCTCTCCATCTTCCCTCAGTTCCTCTCTCCTCGCCTCCTTCTCAAAACACATTGGAGTTCCTCCGTTTAGCCTCTCTCCTACAATGTGTTTGGAGAAGGAGAGAGGATGTGAAGAATCAAAGACGGACTAATTGAGAAATCACCATGGTGTCTTAACAGAACCCTTTTCTCTTTCCCAGATGGACATCAATGAGATGACCAAGCCGTGGGGTCTGGAGGTAGACAGGGTGGAGCTGACTGTAGGTGGTGTCCTGAAGCCCCCAGAGGACTCTCCATCTGGGCTTGGCTCTGTCATCCTACCCCCCCTCTATCCCCTGGTCTCGAGGGCCTGGCCGGACCAATACAACAGCTGGCTATGCACTTCCTGGGCAACATGGCTGGCAGTAAACAATGAATCTCCCCTGGTTAGGACAGGTACTGTCACATAGTAACAATTGAAGCTCCCCTGGTTGGAGGACAGGTACTGTCACATAGTAGCAATGAAGCTCCCCTGGTTAAGGGCCTTCATCACTTTCGTAGCAGCGTTGTAGTTCAGGTAGTCCTCTCCGGTTTCATTTAGCAGAAGCTCTTATCCAGGAGTGACTTACAGTAGTTTAGTACATTGTACAGTTTAGTGAGTCATTTAGCAGAAGATGGTTTCCTCCATTGGGGTGTCAGGACAGAGAAGAGCTTGGACTGGGCTGAGGGGGAGCTGCCCTCCCTTGGGGTCCGGGACAGAGAAGAGCTGGGACTGGGCTTAGTGGGAGCTGCCCTCCCATTGGGGGTGCCAGGAACAGAGAAGAGCTGGACTGGGGCTGAGGGGGAGCTGCCCTCCCATTGGGGTGTCAGGACAGAGTAAGAGTGGGACTGGGTGAGGGGGAATTGCCCTCCCATTTGGGGTTGGGAGGACAGAGAAAAGTGGGACGGGGCTGGGGGGGGATCCCTCCCATTTGGGGTGCCAGGACAGAGAAGAGTGGACTGGGTAGGGGGAGCGCCCCCCCATTTGGGGTTCCCGGGCAGAAAAGAGTGGGACTGGGGCTGAGGGGAGCTGCCCTCCATTGGGTCAGGACAGAGAAGAGCGGGACGGGCTGAGTGGGACTGCCTCCCATTGGGGTGCCCGGGGCGAGAAGAGGGGACTGGGCGGAGGGGGAGCTGCCTCCCTTGGGGGTCAGGACAGAGAAGAGGGGACTGGGGTGGGGGGAGTGCCCTCCCTTGGGGTGTCGAAAAGAAGAGCTGGGGTGGGGTAGGGGGAGCCCCTCCCATTGGGGGGGGCCCGGACAGAGAAGGTGGGACTGGGCCCTTTTAGGGGATGCCCTCCCCTTTGGGGGCCAGGGCGAGAAGACTGGGACTGGGGTGAGGGGGGGCTGCCCCCCCCATTGGGGTCCGGCAGAGAAAAAGCGGGACTGGGTGAGGGGGAGTGCCCTCCCCCGGGGGGTGTCCCCAAAAAGAGAAGATGGGACTGGGCGAGGGGGGGGCCCCTCCCATTGGGGTGCAGGAAAGAAAAGCTGGGATGGGGCGGGGGGGTGCCCTCCAGGGGGTGCCGGACAGAGAAGAGCGGGACGGGCTGAGGGGGCTGCCCTCCCATTGGGGTGCCAGGACAGGAAGAGTGGGGGCTGGGTTGAGGGGAGCTGCCCCCCCATTGGGGGGGGCCCACAGAGAAGAGCTGGGACTGGGGGGAGGGGGGGCTGCCCCCCTTGGGGTTTTTCAGGGACAAAAAAAAACTGGGACTGGGCGAGGGGGAGCTGCCCCCCATTGGGGTGTCAGGAAGGAAAAAAGTGGGACTGGGGCTAGGGGGGGTGCCCCCCCATTGGGGGCCGGACAGAGAAGAGCTGGGATGGGGTGAGGGGGGGTGCCCTCCCATTGGGTGCCAGGGCAGAGAAAAAAGTGGGGGGGCGGGGGGGGGCCCTCCCCTTGGGGGGTCAGGGCAAGAAGAGCTGGGATGGCTTTGGGACTGCCTCCCATTGGGTTTCCAGGCAAGGAAAGTGGGCGGGCTGAGTGGGAGCTGCCCTCCCAAAAGGGTGCCAGGCCAGAAGGCTGGGCTGGGGAGTGGGGCGCCCCCCCCTTGGGGGTGCCAGGGGAGAGAAAGTTGGGCTGGGCGAGTGGGCTGCCCTTGTAAAGGGGGGGGAGGGTCAAGAGACGAGGGGAGAAAAAGATGCTAATGTTTTTGGGGGGGTGGGTTTGAGCATACCTGAAGGGAGGGGGGGGCAGTTCCCTGCTGCTCGTAGGTAAGCCCATGGTCTTGAAGTGGGGGGAGTTCAATGGAACCCAGGGGGAGTGTGCGGCGGAGGGGGTGACATGGGAGAATTTGGGAAAGGTTTTTGAAACACCGGCGGGCGCAGCTTCTGGATAAATTGCGGGGGTTTGATGGCACAAGCGGGGAGCCCAGTCAACAGTGAGTTGCAGTAATCCAAACGGGAGATGACAAGTGCCTGGATTAGGACCTGCGCCGCTTCCTGTGTGAGGTAGGGTCGTACCCTGCGGATGTTGTAGAGTATGAACCTGCAGGAGCAAGTCACTGCTTTGATGTTTGCAGAGACTGTCTGGGTGTTGTCCAGGGTCACGCCAAGGTTCTTTGCACTCTGGGAGGGCGACACTGTGGAGTTGTCAACCGTGATCCAAGCTGAGATATCTGCCAGGCACGCAGAGATGCATCTCACCACCTTGGTGTCAGAAGGGGGGAAGGAGGAAAGAAGTTGAGTGTCATCCACATAGCAATGATAGGAGAGACCATGTGAGGATATGACAGAGCTGAGTGACTTGGTGTATAGAGAGAAGAGGAGAGGGCCTAGCACCGAGCCCTGGGGGACACCAGTAGTGAGAGTACGTGGTGCAGACACAGATCCTCTCCACGTCACCTGGTAGGAGCGGCCTGCCAGGTAGGATGCAATCCAAGAGTGTGCAGAGCCTGAGACGCTCAGCCCTGAGAGGGTGGAGAGAAGGATCTGATGGTTCACGGTGTCGAAGGCAGCGGATAGATCTAGGAGGATGAGAACAGAGAGAGAGTCAGCTTTGGCAGAGCGGAGAGCCTCCGTGACACAGAGAAGAGCAGTCTTGGTTGAGTGACCCGTCTTGAAGCCTGACTGGTTAGGGTCAAGAAGACCGTTCTGAGAAAGATAGCGAGAGAGTTGGTCAGAGAGTGTTTTGGAAAGAAAAGATACCAGTCTATAGTTTTTTGACGTCAGAGGAGTCGAGGAATGGGAGGTCTTCAGAGATGGTCTGGAGGAGGGAATGGGGTCGAGGGTGCAGGTTGTCGGGAGGCCAGACTTCACTAGTCGCAGGATGTCATCTGGAGAGAGAGGGGAGAAAGAGGTCAAGGCGTAGGGTAGTTCTGTGGGAGTGGGACCAGTGGACTCAATAGGCTGAGTGAATGAGTAGCGGCTGTCGTCAACCTTCTTCTCAAACTGGTCCGCAGAGAGGGAGGGGGAGGGGTGCTGGATTAAGGAGTGAGGAGAAGGTGGAAAAGAGTTTCCTAGGGTTAGAGACAGAAGCTTGACCTTTAGAGTGATAGGAAGTGGCTTTAGCAGCGGATACAGAGGAAGATAAGGTAGAGAGGATGGAGTGGAAGGATGATAGGTCCTCCGGAAGTTTCAAATCAAATTGTATTCGTCACATGCTTAGTAAACAACAGGTGTAGACTAACAGTGAAATGCTTCCTTCCTTCCCAACGACGCAGAGAGAAAGAAAATAGAGAAATAATAGAACAGTAAAACATGTAATAATAAAAGTAATAATTCACTAATTCAGTCAATTATCTTTGGTTTTGTGCGTAATGAACTCCACCCCTCACTGTGTTGTTTACAAAGCTTCTCTGTATCTCTGTGTCCTCAGAGGACAGCATCAGCTTCTCAGATGAGGTGAGCAGTACTCCCCGGGCTATAAGTTGTACTGAAGCCGGGGACGGAGCTGTAGCTGTAACCAGGCCCACGCCGGTGCTGGAACTGCTGAAGGAGCTTCTCCTCTCAGAGTCTCTGGTCAATCAGGTGGGAGCCTGCTTCCTGTTCCTCCTCCAATCACCTGACGGACAACAGACAAGCTATTACGTAGACCTCAGCCAAGGTGAGACAAATAACACACTGTCGTTCTACAGAGTCTTATAGGGCCGGCTTCCCAGACACAAGGCTAGTCCTGGACCAAAAGCATTCTCTGATGATGATGTTTTGCAAACAGTCTTTGGCCCTCCTTCTTTGTCATGTATGTTAAAGGGCTTGATCTCTGTAGTTATTGGAACAGTCTCTTTTCCTCCGTTTGTTTTTACAAGATTAACCTTTTAAGGGCCGGTTTCCGAGACACATGTTCATCCCTCACTAAAAAGGAATTTTCAATAGATTGAGCATGCTTTCTAGTTCAGGGCTTAGTCTGTATTTAGATTCATTATCCCATCCTCTCTGTCAGATATGTTTTATTTTGTATCCAAGCTGCATTTCAGGGTAACAGAGTAAAAGTGAGTTCCCCTCCTCTGTGTGTAGGCAGTGGTTCAGCCGGACCAGGGCCCCCCTCCGGAGGGCCAGGTACCAGACGTCACCCACTCAGTATGACGGACCAGGACCTGCTGGCTATGTTCAAGGGAACCCTGCGACCCTTCGCAGCCTACACAACTGGGACGACTCAAGGTCCAGGGAGGACCTGAAAGACTGCCATGAAGCTAGAGGAACATCATTAAACTACTCAGGCCTTAACCAGAGCCGTATATTACATGTAAATACCTGGTTCTGGCCTTAACAGAGCCGTATATTGATACATGTAAATACATGGTTCTGGCCCTTAACCAGAGCCCGTATATTGATACATGTAAATACATGGTTTTGGCCTTAACCAGAGCCGTATATTGATACATGTAAATACATGGTTCAGGCCTTAACCAGAGCCGTATATGATACATGTAATACATGGTTCTGGCCTTAACCAGAGGCCGTATATTGATACATGTAAATACATGGTTCTGGCCTTACCAGAGCCGTATATTGATACCTGTAAATACATGGTTCTGGCCTTAACCAGAGCCGTATATTGATACATGTAAATACTGGTTCTGCCTTTTAAAACCGTTATTGAAATGAAATAAGGGTTCGGGCCCTTTAAACAGAGCCGATATTGATACATGTAAATACAGGGTTTCGGGCCAACCAGAGCCGTATATTGATACAGTAATAAGGGTTTGGGCCCTTAAACCCGGGCCCGTATTTTATAATAAAACATGGTTCGGGCCTTAACCGAGCCGATATTGTTTAATTAAATCAGGGTTTTGGGCCTTAACCAGAGCCGATTTTGATACATGAAATACGGGTTTCGGGCCCTTTAAACCCAGACCCCGGATATTGATAAATGAAAAAACAGGGGGTTCGGGCCCTTTAACCAAAAGCCGTATAGGGTTTAAATGAAAAATAAAGGGTTTGGGGGCCCTTAAACCAGAGCCCGTATATTGATAAAATGAAAAATACAGGGTTCGGGCCCTTTAACCGAGCCGTATTTTGGGAACTTAAAAACCCGGGGTTCGGGCCCTTTTTAACCAAGCCGTATTTTGAAAAATTGGTTCTGGCCTCCCCCTGTCTTCAGACCTGCCTTTTATACAAATACCAGGTCCTAGATAGGGTTTGCACTTTTATTTCTATGAGTGATCAAAACTCATGTCGTTTTTTCTCTTTGATGTTGTGGTTTAATGAATACATACAGGTCATATATACCATCTCTTTGATGTTGTGGTTTATTGAATACATATAGTTAATAATATGTAATTTAGCAGACACTCTTATCCAAAGCGACTTACAGGAGCAATTAGGGTTAAGTGCCTTGCTCAAGGGCACATCGACAGATTTTTTTCACCTAGTCGGCTCGGGGATTAGAACCAGCGACCTGTCGGTTACTGGCACAACGCTCTTACCCACTAAGCTACCTGCCGCCCTTAGTTCACATATACCATCTCTTTGATGTTGTGGTTTAATACCTGCCACTAAGAAGCTTGAGGATTGATCAATACTAGTTTCATTGTAGCTGTTTATGTAGCTTATCAATACCTTACGGAGTCAATATGAGACAAATATGGAAAGACCATCTCAATATCACGTGTTGTGGATAATACTTAAGATATGAATACATTAACATGGGTGACATGGAATTGTGCGGCCAGCCAAAATAATTAAGGTGTTTTCTTATTTGAAAAAGAATAACGCCAACATCTGTTTTTTTACATGAAACTCGCCTATCAGCAATAAAATGCGAAAGGTTTGGGGCGAGCTTGGGATGAGTTGGCATTCTCCTCCACCTAGATCCACTATCAATTCTCATGGATAAAAAAGTCCCATTACAGAAATTACTACAAGACCCAAATGGAGATTTTTTAATGGTAAAAGGAAACTTTGCACAAGAAAAAAGTTACTTTACTGAATTATTCCCCAAATGAAGACGACCCAAAGTTAATGACCTTTATACTAAAACGATCTCAATGTAAAGACAATATGATATTGGGGGGAGGGGGGTTGGATATGAACTGTGTGGAATGCATTTCTAAACAAGTCAACAACTAAACTATATCCTCTTCCTGAACCAAAAAAATTAAAATAAATAGACTGTAATTTCCCAAAATGGCCAGGAGATGGAGCACTGCTCTGCCTGTCCAGAAAATCTAGCCTAAATAGCTCTCTAAAATAACGTCAATCTCCATACCACTCCTTCCATGCACTATTAGTAATTAAATACTTTACATAAAATCTCCATCTGTATTAAAATGTCGTTTGCTTATTTCTGCCATTTTGGTGCTAGTATTCAATATGTTACATTGCATTGGCTCCATCTCCTGGCCATTTTGAGTAATTCATCCACAGGACTTATTGTGACAGGGCCTGTATAACACGGTTGAGGCCTTGAACCTCTTCCCGACTAACACTTTATGACGATTATTTCACATCAAAGGCCTCGAACCTATTTTATGAACTTTATGACGATTATTTCACATCAAAGGCCTCAAACCTATTTTATGAACTTTATGACGATTATTTCACATCAAAGTCTTCGAACCTATTCCAAGGATTGTATTTTATAATGTCGTACACTGCATAATCTCGTCATGTTGAGGACTTGAACCTCTGACCTTTCTACGTTCGTCTACCAAGGACGTTTATCGCTGAGGACTTGAACCTCACGTCTTAAAAACGTCTATCCTGTCGTCACGGGACTGACATAACCCATCTACCTTACTTTAGGACACGAATCTAACTTATCATAATAAAAGAGCCTACACCCAATGTTGTTAAAACCCATTCTACTACTTCTGTTTTATGTTTGGGGCCTTTACTCAGACCAAACCCTGTATAGAATAATAGCAGCTTATTATCGTCAAATTTAATTAACTCCTTACATCTCATTACATAACTCAATGCAACTCATCGTCCCCCTTTAAAAATATTGAATTTTAAACGTTCGTTACAGTTCAGCTTTACCCCAGATGAGCAGATTTTGACATAATCAAAAAAATGAAAAGTCTGCTTACCTGTTAGTTGAGCTGTAGACTGCATCCTGTTCGTGAAGACGCCAATCTGTTATGATGAGTTTCTGGTTTTGAGAAGTTCAAGATGCAAGAATTTACTTAGACATTCTGTGGAGATTTTATACCAAGTATTTATTGGATCACGAGCTCGTGGGTTCATCTAACCAACGGACATGGCTTTGCCCTTCGTCAGTTGAACTAACTTGAACAAAAAAGACACTCTACCTTATATACCCTTTATTACCATCCTACTGGCAAACATCTGGCAAGTCTCCATGGGCACTCCCTGCCTTTGATATTCATCACTCTTTACCCCAAGTCACTATCCTAAACATCACTCATGCTATCCTAAACATCACTCATGCTATCCTAAACATCACTCATGCTATCCTAAACATCACTCATGCTATCCTAAACATCACTCATGCTATCCTAAACATCACTCATGCTATCCTAAACATCACTCATGCTATCCTAAACATCACTCATGCTATCCTAAACATCCCTCATGCTATCCTAAACATCACTCATGCTATCCTAAACATCACTCATGCTATCCTAAACATCCCTCATGCTATCCTAAACATCACTCATGCTATCCTAAACATCCCTCATGCTATCCTAAACATCACTCATGCTATCCTAAATATCACTCATGCTATCCTAAACATCACTCATGCTATCCTAAACATCCCTCATGCTATCCTAAACATCACTCATGCTATCCTAAACATCACTCATGCTATCCTAAACATCCCTCATGCTATCCTAAACATCACTCATGCTATCCTAAACATCACTCATGCTATCCTAAACATCACTCATGCTATCCTAAACATCCCTCATGCTATCCTAAACATCCCTCATGCTATCCTAAATATCACTAATCTACCTTGACATAATGGAATGTAGACTTCATGGCCCCAAACCACTTATAGTAACTCTACCTCTGTCCTCACAATACTATGACATGACATCATTATACCATAAAAACATCATATCCGTATTCATTAAACCACAACATCAAATCAAATCAAATCAAATTTTATTGGTCACATGCGCCGAATACAACAGGTGCAGACATTACAGTGAAATGCTTACTTACAGCCCTTAACCAACAGTGCATTTATTTTTAACAAAAAAAGTAAAAATAAAACAACAACAAAAAAAGTGTTGAGAAAAAAAGAGCAGAAGTAAAATAAAGTGACATTAGGGAGGCTATATATACAGGGGGGTACCGGTGCAGAGTCAATGTGCGGGGGCACCGGCTAGTTGAGGTAGTTGAGGTAATATGTACATGTGGGTAGAGTTAAAGTGACTATGCATAAATACTTAACAGAGTAGCAGCAGCGTAAAAAGGATGGGGTGGGGGGGCAGTGCAAATAGTCCGGGTAGCCATGATTAGCTGTTCAGGAGTCTTATGGCTTGGGGGTAGAAGCTGTTGAGAAGTCTTTTGGACCTAGACTTGGCGCTCCGGTACCGCTTGCCGTGCGGTAGCAGGGAGAACAGTCTATGACTAGGGTGGCTGGAATCTTTGACAATTTTGAGGGCCTTTAACGAGATGGTATATGTGAACTGTATTTATTCATTAAACCACAACATCAAAGAGATGGTATATGTGAACTGTATGTATTCATTAAACTGTGGAGACAGAAACATCCAACTGAAAGACAATAATCTTATTACTCCCATGTTCACAGGTCATATTCAATAATTGACTTTTTTATTGTAAACTTATTGTTTTTACAACATAGAACAGAAATATAAATACAACATGTAAAGTGTTGGTCCCGTGTTTCATGAGCTGAAATAAAAGATCCCAGAAATGTTCCATACGCACAAAAAGCTCATTTCTCTAAAATGTTGGGCACAAATTTGTTTACATCCCTGTTAGTGAGCATTTCACCTTTGCCAAGATAATCCATCAACCATGACAGGTGTGGCATATCAAGAAGCTGATTAAACAGCATGATCATTACACAGGTGCACCTTGTGCTGGGAACAATAAAAGGCCTCTCTAAAATGTGCAGTTTTGTCACACAACACAATGCCACAGATGTCTCAAGTTTTGAGGGAGCGTGCAATTGGCATGCTGACTGCAGGAATGTCCACCAAAGCTGTTGCCAGAGAATGTAATGTTAATTTCTCTACCATAAGCCGCCTCCAACATTGTTTTAGAGAATTTGGCATTACGTCCAACCGGCCTCACAACTGCAGACCACGTGTATGGCGTCGTGTGGGTGAGTGATTTGCTGATGTCAACGTTGTGAACAGAGCACCCCATGGTGGCGGTGGGGTTATGGTATGGGCAGGTATAAGCTACGGACAACGAACACAATTGCATTTTATCGATGGCAATTTGAATGCACAGAGATACCGTGACGAGATGCTGAGGCCCATTGTCGTGCCATTCATCCGCCGCCATCACCTCATGTTTCAGCATGATAATGCACGGCTCCATGTCGCAAGGATCTGTACACAGTTCCTGGAAGCTGAAAATGTCCCAGTTCTTCCATGGCCTGCATACTCACCAGAGATGTCACCCTTTGAGCATGTTTGGGATGCTCTGGATTAACGTGTACGACAGTGTGTTCCTGTTCCCACCAATATCCAGCAACTTCACACAGCCATTGAAGAGGAGAGGGACAACATTCCACAGGCCACAATCTAGGCCTGATCAACTCTATGTAAAGGAGATCTGTTGTGCTATATGAGGCAAATGTTCGTCACACCAGATACTGACTGGTTTTTTGATCCACCCCCATACCTTTTTTAAGGTATCTGTGACCAACAGATGCATATCTGTATTCCCATTCATGTGAAATCCATAGATTAGGGCCTAATTAATTTATTTCAATTTGCTGATTTCCTTATATGAACTGTAGCTCAGTAGAATATTTGAAATTGTTGCATGTTGCGTTTGTTTTTGTTCAGTGTAAATTGAAAGTCTTTCAATCTAAATGGAATAACTAAACTCATGTCAGGTCAGGTCGCAGTTGTAAATGAGAACTTGTTCTCAACTGGTTTACCTGGTTAAATAAAGGTGAAATAAATAAAATGTCATTAAATCTAAATGGAAGTATTAAACTCACGTCATTCATTCTAAATTGAAGTATTAAAGTCATGTCAATCTACTGTAGAGATGAGAGAGGCCTGTAATTTTCATCATAGGTACACGTCAACTATGACAGACAAATTGAGAAATTTTTTCTCCAGAAAATCACATTGTAGGATTTTTAATGAATTTATTTGCAAATTATGGTGGAAAATAAGTATTTGGTCACCTACAAACAAGCAAGATTTCTGGCTGTCAAGGCTGAGGTGTATGATGTGTGGAAGTCAGGCGCAGGACACCGAAGCTTAGTCCAACAAAGTTTACTGTGAAAACCACCAGGCAAGGATACAGTAAACGGCCTCAACAAAACAGAGGCGAGCAATACGCAAACTATGCGTATAACAAATAAACAAATAAACAGATACAAAAACACGCAGCACAACGGACAGGCGAAAAGCAACACACAATCTAACCAATGCAAAACAGGGAACTTATAGGACACGTAATCAGACACAAACGGACACAGGTGTAAAAGACAGACCAAAGCAATCACACCAAGAAACATTCAACGGTGGCAGCTAGTACTCCGGGGACGGCGAACGCCGAAGCCTGCCCGAACCAGGAGGAGGAGCAGTCTCGGCAGAATCCGTGACACTATAGGATAGGTACCCAACCCCCTCTACCAAAGATAGGTACCCAACCCCCTCTACCAAAGATAGGTACCCAACCCCCTCTACCAAAGATGGGTACCCAACCCCCTCTACCAAAGATAGGTACCCAACCCAACCCCCTCTACCAAAGATAGGTACCCAACCCCCTCTACCAAAGATACAGTGGGGGAAAAAAGTATTTAGTCAGCCACCAATTGTGCAAGTTCTCCCACTTAAAAAGATGAGAGAGGCCTGTAATTTTCATCATAGGTACACGTCAACTATGACAGACAAATTGAGGAAAAAAAATCCAGAAAATCACATTGTAGGATTTTTAATGAATTTATTTGCAAATTATGGTGGAAAATAAGTATTTGGTCACCTACAAACAAGCAAGATTTCTGGCTCTCACAGACCTGTAACTTCTTCTTTAAGAGGCTCCTCTGTCCTCCATTCGTTACCAGGATAAAAGACACCTGTCCACAACCTCAAACAGTCACACTCCAAACTCCACTATGGCCAAGACCAAAGAGCTGTCAAAGGACACCAGAAACAAAATTGTAGACCTGCACCAGGCTGGGAAGACTGAATCTGCAATAGGTAAGCAGCTTGGTTTGAAGAAATCAACTGTGGGAGCAATTATTAGGAAATGGAAGACATACAAGACCACTGATAATCTCCCTCGATCTGGGGCTCCACGCAAGATCTCACCCCGTGGGGTCAAAATGATCACAAGTCGTAAGAATCGTAAGAAGCATTTCAAGGTCCTGGAGTGGCCTAGCCAGTCTCCAGATCTCAACCCCATAGAAAATCTTTGGAGGGAGTTGAAAGTCTGTGTTGCCCAGTGACAGCCCCAAAACATCACTGCTCTAGAGGAGATTTGCATGGAGGAATGGGCCAAAATGCCAGCAACAGTGTGTGAAAACCTTGTGAAGACTTACAGAAAACGTTTGACCTGTGTCATTGCTAACAAAGGGTATATAACAAAGTATTGAGAAACTTTTGTTATTGACCAAATGCTTATTTTCCACCATAATTTGCAAATAAATTCATTAAAAATCCTACAATGTGATTTTTTTTCTAATTTTGTCTGTCATAGTTGACGTGTACCTATGATGAAAATGACAGGCCTCTCTCATCTTTTTAAGTGGGAGAACTTGCACAATTGGTGGCTGACTAAATACTTTTTTCCCCCACTCTACTATCCAGGTCTGTGCCCAAACAGTTTGAGCTTCTACTTCTAAAAATCCACCTTTCCAGAAATAAGTCTCTCACTGTTGCCGCTTGCTACAGACCCCCCTCAGCCCCCAGCTGTGCCCTGGACACCATATGTGAACTGATTGCCCCCCATCTATCCTCAGAGATCGTACTGCTTGGTGACCTAAACTGGGATATGCTTAACACCCCAGCCAACCTACAATCTAAACTAGATGCCCTCAATCTCACACAAATTATCAAGGAACCTACCAGGTACAACCCTAAATCTGTAAACATGGGCACCCTCATAGATATCATCCTGACAAATCTACCCTCTAAATACACCTCCGCTGTCTTCAACCAGGATCTCAGCGATCGCTGCCTTATTGCCTGTGTCCGTAATGGGTCCGCGGTCAAACGACCACCCCTCATCAATGTCAAACGCTCCCTAAAACACTTTAGCGAGCAGGCCTTTCTAATTGACCTGGCCCGGGGATCCTGGATGTATATAGACCTCATTCCGTCAGTAGAGGATGCCTGGTTGTTCTTTAAAAGTGCTTTCCTCTCAATGTTAAATAAGCATGCCCCATTCAAAAAATTCAGAACTAAGAACAGATATAGCCCCTGGTTCTCCTCAGACTTGACTGCCCTTGACCAGCCCAAAAACATCCTGTGGCGTACTGCATTAGCATCGAACAGCCCCCTCGATATGCAACTTTTCAGGGAAGTCAGGAACCAATATACACAATCAGTTAGGAAAGCAAAGGCTAGCTTTTTCAAACAGAAATTTGCATCCTGTAGCACTAACTCCAAAAAGTTTTGGGACACTGTAAAGTCCATGGAGAATAAGAGCACTTCCTCCCAGCTGCCCACTGCACTGAGGCTAGGAAACAATATCACCACCGATAAATCTACAATAATTGAGAATTTCAACAAGCATTTTGCTACGGCTGGCCATGCTTTCCACCTGGCTACCCCTACCCCGGCCACCAGCTCTGCACCCTCCGCTGCAACTTGCCCATGCCCCCCCGCTTCTCCTTCACACAAATCCAGACAGCTGATGTTCTGAAAGAGCTGCAAAATCTGGACCCCTACAAATCAGCTGGGCTAGACAATCTGGACCCTTTCTAAAATTAGCTGGCGAAATTGTCGCAACCCCTATTACTAGCCTGTTCAACCTCTCTTTCGTAACGTCTGAGATCCCCAGAGATTGGAAAGCTGCCGCGGTCATCCCCCTCTTCAAATGGGGTGACACTCTAGATCCAAACGGTTTTGAAAGCCAAGTTAACAAACAGATCACCGACCATTTCGAATCCCACCGTACCTTCTCCGCTATGCAATCTGGTTTCTGAGCTGGTCATGGGTGCACCTCAGCCACGCTCAAGGTCCTAAACGATATTATAACCGCGATCGATAAAAGACAGTACTGTGCAGCAGTCTTCATCGACCTGGCCAAGACTTTCGACTCTGTCAATCACCGCATTCTTATTGGTAGACTATATAGCCTTGGTTTCTCAAATGACTGCCTCGCCTGGTTCACCAACTACTTCTCAGATAGAGTTCAATGTGTCCAATCGGAGGGCCTGTTGTCTGGACCTATGGCAGTCTCTATGGGGGTGCCACAGGGTTCAATTCTCGGGCCGACTCTATTCTCTGTGTATATCAATGATGTCGCTCTTGCTGCTGGTGACTCTCAGATCCACCTCTACGCAGACGACACCATTTTGTATACATCTGGCCCTTCATTGGACACTGTGTTAACAAACCTCCAAACGAGCTTCAATGCCATACAACACTCCTTCCGTAGCCTCCAACTGCTCTTAAACACTAGTAAAACTAAATGCATGCTCTTCAACCGAACGCTGCTGGCACCAGCCCACCCGACTAGAATCACTACTCTCGGCGGGTCTGACTTAGAATATGTGGACAACCACAAATACCTAGGTGTCTGGTTAGACCGTAAACTCTCCTTCCAGACTCACATTAAGCATCTCCAATCCAAAGTTAAATCTAGAATCGGCTTCCTATTTCGCAACAAAGCCTCCTTCACTCATGCTGCCAAACATGCCCTCGTAAAACTGACTATCCAAACCGATCCTTGACTTCGGCGATGTCATTTACAAAATAGCCTCCAACACTCTACTCAGCAAATTGGATGTGGTCTATCACAGTGCCATCCGTTTTGTCACTATACTGCCATGCCCATTGAATAACTATACTGCCATGCCCGTTGAATAACTATACTGCCATGCCCGTTGAATAACTATACTGCCATGCCCGTTGAATAACTATACTGCCATGCCCATTGAATAACTATACTGCCATGCCCGTTGAATAACTATACTGCCATGCCCGTTGAATAACTATACTGCCATGCCCGTTGAATAACTATACTGCCATGCCCGTTGAATAACTATACTGCCATGCCCGTTGAATAACCAACAAATAGGCTACCTAAATCCTCTCCATATGTGAATAGGTCTAAATAAATACATGTTTTGAGACAAATAAAGATTTGCTACGTTTTTTATTTAGATATTGTTAATTATTTCGAATTTTAAAAAGAAAGGAATATGAAAATTGTGGTGAATGAGGCTATAATGTATTTGTATTGGACTGGGAAACTGGTCCGAATGGAAGGAATGATGGATGGCGCTAAATACAGGGAAATTCTTGAGGGAAACCTGTTTCAGTCTTCCAGAGATTTGAGACTGGGACGGAGGTTCACCTTCCAGCGGGACAATGACCCTAAGCATACTGCTAAAGCAACACTTGAGTGGTTTAAGGGGAAACATTTAAATGTCTTGGAATGGCC
Organism: Coregonus sp. 'balchen'; assembly: GCA_902810595.1. Taxonomy (NCBI): domain Eukaryota; kingdom Metazoa; phylum Chordata; class Actinopteri; order Salmoniformes; family Salmonidae; genus Coregonus; species Coregonus sp. 'balchen'. Next base: position 17,047,464 of record LR778278.1, on the reverse strand, counting down.
TAGTCAAAGCCCAGACCTCAATCCAATTGAGAATCTGTGGTATGACTTAAAGATTGCTGTACACCAGCGGAACCCATCCAACTTGAAGGAGCTGGAGCAGTTTTTCCTTGAAGAATGGGCAAAAATCCCAGTGGATAGATGTGCCAAGCTTATAGAGACATACCCCAAGAGACTTGCAGCTGTAATTCCTGCAAAAGGTGGCTCTACAAAGTATTGACTTTGGGGGGGTGAATAGTTATGCACGCTGAAGTTTTCCATTTTTTTTGTCTTATTTCTTGTTTGTTTCACAATACAAAATATTTGCATCTTCAAAGTGGTAGGCATGTTGTGTAAATCAAATGATTTTAGATTTAGATTTTAGTCATTTAGCAGACGCTTTTATCCAGTGCATACATTATTTAAAAATTTTTATTTTTTATTTTTTTCATACTGGCCCCCCATGGGAATCGAACCCACAACCCTGGCGTTGCAAACGCCATGCTCTACCAACTGAGCTACATCCCTGCCGGCCATTCCCTCCCCTACCCTGGACGACGCTGGGCCAATTGTGCGCCGCCCCATGTGTCTCCCAGTCGCGGCCGGCTACGACAGAGCCTGGATACAAACCCCCAAAACAATCAATTTTAATTCCAGGTTGTAAGGCAACAAAATAGGAAAAATGCCAAGGGGGGTGAATACTTTCGCAAGCCGCTATAAGTGTCTTTGAATGGGGTATGGTAGCAGGTGCCAGGCGCACCGGTTTGTGTCAAGAACTGCAAAGCTTCTGGGTTTTTCCACGCTCAACAGTTTCCCGTGTATATCAAGAATGGTCCACCACCCAAAGGACATCCAGCCAACTTGACACATTGGAGTCAACATGGGCCAGCATCCCTGTGGAGCGCCTTCGACACCTTGTAGAGTCCATGCCCCGATGAATTGAGGCTGTTCTGAGGGCAGAAGGGGGGGATGCAACTCAATATTAGGAAGGTGTTCTTAATGTTTGGTATACTCTGTGTATGCTTTAAGAGCTTTCCAGACATCAGTTGGGTATACTACATCTATTTCCAAAAACATGTCTATCTGTGTGTTGACATATGAGGTAAACTCCTTATCTCCATGGCAACGTTGTGTTGAATCACCATGTCTTTGCTGTTGGAGGTTGAAGGACAATGGGCTACGGTCCGTCATTATTCTAGGAAGGTGTTTATACTGAACAAATATATAAAACGCAACAATTTCAACGATTCTACTGAGTTACAGTTCATACACGCTGTCTGCCATCTGTCCGGTACAGTTGAAACCCAGGATTCATCCGTGAAGAGCACACCTCCATCGTGCCAGTGGCCATCGAAGGTGAGCATTTGTCCACTGAAGTCGGTTACGATGCCGAACTGCAGTCAGGTCAAGACCCTGGTGAGGACGACGAGCACGCAGATGAGCTTCCCTGAGATGGTTTCTGACAGTTTGTACAGAAATTATTACGTTGTGCAAACCCACAGTTTCATCAGCTGTCCAGGTGGCTGGTCTCAGACAATCCCGTAGTTGAAGAAGCTGGATGTGGAGGTCCTGGGCTGGTGTGGATACACGTGGTCTGCGGTTGTGAGACCAGTTAGACGTACTGCCAAATCCTCTAAAACGACGTTGGAGGCGGCTTATGGTAGAGAAATTAACATTAAATTCTCTGGCAACAGCTCTGGTGGACATTCCTGCAGTCAGCATGCCAACTGCACGCTCCCTCAAAACTTGAGACATCTGTGGCACTGGGTTGTGTGACAGAACTGCACGTTTTAGAGTGGCCTTTTACATTTACATTTACGTCATTTAGCAGACGCTCTTATCCAGAGCGACTTACATTATTTATATTTTTTTCATACCCCCTGTGGGAATCGAACCCACAACCCTGGCGTTGCAAACACCATGCTCTATCAACTGAGCTACATCCCTACCGGCCATTCCCTCCCCTACCCTGGACGACGCTGGGCCAATTCCGCGCCGCCCCATGGGTCTCCCGGTCACGGCCGGCTACGACAGAGCCTGGATTCGAACCAGGATCTCTAGTGGCACAGCTAGCACTGCGATGCAGTGCCTTAGACCACTGCGCCACTCAGGAGACTTTTATTGTCCCCAGCACAAGGTGCACCTGTGTAATAATCATGCTGTTTAATCAGCTTCTTGAAATGCCACACCTGTCAGGTGGATGGATTATCTTGGCAAATGAGAAATGCTCACTAACAGGGATTTAAAAAAATGTATACAACATTTTAGAGAAATACGCTTTTTGTGTGTATGGAACATTTCTGGGATTTTTAATTTCAGCGGATGAAACATGGGACCTTACATGTTGCGTATGTATTTTTGTTCAGTGTAGTTTTAATGTCTTTACTTTATTTTGTCGTTACTTTATTGCTACGGTCAACTGTCACAGGAGTGAGAGAACTATGTAATGTTATTGTAACCGAGTGCATTGTCTCAGACTGTACCCTGACCTGTCTGTTTCAGACTGTACCCTGACCTGTCTGTCTCGGACTGTACCCTGACCTGTCTGTTTCAGACTGTACCCTGACCTGTCTGTTTCAGACTGTACCCTGACCTGTCTGTTTCAGACTGTACCCTGACCTGTCTGTTTCAGACTGTATCCTGACCTGTCTGTTTCAGACTGTATCCTGACCTGTCTGTTTCAGACTGTATCCTGACCTGTCTGTTTCAGACTGTATCCTGACCTGTCTGTTTCAGACTGTATCCTGACCTGTCTGTTTCAGACTGTATCCTGACCTGTCTGTTTCAGACTGTACCCTGACCTGTCTGTTTCAGACTGTATCCTGACCTGTCTGTTTCAGACTGTATCCTGACCTGTCTGTTTCAGACTGTATCCTGACCTGTCTGTTTCAGACTGTACCCTGACCTGTCTGTTTCAGACTGTATCCTGACCTGTCTGTTTCAGACTGTATCCTGACCTGTCTGCCTGTCTGTCTCAGACTGTACCCTGACCTGTCTGTCTCAGACTGTACCCTGACCTGTCTGTCTCAGACTGTACCCTGACCTGTCTGTCTCAGACTGTACCCTGACCTGTCTGTCTCAGACTGTACCCTGACCTGTCTGTTTCAGACTGTACCCTGACCTGTCTGTTTCAGACTGTACCCTGACCTGTCTGACCTGTCTGTTTCAGACTGTACCCTGACCTGTCTGTTTCAGACTGTACCCTGACCTGTCTGTTTCAGACTGTACCCTGACCTGTCTGTTTCAGACTGTACCCTGACCTGTCTGTCTCAGACTGTACCCTGACCTGTCTGTCTCAGACTGTACCCTGACCTGTCTGTTTCAGACTGTACCCTGACCTGTCTGTTTCAGACTGTACCCTGACCTGTCTGTTTCAGACTGTACCCTGACCTGTCTGTTTCAGACTGTACCCTGACCTGTCCTGACCTGTCTGTTTCAGACTGTACCCTGACCTGTCTGTTTCAGACTGTACCCTGACCTGTCTGTCTCAGACTGTACCCTGACCTGTCTGTTTTAGACTGTACCCTGACCTGTCTGTTTCAGACTGTACCCTGACCTGTCTGTTTCAGACTGTACCCTGACCTGTCTGTTTCAGACTGTACCCTGACCTGTCTGTTTCAGACTGTACCCTGACCTGTCTGTTTCAGACTGTACTCTGACCTGTCTGACCTGTCTGTCTCAGACTGTATCCTGACCTGTCTGTTTCAGACTGTACCCTGACCTGTCTGTTTCAGACTGTACCCTGACCTGTCTGTCTCAGACTGTATCCTGACCTGTCTGTCTCAGACTGTACCCTGACCTGTCTGACCTGTCTGTTTCAGACTGTATCCTGACCTGTCTGTTTCAGACTGTATCCTGACCTGTCTGTTTCAGACTGTACCCTGACCTGTCTGTTTCAGACTGTATCCTGACCTGTCTGTTTCAGACTGTACCCTGACCTGTCTGTTTCAGACTGTATCCTGACCTGTCTGTTTCAGACTGTACCCTGACCTGTCTCATTGTGTGCAGTAACTTTGAGGTCCTCCTGTTGCCAGAGAAACCCATTCTACTGACCCTGAAGCCTCTACACAGCAGCCGGTGACATCATGAAGCCTCTACACAGCAGCCGGTGACATCATGAAGCCTCTACACAGCAGCCGGTGACATCATGAAGCCTCTACACAGCAGCCGGTGACATCAT
>LR778278.1:17010808-17038308 GCA_902810595.1 Coregonus sp. 'balchen' | reverse complement strand
GCCATTTTGAGCCTGTAATCGAACCCACAATTGCTGATGCTCCAGATACTCAACTAGTCTCAATAAGTTTTATTGCTTCTTTAATCAGCACAACAGTTTTCAGCTGTGCTAACATAATTGCAAAAGGGTTTTCTAATGATCAATGATAATGGGCCTTTGTACGCCTATGTAGATATTCCATAAATAATCAGCCGTTTCCAGCTACAATAGCCATTTAGAACATGAACAATGTCTAGACTGTATTTCTGATCAATTTGATGTTATTTTAATGGACAAAAACATTGCTTTTCTTTCGAAAACAAGGACATTTCTAAGCGACCCCAAACCTTTGAACGGTAGTGTAGTACACAATACACTCCCTGATCTGAGCTCTGATAGGTTGGATGACGTCCTCCGGAAGTTGTCATTATTACTGTGTAAGTCTATGGAAGGGGGGTGAGAACCATGAGCCTCCTAGGTTTTGTATTGAAGTCAATGTACCCAGAGGAGGATGGAAGCTAGCTGTCCTCCGGCTACACCATGGTGCTACCCTACAGAGTGCTGTTGAGGCTACTGTAGACCTTCATTGCAAAACAGTGTGTTTTAATCAATTATTTGGTGACATGTGCATATATTTAGTATAGTTTAATCTAAAAAGGATAACTTTCTTTAATGGTTCACTATTTTTATGAATGGATGGTCCTCCTCAACTGGTAGGCCTAAAGTGGTCATTTTGTTTCTGAATTCAAAATGGAATAAATAGATTTTTTTTTCCATTTTATTTTACCCATCTACCCCATAATGACAAAGTGAAAAAAAAGATGCAATTTGTGCACATTTATTGAAAATAAAACACAGAAATATATATAATTTACACAAGTATTCACACCCCTGAGTCAATACTTTGTAGAATAACCTTTGGCTGTGATTACAGCTGTGAGTCTTTCTGTCCCATCTAGCTCAGTTGGTAGAGCATGGCGCTTGCAACACCAGGGTTGTGGGTTCGATACCCAGGGGGGGCCAGTATGATTTTTTAAAATATATATATTAGGGGTGTAACGATTCGTTTTAACAACGATTCGATTTGTATCACGATTCGTGGTTGTCGATACGATTCAAGGACGATATTGGTTCATTTAGAACGATACGATCCGAAACGATTCAGTGACTTGAAATCGATTCAGTAACCTTTTAGCCAAAAATTCAACCAGTGTGACTGAAATAAACACCTGGATACTGGACATACTTCTCCTCTGTCGTCCGCCATGCTATGTTTTGTTGTCTTTGCGCCTTTGCGCTGCTGCTTGCGCGGGGCGATGACGTCACGGATAGGCAGACTGAATCGAGTAATGTTTAAAGCCTTTATCATTAAAAGTGCTAAGAAAAAACATCCATATAAAGTCTGACGTGCTTAAATCCAATGGGTTATTTCCTAGTATCGATACAATCGATTTATTACATTTTAAAACGATGTTAGATTGATATATGTTGTCCAAAAGGCCAACTCGCCGAGCACAGATCGATGTAGTTGGATCATAGGAATATAAATCGATACATCGATGTAGTAGATGGATCGTTACACCCCTAATATATATGTATACACTCACTAACTGTAAGTCACTTTGGATAAGAGCGTCTGCTAAATGACTAAAATGTAAATGCTATGCACGCATTTATTGTACAATATTTTCATATACAGTATATAATTCTTCAAGCTCTGTCAAGTTGGTTGTTGATCATTGCTAGACAGCCATGTTCAACTCTTGCCATATATTGTCAAGACGATTTAAGTCAAAACTGTAACCAGGCCACTCAGGAACATTCAATGTCATCTTGGTAGCAACTCCAGTGTATACTTGGCCTTGTGTTTTAGGTTATTGTCTTGCTGAAAGGTGAATTCATCTCCCCGTGTCTGGTGGAAAGCAGACTGAACCAGGTTTTCCTCTAGGATTTTGTCTGTGCTTAGCTCTATCCCGTTTCTTTTTATCCTTAAAAAACTCCCTAGTCTTTGCCGATGACAAGCATACCCATAACATGATGCAGCCACCACCATGCTTGAAAATATGAAGAGTGGTACTCAGTGATGTGTTGCGTTGGATTTGCCTCAAACATAACACTTTGTATTCAGGACATAAAAGTATTTATTTGCCACATTTTTTGCAGTATTACTAAAGTGCCTTGTAAACAGGATGCATGAATTGGAATATTTTTAGCCTGTACAGGATTCCTTCTTTTCACTCTGTCAATTAGGTTAGTATTATGGAGTAACTACAATGTTGTTGAGCCATCCTCAGTTTTCTCCTATCACAGCCATTAAACTCTGTAACCGTTTTAAAGTCACAATTGGGCTCATAGTGAAATCCCTGAACGGTTTCCTTCCTCTCTGGCAACTGAGTTAGGAAGGACGACTGTATCTTTGTAGTGTAATTAATAACTTCACCATGCTCAAAGGGATATTCAATGTCTGCTTTTTTGTGTGTTCTTTTCCCCATCTACCAATAGGTGCCCTTTACGAGGCATTGGAAAACCTCCCTGTGGTTGAATCTGTGTTTAAAATTCACTGCTCGACTGAGGGACCATACATATACAGTGGGGAAAAAAGTATTTAGTCAGCCACCAATTGTGCAAGTTCTCCCACTTAAAAAGATGAGAGAGGCCTGTAATTTTCATCATAGGTACACGTCAACTATGACAGACAAATTGAGGAAAAAAAATCCAGAAAATCACATTGTAGGATTTTTAATGAATTTATTTGCAAATTATGGTGGAAAATAAGTATTTGGTCACCTACAAACAAGCAAGATTTCTGGCTCTCACAGACCTGTAACTTCTTCTTTAAGAGGCTCCTCTGTCCTCCACTCGTTACCTGTATTAATGGCACCTGTTTGAACTTGTTATCAGTATAAAAGACACCTGTCCACAACCTCAAACAGTCACACTCCAAACTCCACTATGGCCAAGACCAAAGAGCTGTCAAAGGACACCAGAAACAAAATTGTAGACCTGCACCAGGCTGGGAAGACTGAATCTGCAATAGGTAAGCAGCTTGGTTTGAAGAAATCAACTGTGGGAGCAATTATTAGGAAATGGAAGACATACAAGACCACTGATAATCTCCCTCAATCTGGGGCTCCACGCAATATCTCACCCCGTGGGGTCAAAATGATCACAAGAACGGTGAGCAAAAATCCCAGAACCACACGGGGGGACCTAGTGAATGACCTGCAGAGAGCTGGGACCAAAGTAACAAAGCCTACCATCAGTAACACACTACGCCGCCAGGGACTCAAATCCTGCAGTGCCAGACGTGTCCCCCTGCTTAAGCCAGTACATGTCCAGGCCCGTCTGAAGTTTGCTAGAGTGCATTTGGATGATCCAGAAGAGGATTGGGAAAATGTCATATGGTCAGATGAAACCAAAATAGAACTTTTTGGTAAAAAACTCAACTCGTCGTGTTTGGAGGACAAAGAATGCTGAGTTGCATTCAAAGAACACCATACCTACTGTGAAGCATGGGGGTGGAAACATCATGCTTTGGGGGCTGTTTTTCTGCAAAGGGACCAGGACGACTGATCCGTGTAAAGGAAAGAATGAATGGGGCCATGTATCGTGAGATTTTGAGTGAAAACCTCCTTCCATCAGCAAGGGCATTGAAGATGAAACGTGGCTGGGTCTTTCAGCATGACAATGATCCTAAACACACCGCCCGGGCAACGAAGGAGTGGCTTCGTAAGAAGCATTTCAAGGTCCTGGAGTGGCCTAGCCAGTCTCCAGATCTCAACCCCATAGAAAATCTTTGGAGGGAGTTGAAAGTCCGTGTTGCCCAGCGACAGCCCCAAAACATCACTGCTCTAGAGGAGATCTGCATGGAGGAATGGGCCAAAATAACAGCAACAGTGTGTGAAAACCTTGTGAAGACTTACAGAAAACATTTGACCTGTGACATTGCCAACAAAGGGTATATAACAAAGTATTGAGAAACTTTTGTTATTGACCAAATACTTATTTTCCACTATCATTTGCAAATAAATTCATAAAAAATCCTACAATGTGATTTTCTGGAGAGAAAAAAATCTCATTTTGTCTGTCATAGTTGACGTGTACCTATGATGAAAATTACAGGCATCTCTCATCTTTTTAAGTGGGAGAACTTGCACAATTGGTGGCTGACTAAATACTTTTTTTCCCCACTGTAGTTGTATGTGTGGGGTTCAGAGATGAGGTAGTCATTCAAAAATCATGTGTCCATCAACTTATTGTGTGACTTGTTAAGCACATACTACTCCTGAACTTATTTAGGCTTGCCATAACAAAGGGGTTGAATACTTATTGACTCAAGACATTTCACCTTTTCATTTTTAATTAATGTTGTAAAATAAGATAATTCCACTTTGACATCAAGATCAGTGACAAAATCTCAATTTAATCCATTTTAAATTCAAGCTTTAATGTAGTGCCGAGAAAACGATGCTGAGATGCTGTGAGAACAAGAAATCCGCTGACACTGTCCTCGATTATAATTATTTATTACATTTGAAGATCTCAGCGCCAATTTACAGACTTCTGCAGACATCTGGAGAACAACCGGCCCCAATCTCTAATATGTTATTCTCCCCTCCTTTGTCCCAAACCATAGTATATATATCCTATGTAACCTGATATGGGTGTTTTCCCCTACAGACCAATCCCAGGACTCCACCTAACAGACTTCCTCTGTTTTAGGGTTCCCCTATAGAAATGCTCTCCAGATGCTTCCTCAAGCTGAGTCAACATCCTCTAAGACACTATTTGCAGACATCAGCAAAGTCATAAATTGTTCAGACACTACAGTAACACAATGAAAATGTGGAAAAATTCAAGGGGTGTGAATACTTTCTGAAGGCATTGTAACCCATGGCATATAGTAGTCACCCGTTTGGTGATTTCTGGTAAATCTTTTACCTGATTAAGTAGAATACCATTGTAAATGTATGTTGAAAGTTGAATTTATAAATATTTATATTCCTAAAACTTAAGATGATATTGTCTCTGCTTCCTGTTGACAAGACATATTGATAAATAGTGTTGGGTTCTATTTTCTAAATAATTGGATTGATGGGATGACTAACCTAGAAAGAATGCATTCTTGACTGGGCTAATGTAGGTTGTGACACCTGGCAGGCTGTGATTGATGTGAAGAGCTGTTTTAGGGGGTAAAGGGAGATAGGGATTTGTGTCTCCAGATGCTGGAATATACTGGTTCTTTGTGATCTGTGAGCCTTCCTTGGACGTAGGAATGGTGTCTAAGGGAGCTGGCTCTTCTCACTATGACAGGTTGTTATGATATGGACATATGCCTGGTAACAGAGATGCATCAACGGATTGACTGAGTAAGTCTAAACCACGCTCAAGTCTCTACTCTGATTGGTCAGCAGAGAGGTGGGAAATTCTCTCTGTCAGAGTATTTGAGCAAGAACCCAGAACAATGGGTTAGTTCTCTGGGGTGCCCTGCGAGGTGTTTCAGAGAGCCCGTATATACGAAACATCATATTTACCATTGAAGGTTTTTGCATTAATTAAAATAACTAGTATATCTTAGAAGTCGTGTTGACCTCTTTTGTTCCTAATACCAGATTTGAATTGACGCGACTTTGACAATTGGTGACCCCGACGTGATCTGGTAGAAGGGACTTCGCTGGGTAAATGTCCGGCCCATTGGTCATCTCTTTCATTGGACTCTGTTTCACAAAAAGTCCGGACAACTTAAAGAAGGTAAGCAGATACCTATTGTTAAATAACTAAAGATCTGCAAATTGGCTTTATTCAAATTAATTTTGTGAAACAACTGTCTGATGTAAGTGAACTAAATTATGAAACTATTATGAGTAGATAAGCACAATATTGTGACATGCAAACCTGTGATGAATGTGATGTTAAAACCTTGGTACCGTAGAGTATTGTTTCACCGGCACGTACCAGAAGCCTAGGTACGGATAGGATCGGGAAATAGTACTGAAGTCTCCAGGCTAGGATCACCAGGGGTGAGAACTGGAGATACAGGGAATTATTGGCTAAGGGCGTTGGCTACTGACACATATCCATCGAGATATGGCTAGGATCAGAGGAGCGCCAAAATTTTAGTTGAGTATTGTTCTACCGACACATATCCAGAGAGATATGGCTAGGTTCGGAGAAAATACTGAAGTCTCCAGGCTAGGATCACCAGGGGTGAGAACTGGAGACACAGGGAATTATTGGCTAAGGGCGTTGGCTACTGACACATATCCATCGAGATATGGCTAGGATCAGAGGAGCGCCAACATTTTAATTGAGTATTGTTCCTTTGACACATATTCAGAGAGATATGGCTAGGATCAAGGAAGATACTGAAGTCTCTGGACCACAAATGGTGGAACTGTGAGATACAGGGATTAATTGATCAAAGTGTAACGTTGTGGCACATATCCACTGAGATACGGCTAGGATCATAATGGCCACTTAAATTTTAGATAGTGTTACGCTACTGACACGTATCAGAAGGCTAGATACGGTTAGGGTCAGGGGGACACTGGGTGTTGTTTACATTTACATTTACATTTTAGTCATTTAGCAGACGCTCTTATCCAGAGCGACTTACAGTTAGTGAGTGCATACATTATTATTTTTTTATTTTTCATACTGGCCCCCCGTGGGAATCGAACCCACAACCCTGGCGTTGCAAACGCCATGCTCTACCAACTGAGCTACATCCCTGCCGGCCATTCCCTCCCCTACCCTGGACGACGCTGGGCCAATTGTGCGCCGCCCCATGGGTCTCCCGGTCGCGGCCGGCTACGACAGAGCCTTGTTGTATGCATGAGTGCGCGAATGATCACAGACGAAATAAAATAGTGAATAGGGGTTATTAAAAATAATAAACCTGTATATTAAGACGTCTGTGGCAGTCCAAACGGTATAATTTGGGAATAAATGTTGGATTTGTGGTTACTCAAACCATATAACCCGTCAGTGACAATCGAAAACATGAAATGAAAAGTGATGAATGAGTGTGACTGAACTAAAACGTTTGAACTGGTATATTTGAAATATAACATTTGGTGTTTGACATAGCATAATACTGCTTTTGAATAGTTGTGTCGAAGCAATTCGGTTTAGTATTCGATTTGATGTTTGATGTTTGACATAGCATAATACTGGTTTTAGGTGCTTGGTTTGGGCTATTTGATTTATTATTTGATTTAACGTTTGATGTTTGACCGTGCAAAATACTGGTTAAACAATTTGACCGAAATAATTCGGTTTATCGTTGAGATATAGATATGCACCGACTTTGACTAATTAGGTGGGAATAATTTGATTTGGATGAATGGACTGGAGAACTTTGAATAACGGCAGAATATTGAAAACATTAAAACGAGAAATAGCTTCTCAAAAAGTCTGTTCCCCCTGGACAAGAAAAAGGTAGAGTTGCGAGGGGAGGGGCTGGAGAGAGCGAAAGTGTGGCGTTTGGAGCCAGAAAAGATTGGTGGGTTTCTGACGAGAGAGTGTTCTAAACTTGCTCACCCGAACGCAGACGTGCGTCATGGGTGGGAAAGTAGAGAATGTTTACATTTGCATTTTTGGTAATTTGGCAGACGCTCTTGTCCAGAGCGATTTATGGGAGCAATTGGGGTTGAGTGCCTTGCTCGAGGGCACATCGGCATATTTTTCGCCTGGTCGGCTCGGGGATTGTAACCGGTGACCTCTCGGTTGTTGGCGCGGCGCTATTGGTCACTAAACTGCCTGCCACCCCATATGAGTTTAAGATTGTGGCGTTGTTGGATAATATGATGGTGGAATAAACTGACCATAAGTAATGTTGTTTTAGACGTAATGTATAATATAGTACAAAGCAAATAGAGGGTTAAATTGAACTAATTATCATGGTAGAGCTAACGTAGTACAGTGAGGGAACTTCATTTTGTGTCAGAGGGTAAGATGAGATCATTAATGGTACTATTGGTGGAAATCTATTTATCATTTCAAGGCATGGAGTAACAATCTGCATTTATGAGTGTAAATTCCACTGCTGATGTGTTGATTGAATGGGTACGATGGAGTATTTGGTTTGGTAATGTTGAATGGACTATTTGTAGCGTGTTTTGGGGTTAAATAGAAAAAACTCACTTATTCAATAGGGAATGGGTGGAGAGAGAGAGAGTTTTTACGTGTATTAAAAGTTGCATAAGATAGCTTTAGTGGTATTCTAGATGGATCTATGAAAATATGTTACAAGTACGAATGACATTATTACCTAAGAAGGAAGATTGTAGGGACATTTCCCGCGCCTCCCCCATAATGTAGGAAGGAGCAGGAGAGGGAAAGGAGAGGTAAGAGACAGGACATAGTTCAGATGGTAGGAATGTCATTAAGCGTATGCTGATAAACGATAGCAAGTATTTGTTTTATTAATTAGGGCATAATCAGAGAGAACAGTTAAATAAATTGAATAGCGAACTGAAATGGGTTAGCGGGAAAATACAAAATAGTTGGACAATTTTAGAACGATAATTTATTTTGGTTAGGATGAAAGTATGCATTGGCTGTTGTGCTGGGGAAATAGCGCCAGCCTGTGGTGGGTCCTGGATTGGTAAAACAGGGGGGACAGGAACAATAGAAGGGGAGACAGATTTTCCTAGGGGGTTGAGCAAATAATTGATAATGGATCATTTGAGATGAGATCACATGTAGCAGAGATAGGGTAATCAATTAAATAATCATTGTATACTCGAGGAATTTTGAGTGGTTTAATGAATTAGATATGAGGAATTAGAATGATACAAACAATTATTGATGGGTTAAGACTGGGGAAATCTGTATCATGTTTTGTGTGTACTACCATCTTTAGATTATAACCAGGAGAAAGAGATTAGCTCATCTAAATTAGGCAGTATTTAGGTCATAAGAGGGCGCTACCAAATTAAGTTGAGCCTAACTATCTTTGATTGTTATTTTTCAATTGGGTTTTTCAAATAAATAAAAAAACACACCCAGCATGATGTTTATAAAGGGTTGTTATGTTGAATTTAGGGGATTTTCAACAGATCATGGGTGGTGTTTACTATGCTGTAGGATGGAACGGTTTGTTGGGGGATATTTGAACCTAAATTAATGGAATAAGCTGCTGTAATCAGAGGAATGGTTATCACTAGGTAAATGGATAAAACAGGGGAAAAACATTACTGACTGGCAGAATACACCAAATGGGGATCAGTATGGCCACTCCACTGGGAGATATAGAAGAAAGTTGAATTGGAGAGCAAAAACCCAGCCCAGGGTTCATCTGGAGATAAGTTTTAACGATGGATGACAGGAAGAGATTTTCTTAACTCAGGAACAGGAGGCTGAGTTAGCAGCAATTCCGTTCAAATTATGGTCACAAGGACCAGCAGATGTAGGACTAATTAAGGGGGTAGCTCCAGTACAAGTGATTCCTCGATCCGATCATAGACCATAACAAAAGCAATACCTTATGAAAACAGAAGCAATAAAAGGGATAACACCTACATTTGAGCATTTACTTAAGGGAGAGGTGATAATTCCTGGAGATGAGGCACAATGCAACTCTCCAGTATGTCCTGTTAGAAAGGAGGCACCTAGCGCTGACTGGAGGATGGTCATGGACTTGCAGGGGGTTAATAGAAATATCATTCCCAGAGTTCCATGTGTACCAGATCCACATACATTGCTGAACCAATTGAAACCAGAGAACTCCTATTTTACAGTGATAGATTTAGCTAATGCTTTCTTTAGTATCCCAGTTCATCCGGATAGTCAGGGGTGGTTTGGCTTTACTTTTCAGGGACGGAAATGGACTTACGCTAGGATGCCTCAAGGCTACTCGGAAAGTCTTACAATCTTAGCCCAGGCTATAACTAAGAATTTGGACATAGGGAAGGAAGCCAAATGTTAGTTTATGTAGATGATATTATATTGGCTAATCCCACTCAGGAGGGATGTAAGAGGGATACAATCCAATTGTTAACCTTCCTTGGCAGAGCGAGGTCATTTACCTAGGATACACTATAACACAGGAGGGGCGAATGTTAAACTCATCCAGGAAAACTGCTATACTTGAAGCGCCAAAACCGTTAAACAAAAAACAAATGATGAGCTTTTTGGTAATGATAAACTGCTGTAAAGTTTGGGTACTCCATTATGTACTGCATACGGGTAAATTAAGTGATCTTATCTATGGGAAGGCAATGGCAGACCATGGTAAAGTAATTTGGAACTCTAAGGAGGCATACATACATCAGGGATGTTACCCAAATGGTAGAGAGTAAAAGAGGGATATGACATTGGTCGTGATTTAAAGATGATGAGGTTTTTTGGTGGGCTATTAGATATAACTGGGTTAATCATGAACATAGAGATTTTTATTCTTTGTTGCTAGACAGAAGACTTAGGTGACCTAAGAATAGACTTGTCATGTCCAACAATCAGTCTTCAGGTCAAGCCCGGGAGAGCCTGGGTAGAACAGAGTTTGAACTAAACATAAGTGTTTTTACAAGATAAGAGATTGAAGATTGGATTACTAATTGATTCTGAACTGGATGAAAGTTGAATTTAGCTGCCATAAAAGACAAAGGAAGTGGGAGGAGCAATAAAGAAGCAATAGACAATCTCAAAAATAAAAGGCATGGCAATTGGATTATAAATTACATAAGGGATGGTTTAGAAAGGTGGTAATATTGACACATGGGCAAATCATGTGTCAAAAAGGGGAAGTGATAGGATTAAATAATAATGATAGGATTAAATAAAAAAAATACTTTAAAAAAATAAATAGAAATTGAGAGCTCAACATGTATGTGTGAAGATAGTTTATTAACCACACCCGTATGTCAGAGGTTTTGTGCCCCACAGGTGAACTAAAGGAGAAGGTGACCCACTCTATCTCACCAGGAGACTGGGTGTGGATCCAGTCCCTAAAAGAAGAAAAACTGGAAGCAGGCCTGTTGGGAAGGGCCCTATCAAGTCCTATTAGATCCACCTGGGTGCATGTCACACACTGAAAAAAGGTAAACCCAGTTACACACCTGATGAACAAACACAGAGTTAAGAGAAAGAACCGATCACCACTAGGGCTCGGGGGTTGGCTCCTTAACGAAGATTCCCTTACCCTGTCTGATCATCCCTGTGTGAGTTTGGTAGAAGGTGAAGCAATGGGTTGGCGTCTGACATGTTCTCAGGGCGAGGGTGGGGATTCACAGGTCTCCTGACGGTAGGTAGCTGTCTGATTGTGGGGGCCATATTCCTAACACACTCAAACCCTTCTGATCAGCCAAAAGTAGTAGTTAACCTAAAACAAGTTGATAAAATAATACCTGAGCACAGTCTATGAAGGCATAGGAGACAGCTAGACGTAGGGAAAGGGGAAGTACTAGGGACTTTAGGGGAGGATATCACCATATGTATGTCACCATGTACATCCTGGGACTATGTAGTTGCTCATACCAAGCGTGGGGGATATGTAAATCTCCATACATAGTTTAGGGACAGGTGTAGTATTGTGAAAGTAGGGAATTACCAGAAATGGCAGTGCGACCCATAGAAGGGTAGGTACTGTCCGAAAGTCTGAAGTACGCAAAAACAGGTTTATCCTCCATGCAAGCCACCTGGGAATGTGGTGAAAGAGTCTTGTAGTAACTTGAACTATCTGTATCCCCTGATAACAAAGTCATTCCGACCTAGGTTGCCTACGTTTGAAGTCTCAGGGGATTCTAATTGTTTTTCTAGGACTAGTAAGATAGGATACAGAGTAGGGCATCTTAGCTCCAGCTCCTACACAGAGAATATCACAACTAAAAGAGACCATGACTAATCTATCCTCTTTGTTGCAGCCAGAGGATTTTAGGAACCAAAACCAGGCCCGTGCTGACATCTGATGGTTGTGTGGTGATAACTGATTGTGAACTCACCTACATATGTAAACAATCAAACGTGTCAGAGACTGGTGAGTTGTCACATAGAAAGTAGGACCTCCTCCCGGGATCCTTTGATGAAAGGATCCTGTGATGGGATAGGAGTAACTCGAGGGGTTCCAGAACAATTCAAAGCTAGGAATCAGATCGCAGCTGGGTTTGAATCAAGTATTTTCTGGTGGTCAACAATTAATAAAAACATAGATTGGATAAATTATAAAGATTTATAAACCACACTCGTGATGCAATAAAGGGATTAGCTGAGCAGACAGCGGCAACTAGCTTAATGACATGTCAGAATAGAATAGCTTTAGATATGCTTTTGGCTGAGCGGGGCGGAGTTTGTGTTCTGTGTGGATATATGTGCTGTATTTTCATCCTCAAACAATATAGCACCGGACGGGTCAGTGACAAAAGAGCTTCAGGGAGTAACTACGCTGACGAACGAACTGGCTGAGAACTCTGGTATTGATAGCTCCATAAACGGTTGGTTTGATCACATATTTGATAAATGGACAACTATTGTTGTAACTATTCTGGGTGAAGTTATAGCTTCTATGGGTATACTTGTTCTTTGTGGATGTTGTCTTATTTCCTTTGTCTGAGGTTTGGTGAGATAGGAGATGGAGAAGGTGATTTCCCAACAGATGGTGAGATACGGCCCAATCCTGGACTCCGACCTAAGGAATGGAGGATATGACCTACCAGGCTTGGTGGAGTGACACTAGAGGGTGTCTAAAGGGGGCCAAAATGTACTTCTCTGTTTGTGATTTATGTTTTATTAATCAAGTTAACTATGTGAATGTTTGTCTTTCCTTATGTGATGGTTTGAAGTTCTTTGATGACTGGTAACAATTTGCAAGTTGGGTGTAGATGGACTGAGGGTTTTTATTTTTAGGATCATTATGGCCTATTAATAAAAGTGTGATTATTTTTGTCTGTATTGTATTTTAATGAGTGACACCCTAGAGGGTGTCAAAAGAGGGATTGTTGGGTTCTATTTTCTAAATAATTGGATTGATGGGATGACTAACTTAGAAAGAATGCATTCTTGACTGGGCTAATGTAGGTTGTGACACCTGGCAGGCTGTGATTGATGTGAAGAGCTGTTTTAGGGGGTAAAGGGAGATAGGGATTTGTGTCTCCAGATGCTGGAATATACTGGTTCTTTGTGATCTGTGAGCCTTCCTTGGACGTAGGAATGGTGTCTAAGGGAGCTGGCTCTTCTCACTATGACAGGTTGTTATGATAAACGTATGCCTGGTAACAGAGATGCATCAACGGATTGACTGAGTAAGTCTAAACCACGCTCAAGTCTCTACTCTAATTGGTCAGCAGAGAGGTGGGAAACTCTCTCTGTCAGAGTATTTGAGCAAGAACCTAGAACAATGGATTAGTTCTCTGAAGTGCCCTGCGAGGTATTTCAGAGAGCCCGTATATACGAAACATCATATTTACCATTGAAGGTTTTATATTAATTAAAATCACTAGTATATCTTAGAAGTCGTGTTGACCTCTTTTGTTCCTAATACCAGATTTGAATTGACGCAACTTTAACAAGGACAATTTCTAGAAAACAGCTAGCTACATTTTGAAGCATTTTGAATCAAGAGGGTCACTTTTTTTTATTAATCACTTCCATCGATATCACACTGAAATCAACAGAACAGGGGGAAACAGTTGGGGTGTTTAAACGAACAAAGGCCACACGGAAACGTAGAATAACCTGTTGGTTAGATGAGGACTTGTAGAAGGCTTATCTCTATATTTTGGAATGTTGGGAGGCTGCCATCACGGAAAAGGGAACAAAACACGTTATCTCTATAGTTAACTTCAAGGAATCATGACCCGCCGTAGGATATCAACAGCGACAACGGTTGGCTGCTATTTAAGTGATAGTTTGATCGGTGGCCAGTGACTTTTACAGAGAGACCGCCCCAAATGATGTCATTTGAGAAAGGAAATGATAGCTGCGTTCTAAGTCCTGCGACCCCCAGTGTGTATGACAAAACCAACGATATTGATCTGTTTTAAGCAATCATCGTGTTGACTATACATTTTTATACTAACATCACCAATCTGAGGTAAAAAGGATGTGTAATTCCCCCCCAATTCGATGTGGTCAAAACGTCATCTTGTGTAATGTAGTAACGCATACTGTCCACGTCATGGAAAGTAATATACATTAATTAGATATAGCAAAATAATTCCATATCTTAATTTAGGGTCTGTGCAGCAGATTTTACGTTTGACGTCCGTTACATATACGATGTACATTGCATTCGGAAAGTATTCAGACCCCTTGACTTTTTCCACATTTTGTTACGTTACAGCCTTATTCTAAAATTGATTACTACCCACAATACCCCATAATGACAAAGCAAAAACAGGTTTTTATAAATAAAAATAAAAACCGGAAATATCACATTTACATAAGTATTCAGACCCTTTACTCAGCACTTTGTTTCACTCTCTTCCATGGCTGTTATCAACAAATGCATTTGAGACTGTGTTTTTAAATTTACAATGATTAGCTACCTCAAGAAAGCTAGCTAATAGGAAGTTAACTAGCTGATTATATTTAATTCACTTAGCTAAACAGTGTGTAAAGTTAGCTAGCTAGCAGCTCAGTTGAGTTAGTCTACAAAGTGGCCTACTGTAGCCATCAAGCTAGCTAGCTAATAATACATTTTATTTTATTTTATTACTTACTTGATCTTGAATAGTTTTTCCCACTGCCTCCGTTTTTGGGAAATAATGGGCAATCTTCCCTATTTTTCCTGTGGTAGCAAAAAACGCAGCCATGTGGACGAATGGAGACAAGGCAAAAAGTGTGTTTGTCACCAAAGCAGTTTAGAACGTGTTGCGACGTTTGACTTTACCAGCGTAATCCACTTTCAATAAATATAAATATAAATCGCAGACTGTCGGCCACACTTGATAACTTGGTTCCGCTTTAAATGATGTGCAGCTAATAAAGGCTTCATAAAGCCTTCATAAACACTACAAATCATCTATAACTGTATGTCATGCTTAATAAAGGGTTAATAAATGTGGCAGAACTGTTTGACATAATCACCAATGTCAAATGTGACATAACCCATTATGTAAAATGTGACATAACCCTGTGCTTTATAAAGGGTGGCATAAGCACCGCTTAATAAAGGCTTTATAAATCATATTGAATTGAGGCTTCACAAAGCACAGTGACCGTACGTACATATCCCAACCAGAAGCCATGTACAATACCAGTCAAAAGTTTGGACACACCTACTCATTCAAAGGTTTTATTTTATTTTTACTATTTTTTACATTGTAAAATAATAGTGAAGACATCAAAACTATGAAATAACACATGTGGAATCATGTAGTAACCAGAAAAGTGTTAAACAAATCAATATATATTTTATAATAGAGATTCTTCAAATAGCCACCCTTTGCCTTGTTGACAGCTTTGCACACTCTTGCCACGAACAATCAAACAGGAAAAGCTTCAATACAGGACTAAGATTGAATCCTATTACACCGGCTCTGACGCTCTTCGGATGTGGCAGGGCTTGCAAACTATTACGGACTACAAAGGGAAGCCCAGCCATGAGCTTCCCATTTACACGAGCCTACCAGATGAGCTAAATTACTTCCATGCGCGCTTCGAGGCAAGCAACACTGAAGCATGCATGAGAGCACCAGCTGTTCCAGACGACTGTGTGATCACGCTCTCCGTAGCCGATGTGAGTAAGACCTTTAAACAGGTCAATATTCACAAGGCCGCGGGCCCAGACGGATTACCAGGATGTGTACTCAGAGCATGCGCTGACCAACTGGCAAGTGTCTTCACTGATATTTTCAAACTCTCCCTGACTGAGTCTGTAATACCTACATGTTTCAAGCAGACCACCATAGTCCCTGTGCCCAAGAACAGCAAGGTAACCTGCCTAAATGACTTCCGACCCGTAGCACTTGTGTCTGTAGCCATGAAGTGCTTTGAAAGGCTGGTCATGGCTCACATCAACACCATTATCCCAGAAACCCTAGACCCCACTCCAATTTGCATACCGTCCCAACAGATCCACAGATGATGCAATCTCTATTGCACCCCACACTGTCCTTTCCCACCTGGACAAAAGGAACACCTACCTGAGAATGCTGTTCATTGACTACAGCTCAGCGTTCAACACCATAGTGCCCTCAAAGCTCATCACTAAACTAAAGACCCTGGGACTAAACACCTCCCTCTGCAACTGGATCCTGGACTTCCTGACGGGTTACCCCTGGTGGTAAGGGACGGTAACAACACATCTGCCCCTCAGGGGTGCAATCTTTAAGTCATACCACAGATTCTCAATTGGATTGAGGTCTGGGCTTTGACTAGGCCATTCCAAGACATTTAAATGTTTCCCCTTAAACCACTCGAGTGTTGCTTTAACAGTATGCTTAGGGTCATTGTCCTGCTGGAAGATGAACCTTCGTCCCAGTCTCAAATCTCTGGAAGACTGAATCAGGTTTCCCTCAAGAATTTCCCTGTATTTAGCGCCATCCATCATTCCTTCCATTCTGACGATTTTCCCAGTCCCTGCCGATGAAAAACATCCCCACAGCATGATGCTGCTACCACCATGCTTCACTGTGGGATGGTGTTCTCAGAGTGATGTGTGGTGTTGCGTTTGCGCCCTCATCTGACCAGAGTACCTACTTCCATATGTTTGGGGAGTCTCCCACATGCCTTTTGGCAAACACCAAACGTGTTTGCATATTTTTTTCTTTAAGCAATGGCTTTTTTCTGGCCACTCTTCCGTAAAGCCCAGCTTTGTGGAGTGTACGGCTTAAAGTGGTCCTATGGACAGATACTCCAATCTTTGCTGTGGAGCTTTGCAGCTCCTTCAGCGTTATCTTTGGTCTCTCTGTTGCCTCTCTGATTTATGCCCTCCTTGCCTGGTCTGTGAGTTTTGGTGGGCGGCCCTCTCTTGGCAGGTTTGTTGTGGTGCCATATTCTTTCAATTTTTAAATAATGGATTTAATGGTGCTCTGTGGGTTGTTCAAAGTTTCCGATATTTTTTATAACCCAACCCTGATCTGTACTTCTCCACAACTTTGTCCCTGACCTGTTTGGAGAGCACCTTGGTCTTCATGGTGCCGCTTGCTTGGTGGTGCCCCTTGCTTAGTGGTGTTGCAGACTCTGGGGCCTTTCAGAACAGGTGTAAATATATACTGAGATCATGTGACACTTAGATTGCACACAGGTGTACTTTATTTAACTAATTATGTGATTTCTGAAGGTAATTGGTTGCACCAGATCTTATTTAGGGGCTTCATAGCAAAGGGAGTGAATACACATGCACGCACCACTTTTCCGTTATTTATTTTTTACTTTTTTACTATTTACTTTTCCGAATTCTTTGAAACAAGTAATTTTTTTCATTTAACTTCACCAATTTGGACTATTTTGTGTATGTCCATTACATGAAATCCAAATAAAAATCTATTTAAATTACAGGTTGTAATGCAACAAAATAGGAAAAACACCAATGGGGATGAATACTTTTGCAAGGCACTGGATTACAGTACACTACATGAAGTGTCAATAAATAGGTTATTAACGTTCTGCTGATTTATGAAGGTTCTCTCATGATCCACAGGTTACTGTAGAGTGTGAGAGGTATTTAAATGGGTTGATGGACCTGCAAAGCTTGTGTTTGTCAGAACCAAGATGATTTGGAGTAGTCCAACCTGAGACTACCATACCAGGTGTTCCTCTTCTGATCCCATGGAGACCAGGACTTCATTACAACCTGTTACAATGGTGCCAACATTTTGTGGTTGATCTTTCAGCGGGGGAGTGGGTGAATGTGTCAAAGACCTGACTGGGCCCAGCACCGCTCGGTATGGCTCGTTATATTGTTGTGTTAAAGACCTGACTGGGCCCAGCACCGCTCGGTATGGCTCGTTATATTGTTGTGTTAAAGACCTGACTGGGCCCAGCACCGCTCGGTATGGCTCGTTATATTGTTGTGTTAAAGACCTGACTGGGCCCAGCACCGCTCGGTATGGCTCGTTATATTGTTGTGTTAAAGACCTGACTGGGCCCAGCACCGCTCGGTATGGCTCGTTATATTGTTGTGTTAAAGACCTGACTGGGCCCAGCACCGCTCAGTATGGCTCGTTATATTGTTGTGTTAAAGACCTGACTGGGCCCAGCACCGCTCGGTATGGCTCGTTATATTGTTGTGTTAAAGACCTGACTGGGCCCAGCACCGCTCGGTATGGCTCGTTATATTGTTGTGTTAAAGACCTGACTGGGCCCAGCACAGCTCGGTATGGCTCGTTATATTGTTGTGTCAAAGACCTGACTGGGCCCAGCACCGCTCGGTATGGCTCGTTATATTGTTGTGTTAAAGACCTGACTGGGCCCAGCACCGCTCGGTATGGCTCGTTATATTGTTGTGTTAAAGACCTGACTGGGCCCAGCACCGCTCGGTATGGCTCGTTATATTGTTGTGTTAAAGACCTGACTGGGCCCAGCACCACTCGGTATGGCTCATTATATTGTTGTGTTAAAGACCTGACTGGGCCCAGCACCGCTCGGTATGGCTCGTTATATTGTTGTGTTAAAGACCTGACAGGGCCCAGCACCGCTCGGTATGGTTCGTTATATTGTTGTGTTAAAGACCTGACTGGGCCCAGCACCGCTCGGTATGGCTCGTTTGTGTACTGAGGAACATATAACTTGGATCCAGAAGAAAGACACTTTCATTTCTTTAGGTTGGGGGGCTTTCATCAAGGTGAGTGTTTCTTGGTGTACTGTTGTCCCCAGGCTATTGAACACACAGCACATATAACCCTGGGAGATCAACCAATCAGAGCTGGTCTTAGTGGGAGTGGCCATAGAGTTCTATAGGAGTGACCTCACTGAGTAAAGGATTTGTCCTCATCGCTACTAACACAGTCAGAAAGTCATTATGGCTAAACCCCGCCCATTTCCACAATTTATCTCCTTAAAATTAGAATTGAAACCTAACCCTAACTAATGAAAGCCAAGTTTGATGCGTTGGTCCACCAGACTTTCGCATTTGGGCGGAAGTGTCTGGGAACGAGATTAGGTGTAATATGACTACTGGCCAGGAAACTCCCCAGACCTTAATCCAATTGAGAACTTGTGGTCGATAATCAAGAGGCGGGTGGACAAACAAAACCCCACAAATTCTGACAAACTCCAAGCATTGATTACGCAAGAATGGGCTGCCATCAGTCAGGATGTGGCCCAGAAGTTAATTGACAACATAGCAGGGCGGATTGCGGAGATCTTGAAAAAGAAGGAGCGACACTGCAAATATTGACTCTTTGCATAAACTTAATGTACTTGTCAATAAAAGCCTTTGACACTTATGGAATGCTTGTAATTATACTTCAGTATTCCATAGTAACATCCGACAAAAATATCTCATAACACTGAAGCAGCGAACTTTGTGAAGACCAATACTTGTGTCATTCTCAAAACTTTTGACCACGACTGTATAGGGTCAGGGGTTAGGGTTAGGTACCTTCTCCTGCTGTTTAATGGTGGCCTCCAGGCCTGGCGTCTTGGAGACAGTCTTGCGGTATCTCTGGAGGACGGTCTGTTGCTGCTGGTGGGCTCTCTGGAGACGCAGCAACTCCTTCTCACTGTCATTCTTCTGGAAGGGGGAGAGGGTGTCAACGTCAGAGCCATGATGGTTTCACACATAAGGTGACAGCAGGACAAGTACGGTGTTTAGAGTTGTGTGTGTGTGTGTGTGTGTGTGCGTGTGTGTGTGTGCGTGTGTGTGTGTGCGTGTGTGTGTGTGTGTGTGTGTGTGTGTGTGTGTGTGTGTGTGTCTGCTCACCCTGATCAGATCATTCTGTAGTTGTTGTATCTTGTCTCGCTGAGCTGAAGCCTTGCTGCTCTCACTGGCCAGCTTAAACTTCAGAGAGGCTGGAGATAAACACAACACAATCTGTCAACACACACAACACTATCTGTCAACACACAACACAATCTGTCAACACACACAACACTATCTGTCAACACACAACACAATCTGTCAACACACACAACACTATCTGTCAACACACAACACACAATCTGTCAACACACAACACAATCTGTCAACACACACAACACTATCTGTCAACACACAACACACAATCTGTCAACACACAACACAATCTGTCAACACACAACACAATCTGTCAACACACACAACACAATCTGTCAACACACAACACACAATCTGTCAACACACACAACACAATCTGTCAACACACAACACACAATCTGTCAGCACACACAACACAATATGTCAACAGACAATCTGTCAACACACACAACACCATATGTCAACACACAACACAATCTGTCAACACACACAACACAATCTGTCAACACAACACCATATGTCAACACACACAACACAATCTGTCAACACACACAACACAATCTGTCAACACAGTCTTATTTGTTGTTTGTTTCACACACACAAAATATTTTGCATCTTCAAAGTGGTAGGCATGTAGTGTAAATCAAATGATACAAACCCCCCAAAAATCCATTTTAATTCCAGGTTGTAAGGCAACAAAATAGGAAAAATGCAAAGGGGGGTGAATACTTTCGCAAGCCGCTGTATATCCATCCTGCCCTGCCTTTCGAAAGTATTTGAAAGCCAAGTTAACAAACAGATCACCGACCATTTCGAATCCCACCGTACCTTCTCCGCTACGCAATCTGGTTTTCTGAGCTGGTCATGGGTGTACCTCAGCCACGCTCAAGGTCCTAAACGATATTATAACCGCGATCGATAATAGACAGTACTGTGCAGCCGTCTTCATCGACCTGGCCAAGGCTTTCGACTCTGTCAATCACCGCATTCTTATTGGCAGACTATATAGCCTTGGTTTCTCAAATGACTGCCTCGCCTGGTTCACCAACTACTTCTCAGATAGAGTTCAATGTGTCAAATCGGAGGGCCTGTTGTCTGGACCTCTGGCCGTCTCTACGGGGGTGCCACAGGGTTCATTTCTCGGGCCGACTCTATTCTCTGTGTATATCAATGATGTCGCTCTTGCTGCTGGTGACTCTCAGATCCACCTCTACGCAGACGACACCATTTTGTATACATCTGGCCCTTCATTGGACACTGTGTTAACAAACCTCCAAACGAGCTTCAATGCCATACAACCCTCCTTCCGTGGCCTCCAACTGCTCTTAAATGCTAGTAAAACTAAATGCATGCTCTTCAACCGAATGCTGCTTGCACCCGCCCGCCCGACTAGAATCACTACTCTAGACGGGTCTGACCTAGAGTATGTGGACTACTACAAATACCTAGGTGTCTGGTTAGACCGTAAACTCTCCTTCCAGACTCACATTAAGCATCTCCAATCAAAAGTTAGATCTAGAATCGGCTTCCTATTTCGCAACAAAGCCTCTTTCACTCATGCTGCTAAACATGCCCTCGTAAAAACTGACTATCCTACCGATCCTTGACTTCGGCGATGTCATTTACAAAATAGCTTCCAACACCCTATTCAGCAAATTGGATGTAGTCTATCACAGTGCCATCCGTTTTGTCTCCAAAGCCCCATATACTACCCACCATTGTGACCTGTACGCTCTCGTTGGCTGGCCCTCACTACATATTTGTCGCCAAACCCACTGGCTCCAGGTCATCTATAAATCACTTCTAGGCAAATCCCCGCCTTATTTACATTTACATTTTAGTCATTTAGCAGACGCTCTTATCCAGAGCGACTTACAGTTAGTGAGTGCATACATTATTTTTTAATACTGGCCCCCCGTGGGAATCAAACCCACAACCCTGTCGTTGCAAACGCCATGCTCTACCAACTGAGCTACATCCCTGCCGGCCATTCCCTCCCCTACCCTGGACCAATTCTGCGCCGCCCCATGGGTCTCCCGGTCGCGGCCGGCTACGACAGAGCCTGGATACGAACCAGGATCTCTAGTGGCACAGCTAGCACTGCGATGCAGTGCCTTAGACCACTGCGCCACTCTCTTATCTTAGATCATTGGTCACCATAGCAACACCCACCCGTAGTATACGCTCCGGCAGGTATATCTCACTGGTCATCCCCAAAGCCAACACCTCCTTTGGCCGCCATTCCTTCCAGTTCTCTGCTGCCAATGACAGGAACGAACTGCAAAAATCTCTGAAGCTGGAGACACTTATCTCCCTCACTAACTTTAAGCATCAGTTGTCAGAGCAGCTTACCGATCACTGCACCTGTACACAGCCCATGTGTAATTAGCCCACCCAACTACCTCATCCCCATATTGTTATTTATTTTGCTCATTTGCACCCCAGTATCTCTATTTGCACATCATCTTCTGCACGTCTATCACTCCAGTGTTAATACTAAATTGTAATTATTTTGCACTATGGCCTATTTATTGCCTTACCTCCATAACTTACTACATTTGCACACACTGTATATATATTTTCTACTGTGTTATTGACTTTATGTTTTGTTTACCCCATATGTAACTCTGTGTTGTTTTTGTTTTTATCACACTGCTTTGCTTTATCTTGGCCAGGTCGCAGTTGTAAATGAGAACTTGTTCTCAACTGGCTTACCTGGTTAAATATAGATTAAATAAAATAAAAATAATAATCTGTCAACACAATCAATCAATCAATTTTATTTTATATAGCCCTTCTTACATCAGCTAATATCTCGAAGTGCTGTACAGAAACCCAGCCTAAAACCCCAAACAGCTAGTAATGCAGGTGTAGAAGCACGGTGGCTAGGAAAAACTCCCTAGAAAGGCGAAAACCTAGGAAGAAACCTAGAGAGGAACCAGGCTATGAGGGGTGGCCAGTCCTCTTCTGGCTGTGCCGGGTGGAGATTATAACAGAAACATGCCAAGATGTTCAAAAATGTTCATAAGTGACAAGCATGGTCAAATAATAATCAGGAATAAATCTCAGTTGGCTTTTCATAGCCGATCATTAAGAGTTGAAAACAGCAGGTCTGGGACAGGTAGGGGTTCCATAACCGCAGGCAGAACAGTTGAAACTGGAATAGCAGCAAGGCCAGGCGGACTGGGGACAGCAAGGAGTCACCACGGCCGGTAGTCCCGACGTATGGTCCTAGGGCTCAGGTCTCTCAGTTGGCTTTTCATAGCCGATCATTAAGAGTTGAAAACAGCAGGTCTGGGACAGGTAGGGGTTTCGTAGCCGCAGGCAGAACAGTTGAAACTGGAATAGCAGCAAGGCCAGGCGGACTGGGGACAGCAAGGTGTCATCATGCCCGGTAGTCCTGACGTATGGTCCTAGGGCTCAGGTTCTCAGAGAGAAAGAGAGAACGAGAGAATTAGAGAGAGCATACTTAAATTCACACAGGACACTGGATAAGACAGGAGAAGTACTCCAGGTATAACCAACTAACCCCAGCCCCCCGACACATAAACTACTGCAGCATAAATACTGGAGGCTGAGACAGGAGCGGTCCGGAGACACTGTGGCCCCATCCGAAGAAACCCCCGGACAGGGCCAAACAGGAAGGATATAACCCCACCCACTCCGCCAAAGCACAGCCCCCGCACCACTAGAGGGATATCCCCAACCACCAACTTACAATCCTGAGACAAGGCCGAGTATAGCCCACAGAGGTCTCCACCACAGCACAAACCAAGGGGGGGGCGCCAACCCAGACAGGAAGATCACGTCAGTAACTCAACCCACTCAAGTGACGCACCCCTCCCAGGGACGGCATGAAAGAGCACCAGCAAGCCAGTGACTCAGCCCCTGCAACAGGGTTAGAGGCAGAGAACCCCAGTGGAGAGGGGAACCGGCCTGGCAGAGACAGCAAGGGCTGTTCGTTGCTCCAGCCTTTCCGTTCACCTTCACACTCCTGGGCCAGACTACACTCAATCATATGACCTACTGAAGAGATAAGTCTTCAGTAAAGACTTAAAGGTTGAGACCGAGTCTGCGTCTCTCACATGGGTAGGCAGACTGTTCCATAAAAATGGAGATCTATAGGAGAAAGCCCTGCCTCCCGCTGTTTGCTTAGAAATTCTAGGGACAATTAGGAGGCCTGCGTCTTGTGACCGTAGCGTACGTATTGGTATGTACGGCAGGACCAACTCGGAAAGATAGGTAGGAGCAAGCCCATGTAACGCTTTATAGGTTAACAGTAAAACCTTGAAATCAGCCCTTGCCTTAACAGGAAGCCAGTGTAGGGAAGCTAGCACTGGAGTAATATGATCAAATTTCTTGGTTCTAGTCAGGATTCTAGCAGCCGTATTTAGCACTAACTGAAGTTTATTTAGTGCTTTATCCGGGTAGCCGGAAAATAGAGCATTGCAGTAGTCTAACCTAGAAGTAACAAATGCATGGATTAATTTTTCTGCATCATTTTTGGACAGAAAATTTCTGATTTTTGCAATGTTACCGTGCAGTACCGAAGAGCCCTCACTGCTGCTGAGGGGGCGCCAACCCAGACTGAGTTGACCTGAGGGGAAAGTGGCGGGGGAGCGTCTATTCTACCTCCGGCAGGGGAGGAGGAGTGCCCAGGAGTTTGCACTGGAGTTCCGGACTCTAGCGGCAGATGCAGGGTGGAATGAGCGGGCCCTCATAAACCACTTCCGATGCAGCCTACGGGAGGACGTCCATTGAGAGTTGGCTTGCAGGGACACCACCCTCACGTTCGACCAGTTGGTTGACATGGCCATTCGTCTCGACACCCTGCTGGCCACCCGCGGACGTCCTGAATGGGGGTCGTCCATTGCACCCTCCAGCACCTCCGAGCCGAGTCCTATGGAGCTCGGGGGTGCTGGTGCTAGAGAACAGAGGAGAAGGAGTCCAAGGGGGGCCGTCCCCTGCACCAACTGTGGCCGTGGAGGACACACTGCGGCTAGGTGCTGGGGAGGGTCTCCAGGGGGACGAGACGGCAGGCCACGCACTGGGGAGTCCTTCCAGGTGAGTAGGCGCCCCACTTACCCAGAGCTCTCTGTTGTGCACCTAACCATACCTGTTTGTTTTCCACAGGTTGCACCTCGTTCCCAGCATAAGGCGCTAGTAGATTCAGGCGCAGCTGGGAATTTTGTAGATCGGATTTTTTTTTGTAGAGTTAGGGATTCCTCTCCTTCCTGTCAACAATCCCTTCCCTGTACATGCTCTAGATAGCCGTCCGTTGGGATCAGGGTTGATTAGGGAGGTCACAGCGCCACTTAGGATGGGGACGCAGGGGGGTCATGAGGAGACTATTCAGCTATATCTGATCGACTCTCCTGCGTGTCCGGTGGTGCTGGGGCTTCCCTGGTTGATTACCCATAATCCCTCTATTTCGTGGCAACAGAGGGCTCTTAAGGAGTGGTCTGCCCAGTGTGTAGGGGCGATGTCTGGGTGTTTCCGTGGGGGCGACCTCGGTGGAGAGTCCAAACCAAGTGCCCGCAATGCACGTTCCCCCCGAGTATGAGGATTCAGCTCTCGTGTTTAGCAAGGCGAGGGCGACGCGATTGCCACCACATAGACGGGGGGATTGTGCGATAGACCTCCAGGTAGGAGCTGCGCTTCCGCAGAGCCATGTGTATCCTTTGTCTCAAGAAGAGAAGAGGGCTATGGAGACTTACATAGCCGAGTCTCTGAGACAGGGATACATACGGCCCTCCACTTCCCCTGCGTCCTCAAGCTTCTTTTTTGTGAAGAAAAAGGATGGAGGTTTGCGCCCGTGTATTGATTACCGCAGTCTCAATCAGATTACTGTGAAATACAGTTATCCACTCCCTCTGATTGCGACTATGACGGAGTCATTACACGGAGCGCGGTTCTTCACAAAATTGGACCTCAGGAGCGCCTACAACTTGGTGCGCATTAGGGAGGGCGATGAATGGAAGACAGCATTTAGTACCACTTCGGGTCATTACGAGTATCTCGTCATGCCATACGGGTTAATGAATGCTCCTTCAGTCTTCCAATCCTTCGTGGATGAGATCTTCCGGGATATGCAGGGGCAGGGAGTGGTCGTGTACATTGACGACATTCTGGTGTACTCTTCTACCCGAGCCGAGCATGTAGCCCTGGTCCGTCGAGTGTTGAGGAGGTTGTTGGAGCATGACCTGTATGTCAAGGCAGAGAAATGTCTGTTTTTCCAGGAGTCTATCTCATTTTTGGGTTATCAGTTGTCCGCATCAGGGGTGAAGATGGAGGTTGACCGTGTGTCAGCCGTGCGTAATTGGCAAACCCCAACCACGGTTAAAGAGGTGCAGCGGTTCTTGGGCTTTGCGAATTACTACCGGAGGTTTATCCGGGGTTTTGGACAGGTGGCAGCTCCCATAACGTCCCTTCTGAAGGGGGGTCCGGTGCGCTTGCAGTGGTCTGCTGAGGCGGATAGGGCTTTTAGGAGACTGAAGGACCTGTTTACTTCGGCCCCGGTGCTGGCGCATCCGGATCCCGCGTTACCATTCCAGGTAGAGGTGGACACGTCTCTCGCAATGGTCCGGCACCTCCTAAACTCCGTCCCTGTGCTTTTTACTCTAAAAAGCTCAGCCCGGCGGAGCGAAATTATGACGTAGGGGACAGGGAGCTGTTAGCCGTGGTACAGGCCCTAAAGGTGTGGAGGCATTGGCTTGAGGGGGAAACACCCTTTCCTCATTTTGACTGACCACCGTAACCTGGAGTACTCCTGAGTGGCGCAGTGGTCTAAGGCACTGCATCGCAGTGCTAACTGTGCCACTAGAGATCCTGGTTCGAATCCAGGCTCTGTCGCAGCCGGCCGCGACCGGGAGACTCATGGGCGGCGCACAATTGGCCCAGTGTCGTCCAGGGTAGGGGAGGGAATGGCCGGCAGGGATGTAGCTCAGTTGATAGAGCATGGCGTTTGCAACGCCAGGGTTGTGGGTTTGATTCCCACGGGGGGCCAGTATAAAAAAAAAAAAAAAAAAAAAAAAAAAATGTATTCACTAACTGTAAGTCGCTCTGGATTAGAGCGTCTGCTAAATGACTAAAATGTAAATGTAAAATGTACATCCGGGCAGCTAGGAGACTGAACCCTCGCCAGGCTTGGTGGAACATGTTTCTGGCCCGGTTCGTATTTAAGATCACGTACATCCCTGGGTCCCAGAACGGTAAGGCAGACTCCCTGTCCCGGCGGTATGACACGGAGGAGAGGTCCGTTTAGCCCACTCCCATACTACCGAAGTCTTGTCCGGTGGTGTGGGAGGTCGATGCTGAAATCGAGCGGGCGTTGCGTACCGATCCTAGTCCTCCACAGTGTCCTGTGGGTTGGACGTACGTTCCGCTCGAGGTTCGGGATCGACTTATTTATTGGGCTCACACGTCACCCTCCTCTGGACATCCAGGTATTGGCCGGACAGTGCACTGCCTTAGCACTAAGTACTGGTGGCCAACGTTAGCCAGGGATGTGAGGGTTTATGTTTCCTCCTGCTCGGTGTGCGCCCAGTGTAAGGCACCCAGACACCTGACCCGGGGTAAGTTACAACCCCTGCCCGTTCCACAACGACCCTGGTCTCACCTCTCGGTGGATTTTGTTACAGACCTTCCCCCCTCACAGGGGAATACCACCATCCTGGTCGTTGTG
>LR778278.1:16868308-17005808 GCA_902810595.1 Coregonus sp. 'balchen' | reverse complement strand
TACTAACAGAGAGGAACAGTGATGGGGGACAGAGAAACAGAACGGTACTAACAGAGAGGAACAGACCGGTACTAACACAGAAACAAGCAGGGGTGGACAGAGGTGTAGTAACAGAGATGACACCAACTCATCATAACGTTCAGATACTGTGGTGTCAGCAGGGGTCTTCACCATATTTTGGTCCTCTATATATACTGACCAAAAATATAAACGCAACATGTAAATTGTTGGTTCCATGTTTCATGAGCTGAAATAAAAGATCCCAGAAATGTTCCATACGCACAAAAAGCTTATTTCTCTCAAATGTTGGGCACAAATGTGTTTAAATTCCTGTTAGTGAGCATTTCTCCTTTGCCAAGATAATCCTTCCACCTGACAGGTGTGGCATATCAAGAAGCTGATTAAACAGCGCTATCATTACACAGATGCACCTTGTGCTGGGGACAATAAAAGGCCACTCTAAAATGTGCAGTTTTGTCACACAACACAAAGCCACAGATGTCTCAAGTTTTGAGGGAGCGTGCAATTGGCATTCTGACTGCAGGAATGTCCACCAGAGCTGTTGCCAGAGAATGGAATGTTAATTTCTCTACCATAAGCCGCCTCCAATGTCGTTTTAGAGGATTTGGCAGTACGTCCAACCAGCCTCACAACTGCAGGCCATGTGCATGGTGTTGTGTGGGCGAGCGGTTTGCTGATGTCAACGTTGTGAACAGAGTGCCCCATGGTGGCGGTGGGGTTATGGTATGGGCAGGCATAAGCTACGGACAGCGAACACAATTACATTTGAATGCACAGAGATACCGAGATCCTGAGGCCCATTGTCGTGCCATTCATCCCCCGCCATCACCTCATGTTCCAGCATGATAATGCACTGCCCCATGTCGCAAGGATCTGTACATAATTCCTGGAAGCTGAAAATTTCCCAGTTCTTCCAAGGCCTGCATACTCACCAGACATGCCACCCATTGAGCTAGTTTGGGATGCTCTGGATCGCCAATATCCAGCAACTTCGCACAACCATTGAAGCTGAATGGGACAGCATTCCACAGGCCACAATCAACAGCCTGATCAACTCTATGTGAAGAAGATCTGTGGTGCTGTATGAGGCAAATGGTAGTCACATCAGATACTGACTGGTTTTCTGATCCACCAACAGATGCATATCTGTATTCCCAGTCATGTGAAATCCAATCGATAAGGGCCTAATGAATTTATTTCAATTGACTGATTTCAGTTGAAGTCGGAAGTTTACATACAGTGAGGGAAAAAAGTATTTGATCCCCTGCTGATTTTGTACATTTGCCCACTGACAAAGACATGATCAGTCTATAATTTTAATGGTAGGTTTATTTGAACTGTGCGAGACAGATTAACAACAACAAAATCTAGAAAAACGCATGTCAAAAATGTTATAAATTGATTTGCATTTTAATGAGGGAAATAAGTATTTGACCCCTCTGCAAAACATGACTTAGTACTTGGTGGCAAAACCCTTGTTGGCAATCACAGAGGTCAGACGTTTCTTGTAGTTGGCCACCAGGTTTGCACACATCTCAGGAGGGATTTTGTCCCACTCCTCTTTGCAGATCTTCTCCAAGTCATTAAGGTTTCGAGGCTGACATTTGGCAACTCGAACGTTCAGCTCCCTCCACAGATTTTCTATGGGATTAAGGTCTGGAGACTGGCTAGGCCACTCCAGGACCTGAATGTGCTTCTTCTTGAGCCACTCCTTTGTTGCCTTGGCCGTGTGTTTTGGGTCATTGTCATGCTGGAATACCCATCCACGACCCATTTTCAATGCCCTGGCTGAGGGAAGGAGGTTCTCACCCAAGATTTGGCGGTACATGGCCCCGTCCATCGTCCCTTTGATGCGGTGAAGTTGTCCTGTCCCCTTAGCAGAAAAACACCCACAAAGCATAATGTTTCCACCTCCATGTTTGATGGTGGGGATGGTGTTCTTGGGGTCATAGGCAGCATTCCTCCTCCTCCAAACACAGCGAGTTGAGTTGATGCCAAAGAGCTCCATTTTGGTCTCATCTGACCACAACACTTTCACCCAGTTCTCCTCTGAATCATTCATATGTTCATTGGCAAACTTCAGACGGGCCTGTATATGTGCTTTCTTGAGCAGGGGGACCTTGCGGGCGCTGCAGGATTTCAGTCCTTCACGGCGTAGTGTGTTACCAATTGTTTTCTTGGTGACTATGGTCCCAGCTGCCTTGAGATCATTGACAAGATCCTCCCGTGTAGTTCTGGGCTGATTCCTCACCGTTCTCATGATCATTGCAACTCCAGGAGGTGAGATCTTGCATGGAGCCCCAGGCCGAGGGAGATTG
This sequence comes from Coregonus sp. 'balchen', assembly GCA_902810595.1. NCBI lineage: Eukaryota > Metazoa > Chordata > Actinopteri > Salmoniformes > Salmonidae > Coregonus > Coregonus sp. 'balchen'. The sequence goes on along the minus strand of LR778278.1, from coordinate 17,003,469 downwards.
ACAGTTATTTTGTGTTTCTTCCATTTGCGAATAATCGCACCAACTGTTGTCACCTTCTCACCAAGCTGCTTGGTGATGGTCTTGTAGCCCATTCCAGTCTTGTGTAGGTCTACAATCTTGTCCCTGACATCCTTGGAGAGCTCTTTGGTCTTGGCCATGGTGGAGAGTTTGGAATCTGATTGATTGATTGCTTCTGTGGACAGGTGTCTTTTATACAGGTAACAAACTGAGATAAGGAGCACTCCCTTTAAGAGTGTGCTCCTAATCTCAGCTCGTTACCTGTATAAAAGACACCTGGGAGCCAGAAATCTTTCTGATTGAGAGGGGGTCAAATACGTATTTCCCCCATTAAAATGCAAATCAATTTATAACATTTTTGACATGCGTTTTTCTGGATCTTTTTGTTGTTATTCTGTCTCTCACTGTTCAAATAAACCTACCATTAAAATGATAGACTGATAATTTCTTTGTCAGTGGGCAAACGTACAAAATCAGCAGGGGATCAAATACTTTTTTCCCTCACTGTACACCTTAGCCAAAAACATTTAAACTCAGTTTTTCACAATTCCTGACATTTAATCCTAGTAAAAATGCCCTGTCTTAATTCAGTTAGGATCACCACTTTATTTTAAGAATGTGAAATGTCAGAATAATAGTAGAGAGAATGATTTATTTCAGCTTTTGTTTCTTTCATCACATTCCCAGTGGGTCAGAAGTTTACATACACTCAGTTAGTATTTGGTAGCATTGCCTTTAAATTGTTTAACTTGGGTCAAATGTTTCGGGTAGCCTTCCACAAGCTTCCCACAATAAGTTGGGTGAATTTTGGCCCATTCCTCCTGACAGAGCTGGTGTAACTGAGTCAGGTTTGTAGGCCTCCTTGTTCACACATGCATTTTCAGTTCTGCCCACACATTTTCTATAGGATTGAGGTCAGGGCTTTGCGATGGCCACTCCAATACCTTGACTTTGTTGTCCTTAAGCCATTTTGCCACAACTTTGGAATGATGCTTGGGGTCATTGTCCATTTGGAAGACCCATTTGCGACCAAGCTTTAACTTCCTGACTGATGTCTTGAGATGTTGCTTCAATATATCCACATAATTTTCCTTCCTCATGATGCCATCTATTTTGTGAAGTGCACCAGTCCCTCCTGCAGCAAAGCACCCCCACAGCATGATGCTGCCACCCCGTGCTTCACGGTTGGGATGGTGTTCTTCAGCTTGCAAGCAAACCCTTTTTCCTCCAAACATAACGATGGTCATTATGGCCAAACAGTTCTATTTTTGTTTCATCAGACCAGAGGACATTTCTCCAAAAAGTACGATCTTTGTCCCCATGTGCAGTTGCAAACCGTAGTCTGGCTTTTTTATGGCGGTTTTGGATCAGTGGCTTCTTCCTTGCTGAGCGACCTTTCAGGTTATGTCGATATAGGACTTGTTTTACTGTGGATATAGATACTTTTGTACCTGTTTCCTCCAGCATCTTCTCAAGGTCCTTTGTTGTTTTCTGGGATTTATTTGCACTTTTTGCACCAAAGTACGTTCATCTCTAGGAGACAGAACGCGTCTCCTTCCTGAGCGTTATGACGGCTGCGTGGTCCCATGGTGTTTATACTTGCGTACTATTGTTTGTACAGATGAACGTGGTACCTTCAGGCGTTTGGAAATTGCTACAATTTTTTTTCTGAGGTCTTGGCTGATTTCTTTTGATTTTCCCATCATGTCAAGCAAAGAGGCACTGTGTCATTTACATTTACATTTTAGTCATTTAGCAGACGCTCTTATCCAGAGCGACTTACGGTTAATGAATACATATTTTTTTATACTGGCCCCCCGTGGGAATCGAACCCACAACCCTGGCGTTGCAAACGCCATGCTCTATCAACTGAGCTACATCCCTGCCGGCCATTCCCTCCCCTACCCTGGACGATGCTGGGCCAATTGTGCGCCGCCCATGAGTCTCCCGGTCGCGGCCGGCTGCGACAGAGCCTGGATTCGAACCAGGATCTCTAGTGGCACAGTTAGCACTGCGATGTGGCACAGTTAGCACTGCGATACAGTGCCTTAGACCACTGCGCCACTCAGGAGTAGTGTCTGAAGGCATGCCTTGAAATACATCCACAGGTACACCTCCAATTGACTCAAATGATGTTAATTAGCCTATCAGAAGCTTCTAAAGCCATGACATCATTTTCTGGAATTTTCAACTTAAACTTCTGACCCACTGGAATAGTGATACAGTGAATTATTAGTGAAATAATCTGTCTGTAAACAATTGTTGGAATAATTACTTGTGTCATGCACAAAGTAGACTTGCCAAAACTATAGTTTGTTAACAAGAAATTTGTGGAGTGGTTGAAAAACGATTTTTAATGACTCCAACGTAAGTGTATGTAAACTTCCGACTTCAACTGTATATGAACTGTAACTCAGTAAAATCTTAGAAATTGTTGCATGTTGTGTTTTTACTTGTGTTCAGTATATATACTGTATTCTCTGCTCATTCTAATATTTCTGTACATTTTCGAAAACCGAGCTTTAAATGCCCGGATGTCATACTAATTTCGGCTTTGACAACAGCTGATCAATTAGACTGATAATCAGCTGTCAATTAGACTGATAATCAGCTGTCAATTAGACTGATAATCAGCTGTCAATTAGACTGATAATCAGCTGATCAATTAGACTGATAATCAGCTGTCAATTAGACTGATAATCAGCTGTCAATTAGACTGATAATCAGCTGTCAATTAGACTGATAATCAGCTGATCAATTAGACTGATAATCAGCTGTCAATTAGACTGATAATCAGCTGATCAATTAGACTGATAATCAGCGGATCAATTAGACTGATAATCAGCTGATCAATTAGACATGGGGATGCGCTACCGAAATCAACGAATAGCTGGAAACAACGCAATCTCGCCATGACGCATTCTCAGTATGCGAAAATAGAATGTTTTATAGTACGTGAATTTTCTAAAATCTAGTATAGTTTAAATGCCAGGATGTTCTACTCATCTAGAATTCGATGCACACTTTCCCACAATGCATTGGAAGAGGTGGGCTGTGAGTGATTGGCCCAAGTTCTCTTCAAGTAGCCAAACAACAAAACTAGGCTACTTAATTGGGAAGATGCCAAATAGCGATGCCGAATTGTTGTTTTTGTTCGTGTGTACACTTCAATAAAAGTATGTTGCTGCGCCTTGGTCCGCTGTTTATAACGATCGCTAAACCCTCCTCCATCCTGTCTCCTGACGCTGCCTCTTTGACCCTGACGCTGCCTCTTCGACCCTGACGCTGCCTCTTCGACCCTGACGCTGCCTCTTCGACCCTGACGCTGCCTCTTCGACCCTGACGCTGCCTCTTCGACCCTGACGCTGCCTCTTCGACCCTGACGCTGCCTCTTCGACCCTGACGCTGCCTCTTCGACCCTGACGCTGCCAGCCCAACCTTTCCCTCCCACTCCGTGGCTGAGTGACTCACTTCGTGCTAACAGGACAGGGCTGCCTTCGACACTGTGAACCATCAGATCCTCCTCTCCACCCTCTCAGATCTGGGTGTCTCAGGCTCTGCACACTCTTGGATTGCATTCTACCTGGCAGGCCGCTCCTACCAGGTGACGTGGAGAGGATCTGTGTCTGCACCACGTGCTCTCACTACTGGGTCCCCCAGGGTTCGGTTCTAGGCCCTCTTCTCTCTAATGCACCAAGTTCTCTGTAGCTCAATTGGTAGAGCATGGCGCTTGTAACGCCAGGGTAGTGGGTTCGATCCCTGGGACCACCCATACGTAAAAATGTATGCACACATGACTGTAAGTCGCTTTGGATAAAAGCGTCTGCTAAATGGCATATTATTATTATTATTATTATTATTATTATTATTATTATTATTATTATTATTATTATTATTATTATTATTATCATATCCTCACATGGTCTCTCCTATCATTGCTATGTGGATGACATTCAACTTCTTTCTTCCTTCCCCCCTTCTGACACCCAGGTGGTGAGATGCATCTCTGTGTGCCTGGCAGATATCTCAGCTTGGATCACGGTTGACAACTCCACAGTGTCGTCCTCCCAGAGTGCAAAGAACCTTGGCGTGACCCTGGACAACACCCTGTCTTTCTCTGCAAACATCAAAGAAGTGACTTGCTCCTGTAGGTTAATGCTCTACAACATCCGTAGAGAACAGGAAGCGGCGCAGGGTACGACCCTACCTCACACAGGAAGTAGCGCAGGTCCTAATCCAGGCACTTGTCCTCTCCCGTCTAGACTACTGCAACTCTCTGTTGGACTGGGCTCCCCTGCTTCTGCCATCAAACTCTTGCAACTTATCCAGAACGCCGCAGCCTGCCTGGTGTTCAACCTTCCTAAATTCTCCCATGTCAACCCGCTCCTCCACACACTCACTGGCTCCCATTCGAAGCTTGCATTATTTTCAAGATCCTGGTGCACATCCTTACCTTTAGGCTATGCTCAAACCCTACACCCCAACATGAGTCCCTACCTTTAGGCTATGCTCCAACCCTACACCCCAACCTGAGCACTCTGTTCTGCCACCTCTGGTCTCTTGGACCTCCCACCCCTACAGGAGGGCAGCTCCCGCTCAGCCCAGTCCAAGCTCTTCTCTGTTCTGGCACCCCAATGGTGGAACCAGCTTCCCCCTAAAGTTAGGACAGCGAGGTCCCCTATTCCCCCCCCCCCAAAAAAATTATAAAATAAACAACGTATCTTTTCCCGCTAGCACTAACTTTGCCGGTAAATACTTTGTGGAGGGAAAATGTACTTGATACGATTGTGACATGTTGTTGTCTCACCTAGCTATCTTAAGATGAATCCACTAGTTGTAAATCGCTCTGGATTAGAGCGTCTGCTAAATTACTAAAATGTAAAAATGTGATGCATTGGTTTGCTGCATCAGGTAACCGAATGGTTATTAAGTGTAATCCAATGCACCACCACTAGATGTCTCTAGACCCCCAGTATCTGCTTTCAGAGTGCAGCAGACCCATTGCATAGCTATGGACCTACTAGCAGGTCAACAAATCTGTCATACAGTTTCTGGCCTCACTGCACCAAACAGGATGAGCCAACCATCCCAGCTACCACACGTTTTACAATTAGTCACAAGGCTTAATGTCTGCATAATGAATACTCCTAATTTCTCCAGGTTTTCTTGAATCTCTTTAAGTGTGAGATGTGGTTGTTAGGTGGTTGTTAGGTGGTTGTTAGGTGGTTGTTAGGTGGTTGTTAGGTGGTTGTTATGTGGTTGTTCAGAGGACATGAGAGAGGAAATGCCGTGGCACTTGTTAGGAGGATGTGTGTTTAAATACTGGTTAGGGGCTGGCTGTCAGGCTGGTTGGCAGGCTGGCTGGCTGGTTGGTAGGCTGGTTGGCTGGATGGTTGGCTGGCTGGTTGGTAGGCTGGTTGGCTGGATGGTTGGCTGGCTGGTTGGTAGGCTGGTTGGTAGGCTGGCTGGCTGGCTGGCTGGATGGTTGGCAGGCTGGCTGGCTGGCTGGCTGGTTGGTAGGCTGGTTGGTAGGCTGGTTGGTAGGCTGGCTGGCTGGCTGGCTGGCTGGATGGTTGGCAGGCTGGCTGGCTGGTTGGTAGGCTGGCTGGCTGGTTGGTTGGCAGGCAGGTTGGCAGTCTGGCTGGCTGTGGTACGTTGTAATATAATCCTCCCTGTTGTTCCTCCACCCCTTAGTTCCAGAGGGAACAGAAGACCCTGTCCTGTCTGATATCCAGGGAACCTGTCCTTTACCCCGGGAAAACAGCAGCGAGGCAGACACGGCTCACATGGCGAGCCGTCACCCTGATGGACAGGCGTCATTCGGTGGCGTTATAATCATCTGTTCATTTAGTCTGAGCACAATGAAAATCAGAATGGAAAATGAAGATTTTCTGGAATATAAGCTTTTCCATTATGAATACAATTAACAGATTCACAGGTTTTCTTGACCATTTCTAATATGATTATACTGTTCTTATTTTGTGCATGCAGCATTATATCCACCAGCAGATTATTACTGTTGACCATTCCATGCAGCATTATATCCACCAGCAGACTTTTACTGTTGACTGATCCATGCAGCATTATATCCACCAGCAGATTATTACTGTTGACTGGTCCATGCAGCATTATATCCACCAGCAGACTTTTACTGTTGACTGATCCATGCAGCATTATATCCACCAGCAGATTATTACTGTTGACTGATCCATGCAGCATTATATCCACCAGCAGATTATTACTGTTGACTGATCCATGCAGTGGAGGCCTCTGCATTCAGCAGCATAGCAACGAACACTGGGCCATTGTTGTTGGCCTCTCCTTGCTGTGGCATGTCTGTCATTGTTGTAGCAGCCTGTCTCTGTGTGTAAGACACGTGTCTGCCTATTGTGTATCAGTGTGTATCCCAGCCGGTTGTGTAGCAGTGTGTGTCCCAGCCGGTTGTGTAGCAGTGTGTGTAGCAGTGTGTGTCCCAGCCGGTTGTGTAGCAGTGTGTGTAGCAGTGTGTGTCCCAGCCGGTTGTGTAGCATCATACAGGTGTTTTGTTCCTCCTCTCTGCATCATGCTCCGGTCTGGGTGGGAATAGAGGCTGAGAGGGGGGCCTTGGTCTGGGTGGGAATAGAGGCTGAGAGGGGCAGATCGGTCTGGGTGGGTGGGTATAGAGGCTGAGAGGGGGGCCTTGGTCTGGGTGGGTGGGTATAGAGGCTGAGAGGGGCGGATCGGTCTGGGTGGGTGGGTATAGAGGCTGAGAGGGGGGCCTTGGTCTGGGTGGGAATAGAGGCTGAGAGGGGGGCCTTGGTCTGGGTGGGTGGGTATAGAGGCTGAGAGGGGCGGATCGGTCTGGGTGGGTGGGTGGGTATAGAGGCTGCGAGGGGCTGGATCGGGTCTAGGGTGGGTTGGGTGGGTTTGTAGTTTGAGGGGGGGATTTCATATTCTAGGGGGCGTTGTGGTTATAGGCAGGGTTTGGGAGGAGGAGGAAGGAGTGGGGGGTTGAGTTTGGTAGCAGCCCCCTGGGACCCGGGGATGAAATTGAGCGTCTAATTGAAAGGGCACGCACAAGGTGACAATCATATGACTGCTGATGAGATGGGGCTGGTGGAGGCTCGGCAGGGGGCTGTTGGGATGGGGATGGGAGAGGGAGAGGGGAAAATGACGAGAGAGCGAGGGAGGGCTATGATGGGGAGTGGGGATGAAGGGGCTAGCCATCCCAACTCCCCTCCCCTCCCCATCCCCCTCCTCCTCTCCCTCCCCTCCACCGCCCCTCTCCCTCCCCTCCCCTCCTCCCTAAAATACCCTTACCCTCCCCTCCTCTCCCCATCCCCTCCCCCCCCTGCCCCTCCCCCTCCTCTCCTTCTGCTTTGAAGACACAACAGGATGGAGGCCTCCTGCACACCCCTCATGCTTGTCGCTCCCTGGGAGGCTATATGATGAAAGTGTGTGTGCGCGCGTATGTTTTTGTGCTGGTATGAACGTTGGGGTAAAGGTATTACAAAGTCAATATATTCTTTACAACTAAAGTCTGAAAGTATAATAAGGTGCCGATCAGGCCCCATTTAAATCCAGGCTAAACGGGTCTAAAACCACCGTGTATAGAATTTTTTTTTTTTTTTTTCAATGATTGATCCATATCCTCATGACTAAGACATATGACAGAGTATAGAATGAGGCCAACAACATTAGATCTGATGCCCTCCAGACCTCTTCTTCCACTAACGCCAGAAGGTGTCTCATCAACATGGTGTCTCTCTAGTGGCTCAGACACACAGAGAAATATTAAACTATTCCATCAGCAGCCATGTTTATCTCAGCGGAAAAGAGCTATACACCATTTTCAGAGAGTCTGAATCCCACAGCCTCCAGCCGTCTCCATGGATGGCCCTGTTGACCTTTCACTCTTCACTGTCCCCGAATAACTAACCGGCACACAGACACAGAGGTCTCTCGGCAGCCCAGGGGAATCTGGAACCAGCGTCCTAGTTCTATTCCAGGGGCCTGGAGACGAGGAGAGTCGGGGGAACCAGCCCAGTACCACATCTCTCACTCCTCACTGAGAACCAGTCTAGTGATTTTTTGTTTTGTTTTGAAGAGTGGTTTGTGAGGGTATAGATGCTTTACTCACTTTGTTTTGAAGGTCATCCTCAAAGTCGGGGAGAGGAGCTCTGATGGTATAGAAGGAAAACGTTTGTTGATCATCGAAACACAATACTCAGCTAGAAATGAATATTTGGTGTTCATCGAAATACAATACTCAGCTAGAAATGAATATTTGGTGTTCATTGAAATACAATACGCAGCTAGAAATGAATATTTGGTGTTCATTGAAATACAATACGCAGCTAGAAATGAATATTTGGTGTTCATTGAAATACAATACTCAGCTAAAAATTTATATTTGGTGTTCATCGAAATACAATACTCAGCTAGAAATGAACATTTGGTGATCATTGTACCTCTACATATCAATATTAAAGACCATTTTGTTACAGCGAATATTACCTTTTGTGTGGAGTATGTTTCTGATAGGTCTGGTTGATATGGTTGTTGCTCTGTGGAGCCTCTGTTTTCCCAGCAGTCGTTGTGTTGTCTGGGAGGATCTGGGCCAGGGCATCGTATGACGGCAGACTCTGACCATCCTTCTGAGAAAGAAGAAAGAAAAATCACGTTGGTCAATAATCAATCATCAAGAGTGAACTTGAACCATCTAAAGAAAGAAAGTAAGTATTCATACCCCTTTTCCATTTGTCGTTCATTCAGTGAGGAGAGAGAGAGATGCATTAGCGCCTGGCTTACAGCACATGGTCTTGGCAGGTTGAGTTAGGAATAGATGTGAAAAAATAAACTGGTAAAAAGGCTCTAAATGCATTTCTGTTTGTGATTTTAAATTCTGACAAGTGAGCAGTGTAAAATACAAACCTTTGGGATAAGTCAGTTGTAGTGAAGGGAAGGAGGACATAATTTTTTTGGGGGCTGATTTTTTTAAAATTTACAAAATCAAACGTCAGTGGTCGTTGGCCTAATGCGGTTCTAGTGTTTGATACATATTTTTTCTCACCCAATTACACCCAATACCCCATAATGACAAGGTGAAAACATGTTTTTAGAAATGTTTGCAAATTTATTGAAAATGAAATACATAAATATCTCATTTACATAAGTTTTCACACCCCTGAGTCAATACATGAGGCCCTATATACATGGACATGGAATCACTGGCCGCTTTAATAATTGAACAATAGTCGCTTTAATGATGTTTACATGCTGCTTTACTCATCTCATATGTATATACTGTATTCTATTCTACAGTACCAGTCAAAAGTTTGGACACACCTACTCATTCAAGGGTTTTTCTTTATTTTTACCATTTTCTACATTGTAGAATAATAGTGAAGACATCAAAACTATAAAATACCACATATGGAATCATGTAGTAACCAAAAAAAGTGTTAAACAAATCAAAATATATTTTAGATTTTAGATTCTTCAAGTAGCCACCCTTTCCCTTGATGACAGCTTTGCACTCTCTTGGCATTCTCTATTTAACTCAAAACTGTAACTACGCCGCTCAGGAACATTCAATGTCATATTGGTAAGCAACTCCAGTGTAGATTTGGCCTTGTGTTTTAGGTTATTGTCCTGCTGAAAGGTGAATTTGTCTCCCCGTGTCTGGTGGAAAGCAGACTGAACCAGGTTTTACTCTCGGATTTTGTCTGTGCTTAGCTCTATCCCGTTTCTTTAAACTCCCTAGTCTTTGCCGATGACAAGCATACCCATAACATGATGCAGCCACCACCACGCTTCAAAATATGAAGAGTGGTACTCAGTGATGTTTTGTTGGATTTGCCCCAAACATAACGCTTTGTATTCAGGATATAACATTAATCTCTTTGCCACATTTTTTGCAGTTTTACTTTAGTGCGTTATTGCAAACAGGATGCATGTTTTGGAATATTTGTATTCTTTACAGGCTTCCTTCTTTTCACTCTGTCATTTAGATTAGTATTGTGGAGTAACTACGATGATGTTGATCCATCCTCAGTTTTCTCCTATCACAGCCATTAAACTCTGTAACTGGTTTAAAGTCACCATTGGCCTCATGGCGAAATCCCTGAGTGCTTTCCTTCCTCTCCAGGCAACTGAGTTAGGAAGGACGCCTGTATCTTTGTAGTGACTGGGCGTATTGATCAAATCAAATCAAATCAAATTTTATTTGTCACACACGCTGAATACAACAGGTGTAGACATTACAGTGAAAAGCTTACTTACAAACCCTTAACCAACAATGCAGTTTTAAGAAAGAATACCCACCCAAAAATCACAAAACAATACAATATAAAATAATAAGAATAATTAAAGAGCAAATAGCCATTTGATTAGATGTTCAGGAGTCTTGTGGTAGCAGAGAGAACAGTCTATGACTAGGGTGGCTGGAGTCTTTGAAAATGTTTAGGGCCTTCCTCTGACACCGCCTGGTATAGAGGTCCTGGATGGCAGGAAGCTTGGCCGCAGTGATGTACTGGGCCATACGCATTACCCTCTGTAGTGCCTTGCGGTCGGAGGCTGAGCAGTTGCCATACCAGGCGGTGATGCAACCAGTCAGGATGCTCTCGATGGTGCAGCTGTATAACTTTTTGAGGATCTGAGGACCCATGCCAAATCTTTTCAGTCTCCTTAGGGGGAAAAGGCTTTGTCGTGCCCTCTTCACGACTGTCTTGGTGTGCTTGGACCATGATAGTTCGTTGGTGATGTGGACACCAAGGAACTTGAAGCTCTCAACCTGTTCCACTACAGCCCCGTCAATGAGAATGGGGGCGTGCTCAGTCCTCTTTTTTTTCCTGTAGTCCACAATCATCTCCTTTGTCTTGATCACGTTGAGGGAGAGGTTGTTATCCTGGCACCACACGGCCAGGTCTCTGACCTCCTCCCTATAGGCTGTCTCATCGTTGTCGGTGATCAGGCCTACCACTGTTGTGTCATCGGCAAACTTAATGATGGTGTTGGAGTCGTGCCTGGCCATGCAGTCATGGGTGAACAGGGAGTACAGGAGGGGACTGAGCACGCACCCCTGAGGGGCCCCCGTGTTGAGGATCATCGTTGGGGATGTGTTGTTACCTACCCTCACCACCTGGTGGCGGCCCGTCAGGAAGTCCAAGATCCAGTTGCAGAGGGAGGTGTTTAGTCCCAGGATCCTTAGCTTAGTGATGAGCTTTGAGGGCACTATGGTGTTGAACGCTGAGCTGTAGTCAATGAACAACATTCTCACATAGGTGTTCCTCTTGTCCAGGTGGGAAAGGGCAGTGTGGAAAGCAATAAAGATTGCATCATCTGTGGATCTGTTGGGGCGGTATGCAAATTGGAGTGGGTCTAGGGTTTCTGGGATAATGGTGTTGATGTGAGACATGACCAGCCTTTCAAAGCACTTCATGGCTACAGACGTGAGTGCTACGGGTCGGTAGTCATTTAGGCAGGTTACCTTAGTGTTCTTGGGCACAGGGACTATGGTGGTCTGCTTGAAACATGTTGGTATTACAGACTCAGACAGGGAGAGGTTGAAAATGTCAGTGATGACTCTTGCCAGTTGGTCAGCGCATGCTCGGAGTACACGTCCTGGTAATCCGTCTGGCCCTGCGGCCTTGTGAATGTTGACCTGTTTGAAGGTCTTACTCACATCGGCTACGGAGAGCGTGATCACACAGTCGTCCGGAACAGCTGATGCTCTCATGCATGTTTCAGTGTTACTTGCCTTGAAGCGAGCATAGAAGTGATTAGTCTGGTAGGCTTGTGTCACTGGGCAGCTCGCGGATGTGCTTCCCTTTGTAGTCTGTAATAGTTTTCAAGCCCTGCCACATCCGACGAGCGTCGGAGACAGTGTAGTACGATTCGATCTTAGTCCATAAAACGGCAGCCATCCCCTCCGGCGCCATCTCATCCAAAGTGTAATTAATATCTACCAATAGGTGCCCTTCTTTGTGAGGCATTGGAAAACATCCCTGGTCTTTGTGGTTGAATCTGTGCTTGAAATTCACTGCTCGACTGAGGGACCTTACAGATAATTGTATGTGTGGGGTACAGAGATGAGGTAGTCATTTAAAAATCATGTTAAACACTATTATTGCACACAGAGTGAGTCCATGAAACTTATTATGTGACTTGTTAAGCACATTTTTACTACTGAACTTATTTAGGCTTGCCATAACAAAGGGGTTGAATACTTATTGACTCAAGACATTTCAGCTTTTCATTTTGTTTAACATAATTCCACTTTGACATTATGGGGGTATTGTGTGTAGGCCAGTGACAAAAATCATCTAAATTGAATCCAGGGGTATGAATACTTTCTGAAGGCATCTAAAAACGTGAACGCCTTCACATACTTGGAATAATACAATAGGAAATAATAAATACGAATCCCAAAAGGAAACTGGTTTGTCAATCAGCTCATCAACAATCACACAATAGCAAGTGTTGTCAAAGAATTCAAAATTCTCACAACTCTGAGTATGTTAAAAGGTAGCCAATAGTACATCAGTAAGCCACAGTCCTGTTAAAAGGTAGCCAATAGTACATCAGTAAGCCACAGTCCTGTTAAAAGGTAGCCAATAGTACATCAGTAAGCCACAGTCCTGTTAAAAGGTAGCCAATAGTACATCAGTAAGCCACAGTCCTGTTAAAAGGTAGCCAATAGTACATCAGTAAGCCACAGTCCTGTTAAAAGGTAGCCAATAGTACATCAGTAAGCCTAAACAATCAATCCCATGTACAGCCGCAGTCCTGTTAAAAGCATATTTAGGAGGACAAAACAAGCCATTATCACAGAGACTCATCAGCTCCACTGCAGCGTATAACAACCTCTCGATACAGTACTCACAGTGCTGCAGCAAGGCCAGTGACACCTCTTCATCTCATCAGTATAGATGATGTTACATCACTATGGTAAATCCAAGCCACGCTGGTGTGCTAACCAGCTCTTGTTCAAGAATGCAATGCAACGTGCCCTCTAATTCACTGTGTACGTACAAGTGCTAGTGGTTACCAGGCTTACATAAACTCACAGTGGAGATATGAGGTGAGCATTACTATGGCTACTACCTAGCTACTGCCCATCCTTCATAAACAAATACTACCCTGGTGTTGACCTGAAGCTGTCGGTAAACCTTCATAACAGACATAGAGCCCTCCTACCTTGTTCTTCACTGGACCAGGGATACGGCATCACTGATAGAACCTAGCACATCACTGATAGAACCTAGCACATCACTTATAGAACCTAGCATCACTGATAGAACCTAGCATCACTGATAGAACCTAGCACATCACTGATAGAACCTAGCACATCACTGATAGAACCTAGCACATCACTGATAGAACCTAGCACATCACTGATAGAACCTAGCACATCACTGATAGAACCTAGCACATCACTTATAGAACCTAGCATCAATGATAGAACCTAGCACATCACTGATAGAACCTAGCACATCACTGATAGAACCTAGCATCACTGATAGAACCTAGCACATCACTGATAGAACCTAGCACATCACTGATAGAACCTAGCACATCACTGATAGAACCTAGCATCACTGATAGAACCTAGCACATCACTGATAGAACCTAGCACATCACTTATAGAACCTAGCATCACTGATATAACCTAGCATCACTGATAGAACCTAGCACATCACTGATAGAACCTAGCACATCACTGATAGAACCTAGCATCAATGATAGAACCTAGCACATCACTGATAGAACCTAGCACATCACTGATAGAACCTAGCATCAATGATAGAACCTAGCACATCACTGATAGAACCTAGCACATCACTGATAGAACCTAGCATCACTGATAGAACCTAGCATCAATGATAGAACCTAGCACATCACTGATAGAACCTAGCACATCACTGATAGAACCTAGCACATCACTGATAGAACCTAGCACATCACTGATAGAACCTAGCACATCACTGATAGAACCTAGCACATCACTAATAGAACCTAGCATCAATGATAGAACCTAGCACATCACTGATAGAACCTAGCACATCACTGATAGAACCTAGCACATCACTGATAGAACCTAGCATCACTGATAGAACCTAGCACATCACTGATAGAACCTAGCACATCACTAATAGAACCTAGCATCAATGATAGAACCTAGCACATCACTGATAGAACCTAGCACATCACTGATAGAACCTAGCACATCACTGATAGAACCTAGCATCACTGATAGAACCTAGCACATCACTGATAGAGGTAGAGAAAGCTCTTGCCTCTAGCTACTAGGGAGATCAACCCATTATCCTGTAACCACAACAGAAGCCTCCCATAGCAACGCTTTAGGCCAGTGAGGATCGCTCCCAGAGCCTGACTGCCAGTCTGGTTCTGCTCTATTGTCAACTTTTGGAACTCAGGCTACAAGCTTTTCTTAACTGAACTGGAAAGGCTAGACAGGAAGACAAATCATATGAACATTTGAGTATATTAATCAATGTATAATCCCCTCTCCCTCTTTCATGACGTGTTGATATTCTGAAAATAAAATAATGCTTTTATGTTTGTGCCTGAAAGCCCCAGGTAAAATCAAGTCTCCAGTCAAAGGGCGACCCCATGCAGCGCACTGAACACTTGGCTGCCTGCCACCATAAGTGGCATGAGGGAGGCTCCAGCCCACCACGGCCCAGAATACTGAATGCTTTGACACCACTGGAACCTTGTCTTATTCTGTCTTCTGTCTTTGTCTCCGGTGGATAGAGTCTGGCTGACTGATGTTGTCTTGGGAACGTGCTGCTGTGTGGCTCCTGTGGATCCCTCAGAGAGTTGTTGTTGTTGCCATCACTACCCACATCACTCTGAGGAATACGCCAGCGACACTCAATCAATCGTGCTAATTTCTCCATCTGTCATATCCTCTACTTTGTAATGCTGTGAATATGAGGCTTGAAAGTATTCGTTTAAATATTTTTGCTAATCTTTCTCTTTATCTAATAATGTGTTCAAAATGTGAATTAGGTCTTCCGTGTTAAAATGTCAATGTTAGACAGTTCTACCAGAGTCACTGGTGTTAGGCGCCATTTCCTCACAGGATTATTCAATATGATCATTCAATCATAAAGTTCTACAGCTGCACCATCGAGAGCATCTTGACTGGCTGAATCACCGCCTGGTATGGCAACTGCTCGGCATCCGACCGCATGGCGCTACAGAGGGTAGTGCGTACGGCCCAGTACATCACTGGGGTCGAGCTTCCTGTGCCATCCAGGACCTCTATACCAGGCTACGTCAGAGGAAGGCCCTAAAAATTGTCAAAGACTCCAGCCACCCTAGTCATAGACTGTTCTCTCTGCTACCGCACGGCAAGCGGTACCGGAGCGCCAAGTCTAGGTCCAAAAGGCTCCTTAACAGCTTCTACCCCCAAGCCATAAACCTGCTGAACAGCTAATTATGGCTACCCGGATTATTTACAAATCAAATGAAATTTTAATGGTTGCATACACATATTTATCAGATCATATTGTGGGTGTAGCAAAATGAGTGTGTTCCTAGCTCCAACAGTGCAGTAATATCTAACAATACACACAAATCTAAAAGTAAAATAATAGAACTAAGAAATATAGAAATATTAGGACGAACAATGTCGGAGTCCGGAGTATAAATCATAATAAATAAATAATAAAAATAAATAAATATATATATATATATAAATAGGTTTTTAGACATTTTTGCTAATTTATTAAAAATAAAAAAACGGAAATATGACATTTACATAAGTATTCAGACCCTTTACTCAGTACTTTGTTGAAGCACCTTTGGCAGCGATTACAGCCTTGAGTCTTCTTGGGTATGACGCTACAAGCTTGGCACACCTGTATTTGGGGAGTTTCTCCCATTCTTCTTGGCATTCAGGCCAAAGAGTTCAATCTGGGTTTCATCAGACCAGAGTTCTTATTTTTATGGTCTGAGAGTCCTTTAGGTGCCTTTTGGCAAACTCAAGCAAGCTGTCATGTGCTTTTTACTGAAAAATGGCTTCCGTCTGGCCACTCTACCATAACGGCCTGATTGGTGGAGTGCTGCAGAGATTGTTGTCCGTCTGGAAGGTTCTCCCATCTCCACAAAGGAACTCTGGAGCAATGTCAGAATGACCATTGGGTTCTTGGTCAACTCCCTGACCAAGACCCTTCTCCCCCGATTGCTCAGTTTGGACGGGTGGCCTGCTCTAGGAAGAGTCTTGGTGGTTCCAAACTTCTCCCATTTAAGAATGATGGAAGCCACTGTGTTCTTGGGGACCATCAATGTTGCAGACATTTTTTGGTACCCTTCCCCAGATCTGTTCCTCGACACAATCCTGTCTCGGAGCTCTACGGACAATTCCTTCGATCTCATGGCTTGGTTTTTGCTCTGACATCCACTGTCAACTGTGGGACCGTATATAGACAGGTGTGTGCCTTTCCAAATCATGTCCAATCAATTGAATTTACCACAGGTGGACTCCAATCAAGTTGTAGAAACATCTCAAGGATGATCAATGGAAACAGGATGCAACTGAGCTCAATTTTGAGTCTCATAGCAAAGGGTCTGAATACTTATGTAAATAAGGTATTTCTGTTTTTTATTTTTTATACATTTGCAAACATTTCTTAAAACCTGTTTTCGCTTTGTCATTATGGGGTGTTGTGTGTAGATTGATGAGAACATTTTATTTAATCCATTTTATAATAAGGCTGTACCGTAACAAAAGAGAGAGATTTCTCTGAAATGACTTCTGCATATTAAACTAAACATCTGAATGAATCTTTATATCCCAGTGAGGAGATAGAAATAGCAACACATTAAGAACAATGTTCATTCTTGATTGCTCTACATTGTAGTAAGCCAGAAAAGCTCTTAGTTCCTGCATTATCTAGCTTAGCTAGTTTGCAAGAAATGGCTGGGCCCAGTTTGGCCCTTTGGCATGGACTGTCATGGCAACACAGCTGGCCGACTGTCATGGCAACACAGCTGGCCGACTGTCATGGCAACACAGCTGGCCCTCTGCCCACCTCAACACTTGACCATTACATGGTACTCTGTGAAAAAGCAGCTCCATTTGGAAGAGCGAAACCAACCAAAACCAGCTAGAGACTGATTTATTATTTCCCACTTTGATAACACAGCTACTACTTACAGCCCTGCATGTTTTAATGTCTTGTCTTGTCTTAATATGCATTTATTCGAACATTTTGTCTGTAAATGAATCTCCCATGTGAGGCTTTACATAAAAATGGAGCAGTAGAGTATTAGAAATGAAATAAATATTTTCTTAAACCAACTACTTTAATTTAAAATGAATAATTCACTGATCCTCACAGCTATGTGCTCTGCTGAGAGAGTGGGAAGGAGACAAAAACTCATACACAAAGAGAGAGGGGGAGGGGAGACAGAGAGGGAGGGAGAGAGACAGAGAGGGAGGGGAGAGACAGAGAGGAGGAGGAGAGACAGAGAGGGAGGGGAGAGACATAGAGGGAGGGAGGGAGGGAGAGAGGGAGAGACAGAGAGGGAGGAGAGACAGAGAGGAGGGGAGGGGGAGAGACAGAGGGGGTGGAGGGAGAGACAGAAAGGAGAAGAGAGACCAGAGAGGGAGGGAGAGGAAGAGACAGAAGAGGGGGAGGGAGAGAAGAGACAGAGGGGGAGGAGAGACAGAGAGGGGGAGGAGAGACAGAGAGGGAGAGGAGAGGCAGAGAGGCAGGGAGGGAGGGAAAGAGAGGGGGAGGAGAGACAGAGAGGGGGAGGATGAGAACAGAGAGGGGGAGGGAGAGACAGAGAGGAGAGGAGAGACAGAGAGGGGGAGGAGAGACAGAGAGGGGGAGGGAGACAGAGAGGGGAGGAGGAGAGACAGAGAGGGGGAGGAGAGACAGAGAGGGGGAGGAGAGACAGAGAGGGGGGGGGAGAGAGGGGGGGGAGACAGAGAGGGGGAGGGAGAGACAGAGAGGGGGAGGGAGAGAGACAGAGAGGGGGAGGAGAGACAGAGAGGGAGGGAGAGACACGAGAGGGAGGGAGAAGAGAGACATGGAGGGGGAGGAGAGGGGGAGAGGGGGAGGAGAGACAGAGAGGGGGAGGGAGAGACAGAGAGGGGGAGGAAGAGAGAGAGGAGGAGGAGAGACAGAGAGGAGGAGAGAGAGAGAGAGAGAGGGGGAGGAGGGAGAGACAGAGAGGGGGAGGAAAGACAGAGAGGAGGAGGAGAGACAGAGAGGAGGAGGAGAGACAGAAAGGGGGGGAGGGAGAGACAGAGGGGAGGGAGAGACCAGAGAGGGAGGGAGAGACATAGAGGGGGAGGGAGAGGGGGGAGAGGGGGAGGAGAGACAGAGAGGAGAGGAGAGACAGAGAGGGGGAGGGGGGAGAGACAGAGGAGGAGAGGAGAGGACAGAGAGGGGGGAGGGAGAGAGAGAGGGGAGGAGAGACAGAGAGGAGGAGAGACAGAGGGGGAGGGAGGGAGGGAGGGAGAGACAGAGAGGGAGGGAGGGAGGGGGAGGGAGAGACAGAAAGGGGGAGGGAGAGAAGAAAGGGGGAGGGAGAGACAGAGGGGGAGGGAGAGGACAGAGAGGGGGGAGGGGAGAGACAGAGAGGGAGGGAGTGAGGGAGAGACAGGAAGGGGGAGGAGAGGACAGAGAGGGAGGAGGGAGGGGAGAGACAAGAGAGGGAGGGAGGGGAGGGAGGGAGGGGGGATACAGAGAGGGACGGGAGAGGACAGAGAGGGAGGCAGGGACAGAGAGGGGGAGAGAGACAGAGGGAGGGAGGGAGGGAGAGACAGGAAGGGGGAGGAGGAGACAGAGAGGGAGGGAGGGAGGGAGAGACAGAGAGGGAGGGTGAGACAGATAGGGAGGGAGGGAGGGGGGATACAGAGAGGGAGGGAGAGACAGAGAGGGAGGGAGGGACAGAGAGGGGGAGGAGAGACAGAGAGGGAGGGAGGGAGGGAGAGACAGAGAGGGGGAGGGAGAGATAGAGGGGGAGGAGAGACAGAGAGGGGGAGGAGAGACAGAGAGGGGAGGAGAGACAGAGAGGGAGGGAGGGAGGGAGAGACAGGAAGGGGAGGAGAGACAGAGAGGGAGGAAGGGAGGGAGACGGGGAGGGAGAGACAGGGAGGGAGGAAGAGGAGAGAGAGAGAAGGAGGGAGGGAGGGAGACGGGGAGGGAGAGACAGAGAGCTAACAGATCAACCTAATGCCACATTAGAATGTATGGGGATGTCCTACATCTGTATAAAACACTCACAACTGAATTAATGATATCATAATGATATGTCTGTCCCCATGTGTGTCTAGAATGAGAATGATCTTCTCCTGATAATCACCCCAGAGTTAGTCTGTTTTAGTCGGAGTTAGGAGGGGAATAAAATATCATGGTATGCTTCCCATGTTGCCGGTCCTCATTGACACCAGCTCATATTCATTAGGGCACACGGTAGCAGAAGGTGATCAACAGAAAACGAAAATGTATGTCTCTTATCGGACAAGTTCAGGTAGTCTCTACCTGTTTCAGTCTGTTTTCTTTTATTTAGTAAATGTAAAGACAACATTAAATTAAGAATAGTCTGATGGGTGACAATATTAGTCTGTCACTTGTGAATTATACATTATCCACTTGTAAATGATGCCCAGCATGTGCAGTAAGGCGAGAAACAGCGCATGCCTTTTTTTGTCGACTTTTTCAAATCAGAGTCGTACACCTCATGTAGCCTAGCGTAGCCTCATGTAGCCTAGTGTAGCCTAGCGTAGCCTCATGTAGCCTAGCATAGCCTAGCGTAGCCTAGCCCATAGGCCTATATGTTTACTATTCACAATGCATTTATTCAAACATTTGTCTGTAAATAAATCTCCCATGTGAGGCTTTACATAAAAATGGAGTCAGTAGAGTATTAGTAATAAAATAAATATTTTCTTAAACCAACTACTTTAATTTAAAATGAATAATTCACTGATCCTCACAGCTATGTGCTCTGTGAGAGAGGGGGGAGGAGACAAAAACTCATACACAAAGAGAGGGGGGGAGAGACAGAGAGGGAGGGAGAGACAAGAGGTTGGGAGGAGAGAAAGAGAGGGAGGAGAGACAGAGAGGGGGGAGGAGAGACAGAGAGGGAGGGAGAGACAGAGAGGTGGTCAGGGAGAGACAGAGAGGGAGGGAAGAGACATAGAGGGGGAGGGACGAGGACAGAGAGGAGGGAGAGAGAGTAGAGAGAGGTGGAGGAGAGAAAGAGAGGGGGAGGAGAGAAAGAGAGGGGGAGCGGAGACAGAGAGGGAGGGAGAGACAGAGAGGGGGAGGAGAGAAAGGGAGGGAGGGAGAGCATAGAGGGGGAGGACGAGACAGAGAGGGGGAGGGAGAGACAGAGAGGGGGAGGAGAGACAGAGAGGGGGAGGAGAGACAGAGAGGGGGAGGGAGAGACAGAGAGGGGGAGGAGAGACAGAGTGGAGAGGGGGAGGGACGAGAGAGACAGAGAGAGGGGAAGGAGAGAGATGAGAGACAGAGAGGGGGAGGAGAGACAGACAGAGGGGGGGGGAGGGGGGAGAGACAGAGAGGGGGGAGGATGAGCAGAGAGGGGGAGGAGAGAACAGAGAGGGGGAGGAAGGAGGGAGGGGGAGAGGGAGGGGAGACAGCGATGGAGAGGGGGAGACAGAGAGGGAGGGAGGGGAGGGGAAGGAGGGAGGGAGAGAGACAGAGAGGGGGAGGAGAGAAAGAGAGGGGGAGGACCGAGGGGGAGAGAGGGAGGGAGAGAAAGAGATGGAGAGGGGGAGAGGGGGGAGAACCAGAGAGGGAGGGAGGAGGGAGGGGAGGAGAGGAGGGGAGGGAGGGAGGGGAGGGAGGGAGGGACAGGGAGGAGAGGGAGGGAGGGAGGGAGAGAAAGAGAGGGGGCAGGAGAGACAGAGGGAGGGAGAGACAGAGAGGGGGGAGGAGAGACAGAGAGGGAGGGAGACAGAGAGGGGGGAGAGGGGGGGGAGAGGGGGAGGAGAGACAGAGAGGGGGAGGGAGAGACAGAGAGGGGGAGGAGAGACAGAGAGGGAGGGAGAGACAGAGATGCCGGGAGGAGGAGGGGAGCGGGTGAGGAGAGGAAGAGAGGGGGATGAGAGACGAGAGGGGGGAGGCGAGAACAGGAGATGGGATGTTTAGTAGTGTTGAGGGGAGACAGAGAGGGGAGGGGGGGAGACAGAAAGGGGGAGGGAGCGACAGAGAGGGAGGGGAGAGGACCAGGAGGGTGAGGGAGAGGACCAGCGAGGGGGAGGGAGAGACAAGAGAGGGGAGGAGGAGACAGAGAGGGGGAGGCGCGAAGAGAGGGAGGGAGGGAGGGAGGGAGGGAGGGAGGGAGGGAGGGCAGGGACGGGAGGGAGGGAGCGAGGGAGGGAGAGACAGAAGAGGGAGGAGGAGAAAGATGAGGGAGGTGACAGGGGAGGGAGGAGTGAGCGGGAGGGAGGGAGGGAGGGGGGGAGGGAGGGAGGGAGGGGGGAGGGAAGGAGGGAGGGAGGGAGAGACAGAGAGGGGAGGGAGAGACAGAGAGGGGGAGGGAGAGACATTAGAGGGAGGGAGAGACAGAGACAGGAGAGGGGGAGGGAGAGAACAGAGAGGGGAGAGAGACATAGAGGAGGGACGACAGATAGGGAGAGGAGAGACAGACGGGGGGAGGAGAGACAGAGAGGGGAGGGAGGGAGAGACATAGAGGGAGGGAGAGACCAGAGAGGGAGAAGAGACAGAGAGGGGAGGAGAGGACAGAGAGGGGAGGAGAGACAGAGAGGGAGGGGAGAGACAGAGAGGGGGGGAGGAGAGGGGGAGAGAGGGGGAGGGGAGACAGAGAGGGAGGAGAGACAGAGAGGGGGGGCGGAGAGAAGAGATGGAGGGGGGAGACAGAGAGGTGAGGGGGGGAGAGGACAGATGGGAGGGAGAACAGAGAGGGCAGGCGAGACAGAGAGGGGAGGAGAGAAGAGAGGGGGAGGAGGAAAGGAGAGGGGGGAGGGAGAGGAGAGAAGAGACAGAGAGGGGGAGGAGAGGGGAGAGGGGAGGAGAGACAGAGAGGAGAGGAGAGACAGAGAGGGGGAGGAGAGGGGAGAGGGGGAGGAGAGGACAGAGAGGGGAGGAGAGAAGAGAGGGGCAGGAGAGACCGAGAGGGAGGGGAGCCAGAGAGGGGAGGGAGACAGAGAGGGAGGAAGTGGAGACAGAGAGGAGGGGAGACAGGGGAGACAGAAGAGGGGAGGGAAGAAGAGAGAGACAGAGAGGGGGAGGAAGAGAAGAGAGGGGGAGGAGAGACAGAGAGGGGGAGGGAGAGAACAGAAGAGGGGGAGGAGAGACAGAGAGGGGGAGGGAGAGAGGGACAGAGAGGGGGGGGGAGACAGAGAGGGGGGAGGAGAGGGACAGGAGCGGGGGGAGGGAGAACAAGAGAGGGGGTGTGGAGGAGAGACAGAGAGGGGGAGGAGAACAGAGAGGCGGAGGAGAAGACCAGAGAGGGGGAGGGAGAGAAAGATGATGGGGAGGAGAGGACAGATGAGGGAGGGATGGGAGAGACCGTAGAGAGGGGAGGAAGAGACAGAGAGGAGAGTGAGAGACAGAGAGGGGGGAGGAGAGGAGGAGAAAGGGGGAGGAGAGACAGAGAAGGAGGGAGAGACAGAGAGGGGGAGGAGAGTATGAGATTGGCAGTGAGAGACAGAGAGGGGGAGGCGAGGGGGAGAGGGGGAGGAGAGACAGAGAGGGAGGGAGGGCGGGAGAGACATATAGGGGGAGGAGAGACAAGAGAGGGAGGGAGAGACAGAGAGGGGAGGAGAGAGAGAGGGAGGAGAGGAGCGGACAGAGGACAGAGAGGGGGAGGAGAGACAGAGAGGGAGGAGGGAGGGAGAGACAAGAGGGGGAGAGAGACAGAGAGGAGGGGAGGGAGGGAGAGACAGAGAGGGGAGGGGAGAGACAGAGGGGAGGAGAGGGACAGAGAAGGAGGGAGAGACAGAGGGGGAGGAGTGAGGGGGGAGGAGAGACAGAGAGGGACGGAGGGAGGGAGAGACAGAGAGGGGAGGGAGGGAGAGGGAGAGGACAGAGGGGGAGGAGAGACAGAGAGAAGGAGGGAGAGACAGAGGGGGAGGAGAGGACAGAGGGGGAAGAGAGACGAGAAGGAGGGAGAGACAGGAGGGGGAGGGAGAGACAGAGGGGAGGGAGGAGAGACAGGACGGGGAGGAGAGACAGAGAGGGGGAAGGGGAGGGGGGGGATGAGACAGGGGGGGGGGGAGGGAGAGACAGGCAGGAGTTCTAAACAGATCAACTCCTAATGCAACATTAGAATGTATGGGGATGTCCTACATCTGTATAAAACACTCACAACTGAATTAATGATATCATAATGATATGTCTGTCCCCATGTGTGTCTAGAATGAGAATGATCTTCTCCTGATAATCACCCCAGAGTTAGTCTGTTTTAGTCGGAGTTAGGAGGGGAATAAAATATCATGGCATGCTTCCCATGTTGCCGGTCCTCATTCACACCAGCTCATATTCATTAGGGCACACGGTAGCAGAAGGTGATCAACAGAAAACGAAAATGTATGTCTCTTATCGGACAAGTTCAGGTAGTCTCTACCTGTTTCAGTCTGTTTTCTTTTATTTAGTAAATGTAAAGACAACATTAAATTAAGAATAGTCTGATGGGTGACAATATTAGTCTGTCACTTGTGAATTATACATTATCACTTGTAAATGATGCCCAGCATGTGCAGTAAGGCGAGAAACAGCGCATGCCTTTTTTTTGGCTACTTTTTCAAATCAGAGTCGCACACCTCATGTAGCCTAGCGTAGCCTAGCGTAGCCTCATGTAGCCTAGCGTAGCCTCATGTAGCCTAGTGTAGCCTCATGTAGCCTAGTGTAGCTTAGCGTAGCCTCATGTAGCCTAGCATAGCCTAGCGTAGCCTAGCCCATAGGCCAAATCAGAGTCGCCCACCTCATGTAGCCTAGCCCATAGGCCAAATCAGAGTCGCCCACCTCATGTAGCCTAGCCCATAGGCCAAATCAGAGTCGCCCACCTCATGTAGCCTAGCCCATAGGCCAAATCATAGTCCCCCACCTCATGTAGCCTAGCCCATAGGCCAAATCAGAGTCGCCCACCTCATGTAGCCTAGCCCATAGGCCAAATCAGAGTCGCCCACCTCATGTAGCCTAGCCCATAAGCCTATATGTTTTGATAAGGTTTGTATCATAAATGAAGTGCCCAAATAACTTAACATGAAGCACATTAATCCGCTTTACAACCGGTGTAGAGCCTAACTGGCATACATAGGCGGCATTTGAGTTTCAAGTTTGGGGAAGATAATTTTCATCATAAAAATTAACCTTTATAATAAAGCATTACATGCATAATTGCATTTGCTGACTTATGTAAGATAGCCTTCTATTCATAATGTGATGAGTAGATTGGATAGTCATAATTTAGGCTAATCATATAACTCAATCACTGTTCGCAAAAATGGACCGTTCAATGCATGGCTGAGTGCCGGTGACACTACCGGTCAAATGTTTTAGAACACCTACTCATTCAAGGTTTTTTCTTTATTTTTACTATTTTCTACATTGCATAATAATAGTGAAGACATCAAAACTATGGAATAACACATATGGAATCATGTATTAACCAAAAATGTGTTAAACAAATCAAAATATATTTTATATTTGAGATTCTTCAAAGTAGCCACCCTTTGCCTTGATGACAGCTTTGCACACTCTTGGCGTTCTCTCAACCAGCTTCATTAGGTATTCACCTGAAATGCATTAAAAGGTGTACCTTCTTAAAAGTTAATTTGTGGAATTTCTTCCTTCTTAATGCGTTTGAGCCAATCAGTTGTGTTGTGACAAGGTGGGAGGGGGGGGGGGGGGGGGGGGGGGGGGGGGTGTACAGAAGATACCCCTATTTGGTAAAAGACCAAGTCCATATTATGGCAAGAACAGCTCAAATAAGCAAAGAGAAACGACAGTCCATCATTACTTTAAGACATGAAAGTCAGTCAATACGGAACATTTCAAGATCTTTGAAAGTGCAGTCGCAAAAACCATCACGCGCTATGATGAAACTGTCTCTCATGAGGACCTCCACAGAAATGGAAGACCCAGAGTTACCTCTGCAGCAGAGGATAAGTTCATTAGAGTTATCAACCTCAGAAATCGCAGGACACTAATAAGAAGAAGAGACTGGCTTGGGCCAAGAAACACCAGTGGAAATGTGTCCTCCAAATTGGAGATTTTTGGTTCCAACAACCGTGGCTTTGTGAGACGCGGTGTGGGTGAACGGATGATCTCTGCATGTGTGGTTCCCACCGAAAGCATGGAGGAGGAGGTGTTATGGTGTGGGGGTGCTTTGCTGGTGACACTGTCTGTGATTTATTTAGAATTCAAGGCACACTTAACCAGCATGGCTACCACATCATTCTGCAGCGATACGTCATCCCATCTGGTTTGGGCTTAGTGGGACAATCATTTGTTTTTCAACAGGACAATGACCCAACACACCTCCAGGCTGTGTAAGGGCTATTTTACCAAGAAGGAGAGTGATGGAGTGCTGCATCAGATGACCTGGCATCCACAATCCCCCGACCTCAACCAATTTGAGATGGTTTGGGATGAGTCGGACCGCAGAGTGAAGGAAAAGCAGCCAACAAGTGCTCAGCATATGTGGGAACTCTTTCAAGACTGTTGGAAAAACATTCCAGGTGAAGCTGGTTGAGAGAATGCCAAGAGTGCACAAAGCTGTCATCAAGGCAAAGGGTGGCTATTTGAAGAATCTAAAATCTAAAATATATTTTGATTTGTTTAACACTTTTTTGGTTACTACATGATTCCATGTGTGTTATTTCATAGTATTGATGTCTTCACTATTATTCTACAATGTAGAAAATAGTAAAAATAAAGAAAAACCCTTGAATGTGTAGGTGTTCTAAAACTTTTGACCGGTAGTATATATATATATATATATATATATATATATATATATATATATATATATATATATATATATATATATATATATGTATGACTGGCGACATTAGCAGAACCTTTTTTAAAAGGTCAAATTAAAGGTGAGCCTACTCTGCTGAGCAACAAAAAAGACATTGTCCATATAATAGACCAATGAGAAGAGGAGACACTAATATGATGTTGTCCATATAATAGACCTATGAGAAGAGGAGACACTAATATGATGTTGTCCATATAATAGACCAATGAGAAGAGGAGACACTAATATGAAGTTGTCCATATAATAGACCAATGAGAAGAGGAGACACTAATATGATGTTGTCCATATAATAGACCTATGAGAAGAGGAGACACTAATATGATGTTGTCCATATAATAGACCTATGAGAAGAGGAGACACTAATATGATGTTGTCCATATAATAGACCAATGAGAAGGGGAGACACTAATATGATGTTGTCCATATAATAGACCTATGAGAAGAGGAGACACTAATATGATGTTGTCCATATAATAGACCTATGAGAAGAGAAGACACTAATATGAAGTTGTCCATATAATAGACCTATGAGAAGGGGAGACACTAATATGATGTTGTCCATATAATAGACCTATGAGAAGAGAAGACACTAATATGATGTTGTCCATATAATAGACCTATGAGAAGAGGAGACTAATACGATGTCCAGCTAAACTGAAGGAGGAAATTATTGTCCAAAAACGTAACTTTCAAGTAGCACTGACCCAACAATGATAAATAGTGTATATGTGCAGTGAGTACTCACCGGGGATATGGCAGATGCTCTCCACTGGTGCCAAACAGAGGCTATACTGTTGTTCGCTCAATTAAGTTGAGAATTTTGATAACTAAAGACAGATTAGTCCTTTCATGTAGTCCTGTGATGTGGCATATCAAGAAGCTGATTAAACAGCATGATCATTACACAGGTGCACCTTGTGCTGAGGACAATACAAGACCACTCTAAAATGTGCTGCTTTGTCACACAACTCAATGCCACAGGTGTCTCAAGTTTTGAGGGAGCGTGTAATTGGCATGCTGACTGCATGAATGTCCAACATAGCTGTTGCCAGAGAATTCAATGTTCATTTCTCTACCATAAGCCGCCTCCAACGTCATTTTAGAGATTTTGGCAGTACGTCCAACTGGCCTCACAACTCCAGACCACGTGTATGGCCACACCTGCCCAGGACCTGCACATCCGGCTTCTTCACCTGCAGGATCGCCTGACCGATTTCCTTCTATGAACTGTAACTCAGTAAAAGTGTTGAAATTGTCGCATGTTGCGTTTATATTTTTGGTTCAGTATATGTTTTCCCGCAATTGTATTTTGAAATATTGCAATATGCCTGGCGTTGTCTCTCTATTTTTCACAAACAGTCGCAACTCAACAATAATCTGCCCAAACTCAACAATAATCTGCCCAAACTCAACAATAATCTGCCCAAACTCAACAATAATCTGCCCAAACTCAACAATAATCTGCCCAAACTCAACAATAATCTGCCCAAACTCAACAATAATCTGCCCAAACTCAACAATAATCTGCCCAAACTGCCCCGCTGCCTTTCCTTCTGACTATAGGCAATGCAATTCAAAACAATCCACTTTTTTTTAATTTGTTTTTATAAGCTAAATAGGCCAAATCAGCTTCAGTAGCCTATTTTACATGATTGTATTTATTTCTGTATAGACAGTAGGCTAATTAGGCTATATAATTTTGGCAATTTAATTATATTTACTTCAGGAAAAGCTTTATGGCCACGCTGCCTATGCTGGCATAGTAAAACATAACTGCACCAAACCTCCATTAGCTATTAGCCTGCAGGCTACTGATGACATGTTTTTTTATGGGCCATTCTCATAAAAAATAATTCCACACATACAGTGCATTCGGAAAGTAGTCAGACCCCTTGACTTTTTCCACATTCCACAGATCTGGGGAAGGGTACCAAAACATTTAGTCAGCATTGAAGATCCCCAAGAACACAGTGGCCTCCATCATTCTTAAATGGAAGACGTTTGGAACCACCAAGACTCTTCCTAGAGCTGGCCACCCAGCCAAACTGAGCAATCGGGGGAGAATCAGGCCTTTATGGTAGAGTGGCCGGACAGAAGCAACTCCTCAGTAAAAGGCAAATGACAGCCCGCTCGGAGTTTGCCAAAAGGCACCTAAAGGACTCTCAGACCATGAGAAACAAGATTCTCTGGTCTAATGAAACCAAGATTGAACTCTTTGGCCTGAATACCAAGTGTCACGTCTGGGGTGAAGGTTCACCTTCCAACAGGACAATGACCCTAAGCACACAGCCAAGACAACGCAGGAGTGGCTTCGTGACAAGTCTCTGAATATCTTTTGAGTGGCCCAGCCAGAGCCCGGACTTGAACCCAATTGAACATCTCTGGAGAGACCTGAAAATAGCTGTGCAGTGATGCTCCCCATCCAACCTGACAGAGCTTGAGAGGATCTGCAGAGAAGAATGGAAGAAACTCCCCAAATACAGGTGTGCCAAGCTTGTAGCGTCATACCCAAGAAGACTCGAGGCTGTAATCGCTGCCAAAGGGGCTTCAACAAAGTACTGAGTAAAGGGTCTGAATACTTATGTAAATGTGATATTTCAGTTTATTTTATTTTATACATTTGCAATATTTTCTAAAAACCTGTTTTTGCTTTGTCATTATGGGGTATTGTGTGTAGATTGATGAGAAAAAAACGATTTAATCCATTTTAGAATAAGGCTGTAACGTAACAAAATATGGAAAAGGTCAAGGGGTCTGAATACTTTCCGAATGCACTGTATTAGTAGGCTATATGTAAAGATCAGATTAAATTCTGAATAGTCTGAAGGGTGAGCATCAGGCCTGGAATTTCGTGATTTTAGGGGCAAGGATATTTGCCAGGGCATCAAGGGCATTTGCTAAGGCACCAAGTCCATTAACCAAAACAGCCAATTAAATTGATTTGAAAACCGAAAAACACTATTCTGTTAAGAAAAACATGAGTATGTAAACGTACATAAATAATGATCCTTTCATGTCAACGTGTAGGTGATAGACTATGGTATTGGCTACAGCCTCTCATGTCCACACCGATGCTGACATGAGGGAGGCCCTTGAAAATGTAGCCAAACTCATGAAACCGCTCAAATGTGGTCACTTTTGAGAACAGTGTTTTCCCGCAATCACATTCGTGCTGATAGCCTACTGCCATGTGCACATTGCTGCGCTTATAATGTGAATAAATAGCCTAATAGTTTATCAACATTTCAAGCTAAATGTTCTCATCTGTTGCATCAGCCTCATTGCTTTTAAAAGTTTTTTTAAAAGCAATGTATTAATTTGGGATTTATCACATCCCATAACTGTCCCAGAGTATATTTGGAATATTTATTTCTGGCACAGAAGGACAAGTTGACCAGTGGAATAGGTCAACTTTTGTACTATGGGGGATCGTAGATTGACATAGGCTAGTGCTTTTGCTGTTCGTTAGGCCTACTCATCTTGTTGGCTGACGAAAAGTAGGCTAAATGTGGACAGTTCTTCTAACATCAAGAATTCGATAAGAAGGACATGCGCAGTTTCATCCCTGATGTGTCCGTCTTCACTTGTAGCCTACTTCAGAGCTGCAATGCCTGTGAGAAGGACCTGATCACGTGACGGGCATTGGCTAATAAGAATTGAGATATCTGAGAGAGCCATGTGAGTGAGAGGTGCTACGGAGCGCAGTGATTGGCAGCCGGGAGAAGGGAATTATAATTATTATATTCAGCCCAAGGGCACAAGTGGCCGCAAGGCATGAATTTTTTTTGTGGGCATTACTGCCACACAAGGGAATTTCAAGTGCTTGTCAAATTGGGAATGAGAGACTGATGAAGTGTGTGCAGCCTGCGCAAGAAACAAAGCAGAGCATCATGCAGCCTTACAATGTATTAAAAATCAAAACATATAGCCCAACATTTATAGAACAACTAAAGTTGCATAAACAACTCTAAATTAATCATATAGGAGGACCTGTTTCTTTGTTAACCGCTCAACACAGAATAGCCGCATGTGCGCACTCCCTCGTAAATCATTTGAAGAAAATATCCTTTCTATTTTATTCAGCTTTGTTCAATTGTATTCTTCATACTATAAAATAATATAAAATAATGCCACGGAATTCTAACCAAATCTTGTCTGCTAAATGAACTAGTGTAGCCCACAGCCACATGGCATAGCCAGATCAGGACCTAACATAAGGACAACTCAGAGTATGCTATTCTGTTCTTCTGAAATAGGCTACATTTTCTTCATATCGTGTTTCTTTAGACCTGTCTAAAATAAATAATGGATTTATTGTGAAGGTGTAGGCTATATTATATGGATTTATTAGGCTTTTTTAAATGTAGATGTTCCAAAGGTCTGCATCAGTGGCTTGTAGGCTATGCCTGGAAGCCAGGAGTTGATAAACATGTTTTGGTCAATTACAGTGAGACCGGCAGTTATTTACTTGACAATCACCAGCTGACAAAATATCATGACCGCTACAGCCCTAGACCTGTGTGTGCTTGGTAATCAGATCTGTGTGAGCCTGGTTCCTCTGAGGCTGACATCAGCATTCAACACACAGCCTGTTAGAATGCAGCAAATGGGATGCTGAGACATCTCTGAGTCAACTGCCAGAACCAGGAGAGATCTCTCTACCTCTCACTCCCTCCTTCCTCCATCCCTTCCACCCCATTCCCCAGTCTACCTCTTCCTCCCTCCTCTCCTGGCCAGACTAACCGCTAATGGAGATGCAGGTCATAGGGGAGGAGGGAGGAAAAGAGGAATGGAAATGGGATGGACGGAGGTGCAGACAGACAGCAGGTCTCTCATTCAGCTCTGACAATATACAGACAGCAGGTCTCTCATTCAGCTCTGACAATAGACAGACAGCAGGTCTCTCATTCAGCTCTGACAAGAGACAGACAGCAGGTCTCTCATTCAGCTCTGACAAGAGACAGACAGCAGGTCTCTCATTCAGCTCTGAAAATATAGAGAATGCTGGTATCTCATTCAGGTCTGACAATACACATACAACTGGTCTCATTAATCTCTGACAATAGACAGACAGCTGGTCTCTCATACAGTAGATTGCAACTCCACCCCCTTTGGCAGTTCTATCTAGACGGAAAATGTTGTAGTTGGGGATGGACATTTCAGAATTTTTGGTGGCCTTCCTAAGCCAGGATTCAGACACTGCTAGAACATCAGGGTTGGCGGATGTGCTAATGCAGTGAATAACACAAACTTAGGAAGGAGGCTTCTGATGTTAATGTGCAGAAAACCAAGGCTTTTACGGTTACAGAAGTCAACAAATGATAGCGCCTGGGGAGTAGGAGTGATACTGGGGGCTGCAGGGCCTGGGTTAACCTCTACATCTGTCACGCACTGACATAGAGTTCGCTAGTTGGTTTGGTCCGGGTGTGAGTATCTATGTAATGTGAATTTCTATGTGTAATCTATGTTGTTGTATTTCTATGTTGGCCGGGTGTGGTTCCCAATCAGAGGCAGCTGTCGATCATTGTCTCTGATTGGGGATCATACTTAGGTAGCCATTTTGCCTACCTATGTTGTGGGATCTTGACTCGTGTTTGGCTTGTTTGTGTCTAGCCATTGTGAGCTTCACGTTACGTTGCTTTTGTTGTTTTGTCGTGTGTTAACTTCGTATATAAACATGTACGCATTCCACGCTGCACCTTGGTCTGACCCGTCTCTCAACGACCGTGACAGAAGATCCCACGACCAACGGACCGGCAGCGTGGCCAGGAGAAGCAGAAAGCCTGGACATGGGAGGAGATACTGGAAGGAAAAGGATCATGGACGTGGGAGGAGATACTGGAAGGAAAAGGATCATGGACGTGGGAGGAGATACTGGAAGGAAAAGGATCATGGACGTGGGAGGAGATACTGGAAGGAAAAGGATCATGGACGTGGGAGGAGATACTGGAAGGAAAAGGATCATGGACGTGGGAGGAGATACTGGAAGGAAAAGGATCATGGACGTGGGAAGAGATACTGGAAGGAAAAGGATCATGGACGTGGGAGGAGATACTGGAAGGAAAAGGATCATGGGAAGTGGGAAGAGATCCAGGATGGTATGGATCGCCTTCCTTGGGAGCAAACAGAGGCCGCGAGGGAGAAAAGACGGCGACTCCAAAATGCGAAACGACGAAGAAGACCCGAGAAGCAACCACAAGAAAAAACAATTTTGGGGGGGGCACACAGGGTGGTCGACGAAGCAGCAGGAGGCAGTGAAAGGGCTGACTGTAGAGGAGGAGGCCGCTATTGTAGAGGTCCTCCAAGACCTGCGGATCAGCAGTTTGAGAGAGGAGGACACCACATTACAGGGGCTGATAGGGAGGATAGAGGAGGAGAGGAGGCGCTGCAGGAGGCCCGTAGGGAGAAGGAATTAGTGGAGGCACGGAGAGAGGAGCTGGTCAGGCAACAAAAGGAGCGTGTGTTCATTGAGGAACCTAGATATGCAGAGATACGCACTGTCGCCAGTGTGCATTCACAGCCCAGTGCGTCCTGTGCCAGCGCCCCGCACGTGCCGTGCGAAAGTGGGCATCCAGCCAGGACGGGTTGTGCCAGCTTTACACTCCAGACCTCCAGTACGCCTCCATAGTCCCGTACCCGCTCCCCGCACCAAACCAGTGGTGCGTGTTCCCAGTCCGGCGTGGCCCGTGCCTGCTCTTCGCACCAGACTAGTGGTGCGTGTATCCAGTCCGGTACGGCCCATACCTGCTCCCCGCACCAAACCAGTGGTGCGTGTATCCAGTCCGGTACGGCCCATACTTGCTCCCCGCACCAAACTAGTGGTGCGTGTTCCCAGTCCGGCGTGGCCCGTGCCTGCTCTTCGCACCAGACCAGTGGTGCGTGTATCCAGTCCGGTACGGCCCATACCTGCTCCCCGCACCAAACCAGTGGTGCGTGTATCCAGTCCGGTACGGCCCATACTTGCTCCCCGCACCAAACTAGTGGTGCGTGTTCCCAGTCCGGCGTGGCCCGTGCCTGCTCTTCGCACCAGACCAGTGGTGCGTGTATCCAGTCTGGTACGGCCCATACCTGCTCCCCGCACCAAACCAGTGGTGCGTGTTCCCAGTCCGGCGCGGCCCGTACCTGCTCCTCGTACCAGACCAGTGGTGCGTGTTCCCAGTCCGGCGCGGCCCGTGCCTGCTCCTCACACCAGACCAGTGGTGCGTGTCCCCAGCCCGGTACGGCAGGTGCTAGAGCAGTCCGCTCCACCGGTGCCCAGTTCAGCTCCGGTCAGCGGTTCCACTCCAGAACCAGACATCAACCCCTCTCCAGGGTCGGGGCCTCCCACACCAGGGTCCAGACAGGGCTTGGTGCATCGTGGGAGGACTGAGAGGGGAAGCATCGCGCCGAGGTCCAGACTGGACCAGGGGTGCAACGGGGAGGCAGTAAGGGAGAGGACGTCACGCCCGGAGCCGGAGCCGCCACCGAGGCTAGATGCCCAACCGGACCCTCCCCTGTTAAGTTAGGTTTTGCGGCCGGAGTCCGCACCTTTAGGGGGGGGGGGGGTACTGTCACGCCCTGACATAGAGTTCGCTATTTGGTTTGGTCAGGGTGTGAGTATCTATGTAATGTGAATTTCTGTGTGTAATCTATGTTGTTGTATTTCTATGTTGGCCGGGTGTGGTTCCCAATCAGAGGCAGCTGTCGATCGTTGTCTCTGATTGGGGATCATACTTAGGTAGCCATTTTGCCTTCCTATGTTGTGGGATCTTGACTCGTGTTTGGCTTGTTTGTGTGTAGCCATTGTGAGCTTCACGTTACGTTGCTTTTGTTGTTTTGTCGTGTGTTAACTTCGTATATAAACATGTATGCATTCCACGCTGCACCTTGGTCCAATCCTGTACTCAACAAACGTGACAACATCACCAGAGGAACAGAGAAGGACTAGAATAAGGATACGGCTAAAGGCTTTAAGAACTGGTCTTCTAGTGAGTTGGGTACAGAGAATAAAGGGGGCAGTTCTCTAGGGGTTGTAGAATAGATTCAGGGCATTATGTACAAACAAGGATATGGAAGGATATGAGTACAGTGGAGGTAAACCTAAGCGTTGGGTAACAATGAAAGAGATAGCATCACTGGAGGCACCGATTGAGTCGGTCTCGGCGTGTATGGGGGGTGGAACAAAGGAACTATATGAGGCAGTTTGAGGGGGACTTGGGGCTCTATAGTGAAATAAGAACTAACTGGAACAGCAATAGGCAAGGCATATTGACATGGGAGAGAGGCATAAAGCAATCACAGGTGTTATTCGAGAGAGCTAAGACAACAACTGGAAATGGCAATGAAAGTTTGGGCTGAGGCTAAACAGATAAACAGGACAGGGTACCGTATAAAGGAACAGTCCAGCAGGCATCAGCTGTGCAGCTGAGTGATCATAAGGTCCAGTGAACAGCAATGTGAGTCCGAGAGCAGTTCGAATTGGTGCTACAGCACAGGCGATCAGGAAGCACGGCTGTTGAATTGCGTGTGCTAGCGGGCCGGGCCTAGCAGACGGGAAGCCTGTTGAAACAACAGACGATTACGTCGGCAGTCCAGTCGTGATGGATCGGCGGGGCTCCGTGTCGACACTAGGAGGTCCCGTCCGGTTGACAGAGAGGTAGATAGCCGGGAGATGGGCCTGACTCGAGGTTAGCTCAAGGCTGATTAGCCAACCACAACATCCATTCGGTTGCAGTTAGCTAGTTGCGATGATCCGGTGTCAAAGGTCCAGTGATTCAGTGATTCCGGCAGAAAATCCGATATGTTCTGGGTTGATAACGCGCTGTGCAGACTGGCCGATAATTGTCCAGGCTAGAGCTGGCTACTAGGCAGTGCAGGCCACGGACAATGGTGAAACCCCCCCGCTAACGGTGGCTAATAGCAAGTAGCTAGTTAGCTTCTAGCTAGTTTAAACTAGAGATGATAGATACAAGGTAAGTAAATAATAGAATCCGTTCCACATTGAGTGAGGCGGGTTGCAGCAAAGCATATTTAGTAGAAGGATGAAAAGTGTGATAGGGGAATATATACAACAAAATACAAAAAAATGAAAAAAAACTGGCTATTTACATGCCATCTTGGATCAAGCATGCTTATTAGCGATTAGTCTGTGGTGGTAGGCTATTTTCGGTTGTAGATCGCTCATGCTTACATTTTTACATTTTAGTCATTTAGCAGACGCTCTTATCCAGAGCGACTTACAGTTAGGGAGTGCATACATTTTCATACTTATTATGTTGTTTTATAATGTGTAGTTATTTCTACATTGCTCTATTGTTCTTTGTGCATCTATCATGTGTTTGGGTCCACATAGCCTGTTTAGTTAGTTAGTTGTTGACATGCAAGTAGGCATATTTTTCCCATACTGTGCTATAGCCTAAGTTCTCCTCTTTTCTTTACAGAACCACAATTAGTATCAGAGAGAGTGGTGTTGTGTGTGTGTGTGTGTGGATCTTCATTAAACCTTGAACTGGAACTACTGCTTCCTCGTGTTCTGAACGGACACCCTGTGGTGGTTGCTACCGGCCTAAAATCCAGCACCTACGTTTTTTATCCCTTTTTTATTGGTCCTTCGAATTCAGAAACAACCCATATTTTTCATTGTTCTTACGAGCTGGATTCAGTAACTGCCAAAGCTCAAGGATGCCAGACTCCAGAGAAGATCCTGCACAAGTTGTGGTTCGTCCCCGCTGTCAGACTCGCCCCCCACATCATCTAGTCGACTATGAGGTAAGCTATGAGTCAAGGCAGACACCACACACAACAACACACCACTCCTACGAGGGACCACGAGCAGAGGGGGTTGTGACTCTCATGACAGCAGTGCCCTCCTGTACAAGATGAGAGAGAAACCCGTTCTTCTTCCAGAACAGTCGTAACGTGCCTGAAGCTGATAGGAGAGGAAACTGAGAAGTTGACACGGGAGATACTGGAGCTAATCGGAAGAGCTAAATTCATCCGCTTCAATGGGTCCCCAACAGTTCAAGTCACTACCCAGGCTGACCGGCAACAGTGAGGATGGAGCCTCACCTTCATCAATGGCCAACTCACCGGCCCCCCATAGCAGGCGCACCTCGACTAGAGATAGTCAGCCTGAGCGGGCACAGCTGGTGACAACCAGAGATGATAAACTGCAGTCACAAAGGCAGCGTGATAAGATAGAGCAGCTCATTGAAAACCTTGGGATCAGAGGGCTCTCCTTCTCAGACCAGTCATCCTCACCGTCATCATCTACTCAGTCAACCCCTTGACGTTGTGAGCCATCGCACCAGCGAGACCGGTTGACTTCTCATTGCAGAACTAGTAGCCCTACAGCACCACCTAGAGGGCTGACTTCACAGGATCGCCAACGTCAGCCCTCACCTAACCGCTGCGGTCAGCCTACACCTGATCGCCGTCGTCAGCTCGCACCTGACTGTCGCCGCCGTGACTACTCACCTAACCTTTGCGACTACTCACCTGACCGCTACGGTCAGCCTACACCTTACAGACGCCGCCGCGACTACTCACCTGACCTACGCCTCCGCGACTACTCACCTGACCCACGCCGCCGTGACTACTCACCTGACCCACGCCGCCGTGACTACTCACCTGACCCACGCCGCCGTGACTACTCACCTGACCATAGCCGCCGCTACTACTCACCTGACCATAGCCGCCGCTACTACTCACCTGACCATAGCCGCCGCTACTACTCACCTGACCATTGCGACTACTCACCTGACCATAGCCGCCGCGACTACTCACCTGACCATAGCCGCCGCTACTACTCACCTGACCATAGCCGCCGCTACTACTCACCTGACCATAGCTGCCACGACTACTCACCTGACCATAGCCGCCGCGACTACTCACCTGACCATAGCCGCCGGGCCTACTCACCTGACCTACGCCTCCGCGACTACTCACCTGACCCACGCCGCCGTGACTACTCACCTGACCATTGCGACTACTCACCTGACCATAGCCGCCGGGCCTACTCACCTGACTCACCTGACCATAGCCGCCATGACTACCCACCTTACCATAGCCGCCGGGTCTACTCACCTGACCATAGCCGCCGGGTCTACTCACCTGACCATAGCCGCCATGACTACCCACCTGACCATAGCCGCCATGACTACCCACCTGACCATAGCCGCCGCGACCACTCAC
This sequence comes from Coregonus sp. 'balchen', assembly GCA_902810595.1. Classification (NCBI taxonomy): domain Eukaryota; kingdom Metazoa; phylum Chordata; class Actinopteri; order Salmoniformes; family Salmonidae; genus Coregonus; species Coregonus sp. 'balchen'. Next base: position 16,966,275 of record LR778278.1, on the reverse strand, counting down.
CTGACCATAGCCGCCGGGCCTACTCACCTGACCATAGCCGCCGCGACTACTCACCTGACCATAGCCGCCGGGCCTACTCACCTGACCATATCCGCTGGGCCTACTCACCTGACCATAGCCGCCGCGACTACTCACCTGACCATAGCCGCCGGGCCTACTCACCTGACCATAGCCGCCGCGACTACTCACCTGACCATAGCCGCCGGGCCTACTCACCTGACCATAGCCGCCGCGACTACTCACCTGACCATAGCCGCCGGGCCTACTCACCTGACCATAGCCGCCGGACCTACCCACCTGACCATAGCCGCCGGGCCTACTCACCTGACCATAGCCGTCACGACTACTCACCTGACCCACGCCGCCGGGCCTACTCACCTGACCATAGCCGTCACGACTACTCACCTGACCCACGCCGCCGGGCCTACCCACCTGATCGTCGTAGGCACTCATCTGTCCGCTACCTTCTCCACCCAGGAGCGCGTCTACCGTGGACCAACTCCTACCATACCCAACTTCATCAATGAAGACCCACGAGAGTTTGCAAGGCTGAAGGTGGCCCTCGACAATGTGCTGCCTGTAGATGCAACAGAGTGCTTCAAGTTTTAGATATTGGTAGCGGTAACAACAGGTACCCATACAGTGCCACCATGGAGTCCCTCACAGAACTGTCTGGCCAACCCCACCAGCTTGCCCTCCAATGCATCGTAGGATTAATGGATGGCCCCAACATGAAGAGTGGTGACACCAAGGCATTCCGAAGATTCGCTCTGAGGGTGCGTGCCTTGGTTGGCATGTTGGATCAGCTAGGGAGTAATGGACAGACAGAACTGAGGTGTGGCTCACACGTCTCCCGCCTCTTAGCTAAGTTACCACACAACCTAAGAGCCAGCTTCAAGACATGTGTGAACACCATCAATACACCCATTCCATCCCTCCTTCACCTGGCAGTGGCTCGAGTATGAGGTGAGAGTGCAAGTAGATGGAATGCAGTTCAGTAGCGAACAAAGCAGGGACCACCCTAGCTCACGCCGAGATCAGTGTAAAGACAAATCCTTCCCCATGACCATCACCATCCTCCATGGAGGTGAGCAGAGAAAGGACGAAGTCGAACAGAACCAGTCTCCGGAGGAAAGGTCACGGGAGAAGCCAAATAAGTATTGTCCGTTCTGCAACACCATGTAGCATTACATGAATCAATGCACCAACTTTCAGCTCCTTTCCAAAGAACAGAAAGAATCCTGGATCAAGACAAATGAAAGATGTTGGACTTGTGGACACCAAGCAGCTCAGTGTACTCTCAAGGCTAAGTGCAAGAAGTGCGAGAAGAAGCATCTTGAGATTCTCCACGAGGTCAAGACTAGCCCGACTGCTACAAAGAACGCTAGCATGAACGCTCTGAAGACCGCCAGCACAAAGGCGTCAACAGAGAGCATTTGCCTGGTGAGCTCCACCGCAGAGACCCTCTATGTTGATCGACCTTCCGGCAGCAGCAAGGTGCTGCTGAAGATGAGTCGAGTCATCTTGCGGAGCGGCAAAAAGTCACTTGACACGAATGCCCTGTTGGACGACGGGTCGGTGCGCACCATACTTCTACACGAAGCAGTAGAGCAGCTATGTCTCCAAGGAAATCCTGAGGACTCGGCACTTCGTACAGATATCAAAGTCGTCCATGGAGCTTCTGTGTCATTCTCTGTGGCCCCTGTTACTCAACCATCCACAGAGCCTTCACAGCTGAAGAGTTGGGCCTTGTACCGCATACCTACCCGGTCGAAGCCCTTAAGAAAAGATATCGGCACCTCAAAGGCCTACCCCTTCAGCTGCTGGACCAGGCGCAGCCGTTACTGCTCATCGGATCAGACTATCCCCATCTAATCACCCCAACGGAGCCAGTGCATTTGGGTCCCCCTGGCGGACCTGCCGCCATCAAGACTCAGCTCGGATGGACCCTTCAAGGTCCTTCAAAGTTCCTACAGCAAAGTCTTGCGCCACAACAGCGGCTTCATGCATCCCTTGTCTCTTCATCTGCATCTGCTCTTCAGCCATGTAGAGAAGCTCTGGCAGTTGGATACACTACCGCACAGGAGTGAGAAGCTCCTCACACGGTCCAGACAAGATGTAGAAGCCATGCATCTACTGGAGGAGAAGACAGTCAGGGTCGAAGTGGACGGGGTTCAAAGGTACGCCACTCCCCTTTTGGGGAAAAAGAACCTACCTCCCTTGGAAGGTCCGAAGGAGGCAGTACTGGCTCATCTGTGAGGGACAGAGAAGCATCTGTCCAAGGATCCAGAGAAAGCAGCAGTGTACAACGCAGAGATTCACAAGTTGGTGGAGTCCGGCCACGTTACGAAGGTATCCCCAGTAGCAGTCGAAGAGTACCAAGGTTGGTACATTCCGCATCATGTGGTCCATCACAATGGGAAAAACAGAGTCGTCTTCAACTGTTCCTTCAACTACAGGGGCAAGAGCTTGAACGAACAACTCTTTCCGGGACCTACCTTGGGAGCTACTCTGCTTGGAGTCCTTCTCCGTTTTCCGGGAACACTCTGTGGCCATCAGCAGTGACATAAAGGGGATGTTCCATCAAGTCCGCCTGCTACCCTGAAGACCAGCCTCTTCTCGGGTTTCTGTGGCGAGACCTAAACCGTTGATGTCTATGAATGGCAGGTTCTCCTCTTTGGGACGACATGTAGCTCCTGCTCCTGCTGCGCCACGTTTGCCCTTCAGAAGCATGTGTTCGACCACAGTGTGCCCGAAGAAGATGTGCGCTTTTCTATGGAACGCTGTTTCTATGTGGACAACTGTCTACAAAGCCTCCCCTCTGGTGGACAAGCTGAAGCACCTTCTTGCTGAGGGAGGATTCGATCTACGCCAGTGGGCCAGCAACCTTCCAGCAGTCATCGAACACCTAGTAGGCGATGACGTCATTTAGCGACTTCTAGCGACTTTTAGGACAGCCAATAGCTGCTTTCCTTACTGAGGAGTTGGCAGCACTGGCAGGGCCTCAGGCAGTCTGTAGTTTCCATTCTGATGACCACCTGTTTTTCTCTCCTGCTTTATACTACCTCCTTAGAAGAAATTGCTTTTCTTTCTGATGTTTATTGTGCGTGCAGCTAAATGTAAGTGCCAAAATCCTGATGTCTCGTTATTTGGAGCTAAATAGTGTCTGTTGTAAATATGTACCATTTGTGTTAAACTTGTTAGCTAGCTAGCTTGCGTACTCCCGCTAGTTTTAGCATTTTCATCCGGAATGCATGACTATTTAGCATGCTTATTAGCGATTAGCATTTGTTAGCATTTGTCTGTGGTGCTAGGCTATTTTCGTTTGTAGATCGCTCATGCTTCATTATGTTGTTTTATATGTGTAGTTATTTCTACATTGCTCTATTGTTCTTTGTGCATCTATCATGCGTTTGGGTGCACATAGCCTGTTTAGTAGTTAGTTGTTGACATGCAAATAGGCATATTTTTCCCATACTGTGCTATAGCCTCCTCTTTTCTTTACAGAACCACAATTAGTATCAGAGAGAGTGGTGTTGTGTGTGTGTGTGTGGATATTCATTAAACCTTGAACTGGAACTACTGCTTCCTCGTGTTCTGAACGGACACCCTGTGGTGGTTGCTACCGGCCTAAAATCCAGCACCTACGTTTTTTATCCCTTTTTATTGGTCCTTCGAATTCAGAAACAACCCATATTTTTCGAAGTAAACTACTACTACTATAGTCTCCTCCCACTCTACCTATAACAGTAAACTACTACTACTATAGTCTCCTCCCACTCTACCTATAACAGTAACTACTACTACTATAGTCTCCTCCCACTCTACCTATAACAGTAACTACTATAGTCTCCTCCCACTCTACCTATAACAGTAAACTACTACTACTATAGTCTCCTCCCACCTACCTATACATACACTACATAGGTCTCCTCCCCACTCTGCTATAACAGTAAACTACTACTACTATAGTCTCCTCCCACTCTACCTATAACAGTATACTACTATAGTCTCCTCCCACTCTACCTATAACAGTATACTACTATAGTCTCCTCCCACTCTACCTATAACAGTAAACTACTACTACTATAGTCTCCTCCCACTCTACCTATAACATATACTACTACTACTATAGTCCTCCTCCTCCCACTCTACCTATAACAGTAACTACTCTACTATAGTCTCCTCCCACTCTACCTATAACAGTATACTACTATAGTCTCCTCCCACTCTACCTATAACAGTAAACTACTACTACTATAGTCTCCTCCCACTCTACCTATAACAGTAAACTACTATAGTCTCCTCCCACTCTACCATAACCGTCCTACTCACTCTACTACTTAGTCTCTCTCATCCCACTCCTCTACCTTAACATAAAAACCTACTACGACTATAGTCTCCTGTCGTCCTCCCACTCTACCTATAACAGTAAACGACTATAGTCTCCTCTCCACTCTCCCTTAACAGTAACTACTACTACTATAGTCTCCTCCCACTCTACCTATAACAGTAAACTACTACTACTATAGTCTCCTCCCCCTAACTCCCTATAACAGTAAACTACTATAGTCTCCTCCCACTCTACCTATAACAGTATACTACTACTACTATAGTCTCCTCCCACTCTACCTATAACAGTAAACTACTACTACTATAGTCCTCCTCCCCACTCCTACCTTAACAGTACACTCTACTACTATAGTCTCCTCCCACTCTACCTATACACGTATACTACTACTACTATAGTCTCTCCCACTCTACCTACTAACAGTAAACTACTTACTACTATAGTCTCCTACAATCTACCTATAACAGTAAACTACTACTACTAATATTCTCCCTCCTCCACTCTACCTATACAGTACACTACTATAGTCTCCTCTCCCACTCTACCCTAAACAGTAACTCCTGTAGTCTCCTTCTCCCACTTCTACCTATAACAGTATACTACATAGTCTAGTCTCCTTCCTCTCCTCATCCCACTCTACCTATAACAGTATACTAACTACTACTATAAGAGTCTCCTCCTCCCACTCTCCGATACAGTAACTACTCTACTATAGTTCTCCTCCCACTCTACCTATAACAGTAACCTACTACTACTAAGGTCTCCTCCCACTCTCTACCTATAACATATCACTAATACTAGAGTCTCCTCCCACTCTAACCTTAAACAGTATACTACTACTACTATAGTCCTCCTCCCTCCCACTCTACCTATAACAGTAATACTACTACACTAATAGTCTCCTCCCATTCTACCTATAACAGTAAACCGACTACTACTATAGTCTCCTCCACTCTACTATAACAGTTAAACTACTAAGTCCATCCTCCCACTCACCTATAACATAAACTACTACTACTAGGTCTCCTCCCACTCTTCCTAAACAGTATAACTACTACTACTTATAGTCTCCTCCCACTCTACCTATAACCGTCTACTACTAATTCTCCTCCCACTCTACCTATAACAGTAACTACTATAGTTCCTCCCTCCTCCCACTCTAACCTATAACAGCAACTACTACTACATAGTCTCCTCCACTCTACCATAACAGTATCTACTACTACTATAGTCTCCTCCCACTCTACCTATACAGTATACTACTATCGTCTCCTCCCACGCTAAACCTATAACAGTAACAAATACGACTATAGTCCCCGCCCACTCCACCTTAACAGTAAACTACTACTACTATAGTCTCTCCTCCCACTCTCTATAACAGAAACTACTACTACTAGAGTCTCCTCCCACTCTACTACCTATAACAGTATACTACTATATCTCTCCCACTCTACCTATAACAGTATAACTACCTACTACTATAGTCTCCTCCCACTCTACCTATAAACAGTAAACTAACTACGACTATAGTCTCCTCCTCCCACTCTAACCTTAACATTAAACCTACATAGTTCTCCTCCCACGCTACCTTAACAGTAAACTACTACTACTATAGTCTCCCTCCCCCTCTTACCTATAACAGTATCCTAACTACACTATAGTCTCCTCCCACTCTACTATAACAGTAAACTACTACTACTATAGTCTCCTCATCCCAGCTCTACCTATACGTAGACTACTACTAACTATAGTCTCCCCTCCCACTCCTACCATACCAGTATACTACTCTGTCTCCTCCCACTCTACCTATATAACATAAAAAAACTACTACTACTATAGTCCTCCTCCCACTCGACCTACCTATAACAGTAAACTTCACTACTATAGTCTCCTCCCACTCTACCCTATAACAGTATACTACTACTACTATATCTCCTCTCCTCCCCCATCTACTCTACCCCCTATAACAGTAAACGCTACTACTATAGTCCTCCTTCCCACCTACCTAGAACGTAACTACTACTACTATAGTCTCCTCCCACTCTAAAACCTATAACAGTATACTACTACTACATAGTCTCCTCCCACTCTACCTATACAGTAAATACTACTACTATAGTCTCCCTCCCCTCTACCTATAACTTATACTACTACTACTATAGTCTCCTCCCCCCTCTAACCTATAACAGTAAACTCCTACTACTCTACTGATAGTCGCCTCCCACTCTACCCTCCTCCCACTCTACCTATCAGTACACTACTATCGTCCCTCCTCCCACTCTACCTATAACGTAAACTACTACTACATAAGTCTCTCCCACTCTACCTATAACAGTAAACACTATAGTCTCCTCCCACTTCTACCTATAACAGTAAAACTCTACTATAGTCTCCTCCTCCCACTCTCCTATAACATTATACTACTACAAGATACTATAGTCCGCCTCCCACTCTACCTATAACAGTAAACTACTATAGTCTCCTCCCACTCTACCTATAACAGTAAACTACTATAGTCTCCTCCCACTCTACCTATAACAGTATACTACTATAGTCTCCTCCCACTCTACCTATAACAGTAAACTACTACTTACTATGGCCCCTCCTCCCCTCTACCTATACCAGTAACTACTACTACTAGAGTCCCTCCCACTCTAACCTATTAACAGTACACACTACTACTACTACAGTCTCCTCCCACTCTAAACCTTAACAGTAAACTACTATCGTCTCCTCCCACTCTCCTATACCATTATACTACGATAGTCCTCCTCCCACCTCCTAACCTATAACAAGAGTATACTACTATAGTTCCTGCCCACTCCTATAACATTATCTACTATATTCCTCCTCCCACTCTACCTATACCAGTAACTACAGCGTCCTCCTCCCACTCTACCTAATAAAGTAACTAACTAATACTATAGTCTCCTCCCACTCTAACCTATAACAGTAAACTACTACTACCATAGCCTCCTCCTCCCACTCTACCTATAACGTAAATACTACTCACTATAAGTCTCCTCCCACTCTACCTATAACATTAATCTACTATATCTCCCTCCCACTCTACCTATAACGTATACTACTACTACTATAGTCTCCTCCCATCTCCTATAACAGTAAACTACGACTACTATAGTCTCCTCCCACTCTACCTATAACAGTAAACTACTACTACTATAGTCTCCTCCCACTCTACCTATAACAGTATACTACTATAGTCTCCTCCCACTCTACCTATAACAGTAAACTACTACTACTATAGTCTCCTCCCACTCTAGACCTATAACAGTAACTACTATAGTCTCCCCCTCCTCCCCTCTACCTATAACAGTAAACTACTACTTACTATAGTCTCCCCCCTTTCCCCCCCCTTTCCTCCCCCTCTACCTATAACAGTAAACTACTACTACTAAATAGTCTCCTCCCACTCTACCTATAACAGTAAACTACTATAGTCTCCTCCCACTCTACCTATAACAGTATACTACTACTACTATAGTCTCCTCCCACTCTACCTATAACAGTATACTACTACTACTATAGTCTCCTCCCACTCTACCTATAACAGTAAACTACTACTACTATAGTCTCCTCCCCCTACTAAAACAGTACCTACCTAACTACTATTCTCCTCCCACTCTACCTATAACAAGTAACTACTACTACTATAGTCTTCCTCCCACTCTTACCTATAACATATACTACGACTACTATAGTCTTCCTCCCAATCTCCCTATACAAGTATACTACTATAGTCTCCTCCCACTCTTACCTAATAACAGGTAAACTACTATAGCTCCTCCACTCACCTATAACAGTATACTACTATGTCTCCTCCTTCCTCCCCTCCTCCCACTCTATCTACCTACACAACCAGTCTACTACTATAGTCTCCTCCCACTCTACCTATAACAGTAAACTACTATAGTCTCCTCCCACTCTACCTATAACAGTATACTACTATAGTCTCCTCCCACTCTACCTATAACAGTAAACTACTATAGTCTCCTCCCCCTCTCCTTACCAGTTAATACTTATAGTCCTCCCCTCCTCCACACTCACCTATAACGTTAGACTATGGTACTCCTCCCACTCTACCTATAAAAGTAACTACTATATTCTCCTCCCACTCTATCTCCTCCCACTCTAACCTATACCAAGTAAACTACTATATCCCTCCCACTCTACCTATCAACAGTATACTACTATAGTCTCCCTCCCACTCTACCTATACAGTACACTACTATAGTCTCCTCCTCCACTCTACTATACAGTAATACTACTCCATAGTCCTCCTCCACTCTACCTATAACAGTAACCTACTATGTCCCTCCTCCCACTCTAACCTATAACAGTAACTACTATAGTCCCTCCTCCCAATCTACCTTACATCAAACTACTATAGTCTCCCTCCCACTTCTACCTTAACAGTAAACTACTATAGTCTCCTCCCACTCTACCTATAACAGTATACTACTACTACTATAGGTGCTCCTCCCCACTCTACCTACTAACGTCACACTATAGTCTCTTCCTCCTCCCACGCTTCGACCTATAAGTAAACTACTACTACTATAGTCTCCTCCACTCTACCTATACCAGTAAACCTCCTACTACTATAGTTCTCCTCCCACTCTACCTATAACAGTAAACTACTATAGTCTATCCTCCCACTCTAACACTATAACAGTAACACACTATAGTCTCCTCCTCCTCCCACTCTAACCTATAACAGTAAACTACTATAAGTCTCCCCACGCCTATAAACAGAACTACTACTATATTCTCCGCCGCACTCTACCTATAACAGTAAACTACTACTACTATAGTCTCCTCCCACTCTACCTATAACAGTAAACTACTACTACTATAGTCTCTTCCCACTCTACCTATAACAGTATACTACTACTACTATAGTCTCCTCCCACTCTCCCTAGAACAGTATACTACTATAGTTCCTCCCACTCTACCTATAAACAGTAACTACTATAGTGTCTCCCCTCCCACTCCTCACCTATAACAGTATACTACTCTAACTATAGTCTCCTCCCACTCTACCTATAAAGTATCTACTAGTCTCCTCCTCCCACTCTACTATAACAGTATACTACTATAGGTAAAAAGGGTTTCTCCTGCCCACTTCTACCTATAACAGTAAACACTATAGTCTCCTCCCACTCTACCTATAAAATAAACTAACTATCGTCTCCTCCCACTCTAACCTATAACAGTAAACTACTACTACTATAGTCCTCCTCCTCTCCACTCTCCCTAAACAGTAAACACTATAGTTCCTCCTCCCACTCTACCTATACCGTCCTACTACACTAATAGTCTCCACCTTCCCAACTCTCCTATAAAACAGTATACTACTACTACTATAGTCTCCCCTCCTCCCACTCTAACCATAACATTATACTACTATAGTCCTCCTCCCACTCTACCTATACCAGTATACTACTACTCATATCTCCCTCCCTCTACCTATAAACAGAACTACTACTAACTTAGTCCTCCTCCCACTCTAACCTATAACAGTTACTACTACTACTATAGTCCTCCTCCCACTCACCTATAACAGTAAACTACTACTACTATAGTTCTCCTCCTCCCACTCTAACTAACCTATAACCGTAAACTACTACTACTATATCCGCCTCCTCCCACTCTACCTATAACAGTAAACTACTACTACTATAGTCTCCTCCCACTCTACCTATAACAGTACTACTATAGTCTCCTCCCACTCTACCTATAACAGTAAACTACTACTACTATAGTCTCCTCCCACTCTACCTATAACAGTAAACTACTACTACTATAGTCTCCTCCCCTCTACCATAACATAAACTTACTTACTACTATAGTCCTCCTCCCCCTCTAACCTATAACAGTATACTCCTACTACTATAGTCTCCTCCCACTCTACCTATACTAACACTACTATAGTCTCCCCCACCGACCTATAACAGTAAACTCTATAGTCCTCCTCCCACTCTACCTATAACAGTATACTACTATAGTCCTCCCGCCCACATCTAACCTATAACCGTATACTACTATAGTCTCTTCCTCCCACTCTAAACCTATACCAGTAATACTACTATAGTCCCTCCTCCCACTCTACCTATACAGTAAAACCATATCTCCTCCCACTCTACTATAACGTAACCTACTACACTATAGTCTTCCTTCCTCCCACTCTACCTATAACAGTCACTACTACTACTATAGTCTCCTCCCACTCTACCTATAACAGTAAACTCTTACTACTATAGTCTCCTCCCACTCTACTACCTATAACAGTAAACACGTGTCTCCTCCACTCTCACCTATATAACCGTAACTACTAAGTTTACTACTACTAAGTCTCTCCACTCTACCATATAACATAAACTACTATAGTCCTCCTCCCCTCCTAAACCTAAACAGTAAACTACTATAGTCTCCTCCACTCCTAACCTATAACAGTAAACTACTACTACTCATAGTCCCGCCCACTCGACCTATAACATAAACTACTACTTACTATAGGTCTCCTCCTCTCCCCCTCTACCTATAACGTAAACTACTACTAACTATAGTCTCCTCCCCTCTACCTATAACAGTAAACTCTACTACTACTATAGCCTCCTCCCACTCTACCTATAACGTAACTGACTAGAGTGCTCCTCCCACTCTCTACCTATAACAGTAAACTACCACTACTTAATTAGTCCTTCCCTCCCACTCTACCTATAACAGTATCTACTATAGTCTCCTCCCACTGCTACCTATACAGTCTACTACTATAGTCTCCTCCTCCCGTCCCTCCACTCTAACTATAACAGTATACTACTATAGTCGCCTCCCACTCTACCTATAACAGTATAACTACTATAGTCTCCTCCCCTCTACCTAAGAACTTAAAAAAAACAAAAAAAAGAAAAAAAAAAAAAAGAAATAAAAACTTTTACTATAGTCCTCCTCCCCCTCTACCTAGAACAGTATACTACTACTACTATGTCCTCCTCACCCACTCTACCTTAACAGTATACTACTTATAGGTCACCTCCCCTCCCACTCTAACCTATACAGTAAACTACTATAGTCCTCCTCCCACTCTACCTATAACATAAAATACTATAGTTCCTCCTCCCACTCTACCTATAACATAAACTACTATAGTCTCCTCCCAACTCTACCTATAACAGTAAACTACTACACTATAGTCTCCTCCCACTCTACTACCTATAACGTACACTACTTACTACTATAGTCTCATAGTCGCCTCCTCCACTAACTACCTATAACCTTTACTACTACTACTATAGTCTTCCTCCCATCTCCTATCAAGTATACTACTACTACTACTATAGTCCTCTCTCCTCCCACTCTACCTATACATTAACTCTACTACTATAGTCTCCTCCCACTCCTACCTATACCAGGTAAACTACTAACTACTAATAAAGTCTCCTCCCCTCTACCTATAACATTATAAACCTACTACTACTATAGTCCCTCCTCCCACTCGACCTATAACAGTAAACTCTACTACTATAGTCTCCTCCCACTCTACCTATAACAGTAAACTACTATAGTCTCCTCCCACTCTACCATATACAGAAACTACTATAGTCTCCTCCCCACTCTACTACTATCAGTAAACTACTACTACAATAGTCCTCCTCCCACTCTACTACTATAACAGTAAACAAACTACTATAGTCTTCCTCCCCCTCTACCTATAACAGTAAACTCTACTACTATAGGTCTCCTCCCACTCTAACCTATAACAGTAACTACTATACTATAGTCTCTCCCACTCTATAACTAACCTATAACAGTAACTACTATAGCTCCCCCCACTCTACCTATAACATAACTACTACTACTATTCTCCTCCCCTTTACCTATAACAGTAAAAACCTACTATAGCCCCTTCCCCCCTCTACCTATAACTTTAATACTACTATATCTCCTCCCCCCTCTACTAACAGTAAAACAAACTATATTCTCCTCCCCCTACCTAAAAAATACCTACTAAGCCCTCCTCCCCTCTCCCAACTATCCCCTACTAAGTCCCTCCCCCCCCCCCTCTACTATAAAATAAACACTACTACATAGCCCTCCTCCCCCTCCCTATAACTAAACACTATGTCCCCCCCCTCCCCTCAAACCATAACGTTACCTCACTATAGTCCCTCCCACCTACCTAAAAAACTTACTACAAATATGTCTCCCCCCACTCTACCTATAACGTAAAACTACATAGTCTCCTCCCACTCTCCTAAAACCATAACTACACTACTAACCCCTCCCCCCCATCCCCTTTAAAAAAAGTAAACACTATTGTCTCCTCCCCCTCTACCTATAACAGTAACTACTAAAAGTCCCCCCCTTTTCCCCTACCTAAACATAACTACTATATTCCTCCTCCCACTCACCTATAACGTAAACTACTTAGTCTCCTCCCACTCTTACTATAACAGTAAATTTACTATGTCCCCCTCCCCCTCAAAACCTATAACAAAAACACTTAAAGTCTCCTCCCACTCACCTAAAACGTAAAACTACTATAGTCCCCTCCCCCTAACCTATAACGTATACCTACTACATAGCCCTTCCTCCCACTCTACCTTAACATAAACTACTATAGTCTCCTCCCACTCAAACCTAAAACCAAATCCCTACTATAGTCCCTCCCACTCTCCCTTTAAACGTATACTCTTAGTCTCCTCCCCTTTCCCCTATAACAGTAACTATATACTTTCCCTCCCACTCTCCCTAAAAATAAACTAAACCCCCCCCCTTACTATAGTCTCCTCCCCCCTCCTCCCCCTCTACCTATAACAGTAAACTATTACTATATCTCCCCCACTCTCCTATAACAGTAACACTAAGCTCCTCCCCTCTCCTAAAAACAGAAATACTACTATTTTCTCCTCCCATCTACCTAAAACATAAACCTTAGTCCCTCCCACTCTACCTAAACAGAAATACTCTATGTCCCTCCCACTCTACCTTTAAAAAAGTAAACTACATAAATCTCCTCCCACTCTACCTTAACAAAAAACTACTTATTTTCTCCTCCCACTCTACCATAACAAAAACTCTACTACTAAGTTTTCCTCCCCCTCTACCTAAAACGTAAACTACTACATAAGTCTCCTCCCTCTACCTAAACGAAACTATTTAAGTCTCCCCACCTACCTATAACTATACTACTTATCTCCCCCCCTCTCCCTAAAACAGTAAACTTTCTAATTAAGTCTCCTCCCCACTCTCCCTATAAACAGTATACACTACTACTAAGTCTCCCCCACCAACCTAAAACATAACTACTATAGGCCCTCCTCCCACCTAACCTATAACAGAAACTACTAATCTCCCCCCCACCCCTAAACCTATACTTAACTCTATGTCTCCCCCCACTCTCCCAAAAACTTAAACTACTATAGCTCCTCCCCCTTACCTTAACGTATACTACTATAAGTCTCCTCCCCTCACCTATAACAAAAACTCTATAGTCTCCTCCCCTCAAAAATAACATAAAATACTAAAAGCCCCTCCCCCCCCCCACTCTACCTATAAGTAACCATATATATCCCCCTCCCCTCTACCTAAACATAAACTACACAAAATATCCCTCCCACTCCCCTATAACAGTAAACTTACTCTTTTCTCCTCCCACTCTACCTATAACAGTAACTACTACTACATACCCTCCTCCCCCCTCTACCTATAACATAAACAAACTAAGTCCCTCCTCCCACTCTACCTTTAAAACAGTAAACTACTAATGTCCCTCCCCTACCTATAACAGTAACTACTATAGTCTCCCCCCACTCTACCTTAAACTTAAACTCTTATCCCCCTCCCCTCAAAACCTTCATAACACTACTACTATAGTCTCCTCCCACTCTCCCTTAACAGTATCTACTATAGTCCCCCCCCCTCTACCTAAAACAGAAAACTACTACTCTATAGTCCCTCCCCACTTAATAACAAAAACTACTATAGCCCTCCCCCTACCTTAACGAAAACACACAAATATCTCCTCCCCCCTCAAACTAAAACAAAGTTCCTATTTTACAAAACCTATCCCGTCTCCCCCCACCCCTCCCCTAAAACATAAACTACTACCCCTTCCCCCCCCCCACCCCTCAAAAACGAAAACTACATATCCCTTTCCCTCCCACTCTCCATAACAAAAACACTTATCTCCTCCCACTCTCCTTTAAAACAGTAAACTACTATAGCTCCTCCCACCTCCTATAACTATACTACTATAGTCTCCTCCCACCACCTTTAAACAAAAATCCCTACAAAAGGTCCCTCCCCCCCTACCTTACAAACTCCCTATAGTTTAACCAAAAGAAAAAGGGGGAAAAAGGGGGGGGAAATGGGGGAAAAAAAGAAAAAGTCCCTCCCACTCTACCATAAAGAAAAAACCAAGCCTCCCCAACCTATAACGAACATACTACATAAGTCTCCCCACCCTACATAAATCACAAAGTCTCCTCCCCTCTACTAAACAATAAACTCAAAAAATTTTACTCTACCTATAAGTAAACTCATTACCTTACTCCCTACAGAAACTACTATAGTCTCCTCCCTCTAAATAAAGTAAACTAACTACTACATAAGCCCCCATCTACCTATACATATACTACTAAGTCCTCCTCCCACTCTACCTATAAAGTATACTAAAATTTATTTTACCAATACAGTAAACAAACTACTACTATAGTCCCCACCTACCAAAAAGATAACTATAAGTCCCCCTTAACATAAAAAGAAACCCTGTCTCCCCCACCTAACCTATAAATATACCCAAGTCCCCCCCTTACTAACAGTAAACTACCTACTAAGTGCTCCCCCTACCTATAACAGAAACTAAGCTTCCACACTATACCCTAAATTCCCACTACTATAAAGTAAAACTACTAAGTCTCCTCCCACTCTACCTTAAAGTAAATACCTACATATTTCCCTCCACTCTACCTATAACGGGAACTACTATAGTCCCCTCCCCTCTACCTATAAAAGAATCCTACTACTATGGGCTCCTCCCCTCTCCTAATAAATACTACTATAATGCCTCCTCCCACTCACCTATAAAAAAAATATGTCTCCCCCCTTTTCAAAAAACCCCCCATCACTAAAGTAAACACTACTATAGTCTCCTCCCCTCACCTATAACAGTAACTCTATAAGTCTCCTCCCACTCTACCTATAAAAAGTATACTACTATATCTCCTCCCATCAACCTAAATACTCTAACCCCCCTCAAACCTAAAACGTAACTACTAATATAGCCCCCTCCTCCCCCTCAAACAAAGTAACTACTAATATTCCCTTTCCTCCCTCCTAAAAGTAAAATACTACTATAGTCTCCTCCCACTCTACCTATACAGTAAACTACTATAGTCCTCCTCCCACTTCTACCTATAACAGTAAACACTACTACTAAATCTCCTCCCCCTCTACCTATAACTAAATACCACTATAGTCCTCCTCCCACCTCTACCTTAAAAAACATAAACCTACCCTATAGTCCCTCCCAACTCTAACCATCAGTAAATATACTACTATAGTCTCCTCCCACCTCCCTATAACATAACTACTACTACTATGTCTCCTCCCACTCTAACCTATAACAGAAAACTCCTATATAGTCTCCTCCCACTCCCTATACCTTATAAAACAGTAACTACTATAGTCTCCTCCCCCCTCTACCTATAACAGTATACTACTACAACTATAGTCTCCTCCCACTCTACCTATACATTAATACCTCACTATGTCCCTCCTCCCCCTCTACTATAACATTAAACTACTACTACTATATCTCCCCCCCCTCTACCTATAACAGTAAACAAACTACTATAGTCCTCCCCCTCCCCTCTACCTATAACATAACTACTATATCCCTCCACTCTACCTATAATCAAGTATTTCCCTCCCCCCTCTACCATATACAGTAAACTACTATTTACTATAGTCTCCCTCCCACTCAAACCTAAAACAGTATACTACTATAAAGTCTCCTCCCCTCTACCTATACAGTAAACATACTACTATGTCTCCTCCCACTCTCCCTATAACGATACTACTATATCCCTCCCACTCTACCTATAACATAAACACTACTATTTAAGTCTCCTCCCCCTCTACCTATAACATAACTACTACTACTATAGTCTCCCCCCACTCTAGCCCTATAACAGTAACACACTCTATAGTCTCCTCCCACTCACCATAACAGTATCACTACTATAGTCTCCTCCCCCACTCTACCTATACATATACTACTACTACTATAGTCTCCTCCCCTCTAACCTATAACAGTAAACTACTACTATCTCTCCTCCCACTCTACCTAAAACACGTATACTACTACTCTTTCTCCTCCCACTCTACCTAACAGCTCTACTACTATATCTCCTCCCACCTCTACCTATACATAAACTAACTACTATAAGTCTCCCCCCCACTCTAACCTATAACATAAACTCTATAATTTCTCCTCCCTACTCTACTATCCATTAAACTACTACTACTATAGTCTCCTCCCCCCTTTTAACCTATAACAGTAATACTACACACTATAGTCCCTCCCCCCCTACCTATAACATAACTCACTACTATAGTCCTCCTCCTCCACCCCTAACCTATAACTATACTACTATTAAGTTCCTCCCAACCCTCTACCTATAACAGTATACTACCTATATCTCCTCCCACTCTACCTATAACAGTATACTACTACACTAACTAATAGTCCCTCCCACCTACTATAACAGTACTACTATACTATAGCCCTTCCTCCCTCTACCTATAACAGAAACTCTAACTATGTCTCCTCCCCTCCTTACTATACTACTTCATGATCTCCTCCCCCTACCTATAATAAAACTCACTACTATAGTCTCCTCCCACTCTACCTATAACATAACTACATAAGTCTCCCTCCCACTCTACCTAAACAGTAAACTATACTCTAGTCTCCCCCCCCAACTCTACCTATACACTATACTACTAATAGTTCTCCTCCCACTCTACCTAAAACAGTATACTACTACTACTATAGTCTCCTCCCCTCTCCCTATAACAGTAATACAAACAAATATTCCTCCTCCCCCCTCTACACTATAACATCCACTACTATAAAGTCCCTCCCACTCTTACCTATAACCAGTACTATACTACTATATTCCTCCCCCTCTACCTATAACATAACTCAAACTAATAGCCCTCCTCCCACCAAAACCATAACAGTATACTACAAATAGTCTCCTCCCACTCAAAAACCTAAAAACATTTCCCACTACTACTATAGTCCTCCCTCCCCCTCATTTATTAAACGTAAACTACTATAATCCCTCCCCTCTACCTATAACAGTATACTACTATAGTCTCCCCCCCCACTCTACCATAACATATATACTATAGTCCCTCCCACTCTACCTATAACCTAAAACTATTTAAAAGTCTCCTCCCCACTCTACCTATACGTATACTACTAATATAGTCTCCTCCCACTCTACCTATAACGTAACATTATAGTCTCCGCCCACCTAACCTAAAACGTAACTACTACTCTAAGTCTCCTCCCACTCTACCTATAACATAAACTACTATATCTCCCCCCCCACTCTACCTATAAGTACATACATAAAACTACTATAGCCCTCCTCCCACTTCAAACCTATACAGTATACTACTATAGTCCTCCTCCACCTACCTAAACATACTACTACAAATTATTCCCTCCCACTCTACCTATAACATAACTACTTACTATTGCCCTCCTCCCACTCTACCTATAACAGTAAACTACTACTAATTTCCCCTCCCCACTTTTACCTATACAGTATACTACTATAGTCTCCTCCCACTCTACCTATAACAGAAATACTATTTATTTACTCTATACTAGTCTCCTCTCCCCCTCTACCTATAACAGTAAACTACTATATCTCCTCCCCAACTCAAACCTATCCCATAAACTAACTATATCTCCTCCCACTCCCTTTAAAACAGTAAACTACTACTACTATAGTCTCCTCCCCTCTACCTATAACAGTAACTACTACTACTATGTCCCCCTCCCACTCTAACCTATAACAGTATAACTACTATAGTCTCCTCCCCTCTACCTATAACAGTAAACTACTACAAACTATAGTCTCCCTCCCACTCACCTTTAAACTTACCTTATTTTACATACAACTCTACTATGTCTCCCCCCACTCAAACCTAAAACAGTAAAACGACTATACCCTCCTCCCTCTACTAACAGTACTCTATAGTCCCTCCCACTCAAACCTATAACAGTATACTACTAAAAAGTCTCCTCCCCTCTACCTATAACAGTATACTACTATAGTCTCCTCCCACTCACCTTAAACAGTAAACTACATATAGGCTTCCCTCCCACTCTACCTATAACAGTAAACTCTACTATAAGATCCCCCTCCCACTCTACCTATAAAATATACTCTATAGCCCTCCTCCCACTCTACCTATAACAAACACTACTAGTCTCCTCCCACCTACCTATAACAGTAACTCATATTTCCTCCTCCCACTCCTACCTATAACATAACTCCCTATAGTCTCCTCCCACTCTACCCATAAACAGAAATACTACAAATAGTCCTCCTCCCCTCTCCCTATAACAGTAAACTACTATATCGCCTCCTCCCTCCCACTCTACCTAAAACAGTAAACTACTATAGTCTCCTCCCCCACTCTACCTATAAAAAGTAACTAATAGCTTCCTCCCACTCTACCTATAACAGTAAACTCTATAGTCTCCTCCCACTCTACCTAAAATATACTACTATATCTCCTCCCACTCTACCTAAAACCGTAACTATTTATAGTCCTCCTCCCCCCTCCCCTAACAGTAACTCTTCCTCCTCACTCTCCTAAACAGTAAATACTACAAACTAAGTCTCCTCCCCCTACCCTTACAAAACCCTACTACCTAGTCTCCCCTCCACTCTACCTAACAGTATACACTATAGTCCTCCTCCCACTCTACCCTATAACAGAACTACTATTAGTCTCCTCCCACTCTACCTATACTAAACTACTACTACTATTCTCCTCCCACTCTACCTATACCTTAAACTACTATACATTTATAAGCTCTTACTCACTTACCCCCCACCTACTAACAAAAACTCTATATCTCCTCCCCTCCCTATCTACTAAACAACTAACTACTACTAAGTCCTCCTCCCCTCTACCTATAACAGTAAAAACTACTACTACTACCATCTCTCCCACTCTACCAAACTAAATTCCTCCCTACTATAGTCTCCTCCCACCTCTAAACCTTTTCCTAACATTATCACTATACTATAGTCCCTCCCCTCTACCTATAAGTAAACTACTCTATCTCCCTCCCACTCAAACCTATAACAGTAAACTACAAACTACTAGGTCTCCTCCCACTCTACCTAAAACATATACTACTACTATAGTCTCTCCCTCCCACTCTACCTATAACAGTATACTACTAAAAGTCTCTCCCTCCCTCTACCTATAACAGTATACTACTAAAAGCCCTCCTCCCACTCTACCTAAAACCCATATACTCTATATCTCCTCCCACCTAACCTATACAATAAGCTAACTACTATAGTCTCCTCCATCTACCTATAACAGAAATCTACACTAAAATTTTCCTCCTCCCACTCTACCTTAAACAGTAAACTACTACTACTATATCTCCTCCCACTCTACCTATAACAGTATACACTTATAGTCTCCTCCCACTCTACCTAAAACAGTATACACTTATTTCTCCTCCCACTCAAACCCTTATAACAGAAATAACTACTATAGTCTCCTCCCACTTTCTACCTATAACAGTAAACTACTATTAGTCTCCTCCCCACTCTACCTATAACATAAACTACAAAGCCCTCCTCCCACTCTACTACCTATAACTAACTTATCCCACCTACTATATCTCCTCCCCTCTACCTATAACATAAACTACTACTACTATGTCCCTCCTCCCACCTACCTTATAAAACTATACTACTATAGTCTCCTCCCACTCTACCTATAACAGTAAACTACTATAGTCTCCTCCCACTCTACCTACCTAAACAGAAATACTACTATAGTCCCCTCCCATCTACCTAAAACCAAACTCTCCCTACTAAGTCTCCTCCCACTCAAACCTTAACATAACTACTACTCTTAGTCTCCTCCCCCCACTCCTACCTATAACATAACACTACTACTATAGTCCCCCCCCCCACTCTCCTTAACGTATAAAAATTCTCCTCCCACCTACCTAAACAGTATACTACATAGTCTCCCCCCCACTTACCTTAACAGTATACACTACTACTAATCTCCTCCACTCTACTATAACAGAAACTCACTACTATAGTCCCCCCACCCCTCCCTAAAACATAACTACACTACTAGTCTCCTCCCCTCTACCTATAACATAACTACTACTACTATAGTCTCCTCCCACTCTACCTATAACAGTAAACTACTACTATACTTTCCTGCCCATACTGAGCCTCACAGCAGCAGTATCGTTGTGTGTTTCCCCATCGGTACCATGTGACCTTTCTAAACGTGCAGGTTAATGACGAACACATGCTGACATTTACACAGAACGCTGTCTGCTATCTACGTCCCCAGCTCACGTTATGCTGTTGAATGGTTTAGAGAAACATGAACATGCTAATGTTTCTGCTTGAACCCAGAGGAGAGAGTCGGGAGCCACAAGATAGAGAGAATCAGATGGCCTGAAGCTTTCAGAATTAAATCAGTTTTATAACAAAAATTCCACTTTATAAATTAACTAGTCTTCTTCTCATTGAAAAGTTTCAATTCGCTAGTTGGAAAAGTCTGAATAGCCTTTCTCCCGCTAGAATGAACGATATTTATCTTCCAGTGATCTGTTGATAGGACAGGTGCTTGTCAGTCACAAAGACAGCAATGACAGGGAAACGCTGCTGGTTTGTCAATCTGCTGTCTGTCCCGACTCTCGGTACCTGTGTTATTTTTGTGCGCTGTGATTGGCTGCGCTCAAATTTATTTTAATGGAGGAGGGAGAGCAGGATGCTTCTTCATCGTCTCCCGTGAGTGAATTTCCACGTCCATGTAATGTAACGTAATGTAACGTAATGTAACGTAATGTAACGTAACGTAACGTAATGTAATGTAATGTAAGTGGTAATGTAATGCAAAATAATTACAATTTCGTATTAACACTGGAATGATAAATGTGCAAAAGATGATGTGCAAATAGAGATACTGGGGTGCAAATGAGCAAAATAAATAACAATATGGGGATGAGGTAGTTGGGTGGGATAATTTCAGAAAGGCTGTGTACAGGTGCAGTGATCGGTAAGCTGCTCTGACAATGTAATGTAAGTGGTAATGTAATATAATGTAATGTAACGTAATGTAATGTAAGGTAATGTAAGGTAATGTAATATAATGTAATGTAATGTAATGTAACGTAATGTAATGTAATGTCTTCCGTGGTAATGTCCTGTCATGTACTGTACAGTGGTCATGTAACTGTCATGTCCTGTCCTGTAATGTCCGTGGTCCATGTATGTACGTGGTAATTGTACTGTAATGTCATGACCTGTAATGTAATGCACAGTGGTAATGTAATGTAATGTAATGTCAGTGGTATGTATGTACTGTATGTTGGTAATGTAAGGTATGTATCTAACTGTAATGTAATGTAATGTAATGTAACCTAATGTAATGTAATGCAAGTGGTAATGTAATGTCATGTAATGTCAGTGGTAATGTAATGTAATGTAATGTAATGCAAGTGGTAATGTAATGTAATGTAATGTCAGTGGTAATGTAATGTAATGTAATGTTAGGTAATGTAAGGTAATGTAATATAATGTAATGTAATGCAATGTAACGTAATGTAATGTAATGTATTGTAAGTGGTAATGTAATGTAACGTAATGTAATGTAATGTAAGGTAATGTCCGGTAATTAATAAATGTAAGTGGTAATGTAACGTAATGTAAGGTAATGTATGTAACGTATGTCAATAATGTAATGTAATGTAACTGTAACGTAATGTACTGCAAGTGGTAATGTAACGTAACGTAATGTAATGTAACGTAATGTAATGTAATGTAAGGTAATTTAAGGTAATGTAATATAATGTAAGTGGTAATGTAACGTAATGTAATGTAATGTAAATGTAATGTAATGTAATATAATGTAACGTAACGTAACGTAACGTAACGTAATGTAATGTCATGTAATGTAATGTAATGTAAGTGGTAATGTAAGGTAATGTAATGTAACGTAATGTAATATAATGTAATGTAATGTAACGTAACGTAATGTAATGCAAGTGGTAATGTAACGTAACGTAATGTAATGTAACGTAATGTAATGTAATGTAATGTAATGTAAGTGGTAATGTAAGGTAATGTAATGTAATGTAACGTAACGTAATGTAAGTTGGCTCCTTAATTTGCATACTGGTAGGCTACTACCGCTTTTTGGCGATTAAATTGACCCTTCGCGAAGCTCTGCCGCAGAATTTTGGTAAACCAATCGCAACACTCCATTGGGATTGCAACTGTCGTCGAGTCTGACACCTCGGACAAACTCACGTTTTAAACACATGGAAGCCGGTGAGGGCAGTGGGGAAAACAGTATAAAAAAAAAATATATTGAACAGTGCACCAGGGGTGCTACTGTGATTTATGAAATGCAGACCCTGTTGGAGTATTTTTCAAATCCGAAATTATACTTTTGTTACATTGTTTGCTAGCTCTGCTGGTTAGCTAGCGCTGTCTCATTGACCACCAGACATTGCTAACGCTAGCTAGCTAGCCACTTAATATAACTTATTTCTCTGACTGCGTGCTGAGTGTGGTTGTAGCTCTGGCTGCGTGCTGAGTGTGGTTGTAGCTCTGACTGCGTGCTGAGTGTGGTTGTAGCTCTGGCTGCGTGCTGAGTGTGGTTGTAGCTCTGACTGCGTGCTGAGTGTGGTTGTAGCTCTGACTGCGTGCTGAGTGTGGTTGTAAGCTCTGACTGCGTGCTGAGTGTGGTTGTAGCTCTGACTGCGTGCTGAGTGTGGGTTGTAGCTCTGACTGCGTGCTGAGTGTGGTTGTAGCTCTGACTGCGTGCTGATGTGGTTGTAGCTCTGGCTGCGTGCTGAGTGTGGTTGTAGCTCTGACTGCGTGCTGAGTGTGGTTGTAGCTCTGGCTGCGTGCTGAGTGTGGTTGTAGCTCTGACTGCGTGCTGAGTGTGGTTGTAGCTCTGACTGCGTGCTGAGTGTGGTTGTAGCTCTGACTGCGTGCTGAGTGTGGTTGTAGCTCTGACTGCGTGCTGAGTTGTGGTTGTAGCTCTGACTGCGTGCTGAGTGTGGTTGTAGCTCTGACTGCGTGCTGAGTGTGGTTGTAGCTCTGACTGCGTGCTGAGTGTGGTTGTAGCTCTGACTGCGTGCTGAGTGTGGTTGTAGCTCTGACTGCGTGCTGAGTGTGGTTGTAGCTCTGACTGCGTGCTGAGTGTGGTTGTAGCTCTGACTGCGTGCTGAGTGTGGTTGTAGCTCTGACTGCGTGCTGAGTGTGGTTGTAGCTCTGACTGCGTGCTGAGTGTGGTTGTAGCTCTGACTGCGTGCTGAGTGTGGTTGTAGCTCTGACTGCGTGCTGAGTGTGGTTGTAGCTCTGACTGCGTGCTGAGTGTGGTTGTAGCTCTGGCTGCGTGCTGAGTGTGGTTGTAGCTCTGACTGCGTGCTGAGTGTGGTTGTAGCTCTGGCTGCGTGCTGAGTGTGGTTGTAGCTCTGACTGCGTGCTGAGTGTGGTTGTAGCTCTGACTGCGTGCTGAGTGTGGTTGTAGCTCTGGCTGCGTGCTGAGTGTGGTTGTAGCTCTGGCTGCGTGCTGAGTGTGAATTCAGAGCCATTCAGTGGCTAGCCACACAACAAACTTATTTTTTTAAACAAATTTTTACCAGATTCCCGTGAATCAATTGCAATGAACACAACATACCTGACATTTTCCTGATTTACAAGGGGTAGTCGGTGTTTAATTTCATTGTGTATTAAAAACACGGTTTGAGATCATTTTGAGGGGATTTCGACAGTGGTTAGAAAGGGCAATTGGGCTTCCTGGGAAATCTCTGAGGTTGCAACAGTAACCAAGGGTTGTGGGGCTTGGCGAAGGGTCAATCCGATGAAGATGGTGAATCCTCCCAGTAGGAACAATAGGTAGTGGAGAGAGAGCCTCATTCTAATCCACAGTATGATAAAAGCTAATGATACTGGTATTATTAAAGATAAAAAATGACGAAATGTCACATTGGTTTCCTTACCCCTAGTGTACACAGCCACGGAGCCAATAAAATACATACTTCGAAAAAACAAACATCATTGTGGCAATTCATATCTTGCAGCAAAACTGTAAATATGACTTTAATCTCAAGAGAAGACAGGTTTTACTTAGAAAATAGTCCTGATCCTATCAGCCTAGTCCTAGACAATATCCAAAACAACTAAAAACATGGATTTCAATCACAGGTAATAGAAGCAGTGGGCAGCCTCTCTTCCTCCCTTCTTCCCCTCCCTCCTATTCCTCCCCCTCTCCTTCCCCCTCCCCCTGTCTCTCCCTCCTATTCCTCCCCATCTCCTTCCCCCTATCCCCGTCTCTCCCTCCTATTCCTCCCCATCTCCTTCCCCCTATCCCTGTCTCTCCCTCCTATTCCTCCCCCTCTCCTTCCCCCTCTCCTTCCCCCTATCCCTGTCTCTCCCTCCTATTCCTCCCCCTCTTCCTCCCCCTGTCTCTCCCTCCTATTCCTCCCCCTCTCCTTCCCCCTATCCCTGTCTCTCCCTCCTATTCCTCCCCCTCTCCTTCCCCCTCTCCTTCCCCCTATCCCTGTCTCTCCCTCCTATTCCTCCCCCTCTCCTTCCCCCTACCCCTGTCTCTCCCTCCTATTCCTCCCCCTCTCCTTCCCCTATCCCTGTCCTCTCCCTCCTATTCCTCCCCCTCTCCTTCCCCCTCTCCTTCCCCCTATCCCTTCTCTCCCTCCTATTCCTCCCCCTCTCCTTCCCCCTCCCCCTGTCTCTCCCTCCTATTCCTCCCCTCTCCTCCCCCCCTATCCCCTGTCTCTCCCTCCTATTCCTCCCCCTCTCCCTCCCCCTGTCTCTTCCTCCTTATTCCTCCCCCTCTCCTTCCCCCTATCCTGTCTCTCCCTCCTATTCCTCCCCCTCTTCCCTCCCCTGTCTCTCCCTCCTATCATCTCCCTCTCCTTCCCCCTATCCCTTTCTCTCCCTCCTCTTCCCTCCCCCTCTCCTTCCCCCTCTCCTTTCCCCCCTATCCCCTTTCTCCCCCCCTCCTCATTCCCTTCCCCCCCCCCCCCTCTCCTTCCCCCATCCCTGTCTCTCCCTCCTTCCCTCTCCTCCTCCTCCCCCTCTCCTTCCCCCCTATCCCTTTCTCCCCTCCTTCTCCCTCCATTCCTCCCCTCTCCTTCCCCTCCCTTCTCTCCCTCCTATTCCCCCCCTCTCCTTCCCCCTATCCCTGTCTCTCCCTCCTATTCCTCCCCCTCCTCCCACTTCTCTCCTCTTCCCCCCCTCTCCTCCCCCTATCCCTGTCTCTCCCTCCTATTCCTCCCCCTCTCCTCCCCCTTCTTCCTTCCTCCCCCTCCCTGTCTCTCCCTCTATTCTCCTCTCTCCTCCCCCTATCCCTGTCTCTCCTCCTTTCCTCCCCCTCTCCTTCCCCCCTCTCTCCCCTCCTATCCTCTCTCCTTCCCCCTACCCTCTCTCCCTCCTCTTCCTCCCCCTCTCCTTCCCCCTCTCCTTCCCCCTCCCTCTCTCCCTCCTCTTCCTCCCATCCTCCCCCTATCCCTGTCTCTCCCTCCCTATTCTCTCCCCTTCCTCCCCCCTTTTTTCCCTCCTTCTCCTCCCCTCTCCTCCCCCATCCCTTTCTCTCCTCTCCTATTCCTCCCCCTCTCCTTCCCCCTATCCCTTCTCTTCCCTCCTATTCCTCCCCCTCTCCTCCCCCATCCCGTCTCTCCCTCCTTTCCCTCCCCCGTCTTCCCCTCCCCTTCTCTCCCTCCTATTCCTCCCCCTCTCCTTCCCCCCCTATCCCCGTGTCCCCCTCTTCCTCTCCTCTATACCTCTCCCTCCCTCCCTCCCTCCCCTAAACAAAGGTCTGAGGTGAGTTGAGCCAGTCAGGGTTCTGGTGCTGAGAGTGAGGTCCTCTTTCCATTAGTCACTCATACGTAGAGCCATTCTTGCTATTTATATGGCTCTGTTCACACAGAATGGACGAATCTTCCACAAGGCTAAAGAGAATACATCAGGTTAGACAGCCTAAAGATATGCAGAATGTGTCATGCCTCATCTTTCTATCAGGTCCGTGGGCAGAGTAAGAGGACTACGTCAATAGAGCAATCAGCATACCAGAGACCGAGTCAATGGACCACATTATTGCAGATAAAAATAACAATAGTGCGTCTATATACAGGGGGAACCGATACCGAGTCAACGTGAGAGGGCACATTGTCCCATAAGGACAAAGTGAAAACATGTTTTCAGAAATTGTAGCACATTTATTGTAAATGAAATACCTACTTTACATAGGTATTCACACCCCTGAGTCAATACTTTGTACAAGCACCTTTGGCGGCGATTACAGCTTTGAGTCGTATTGGGTGTGTCTGTATCAGCTTTGTACATCTGGATTTTCTCCCATTCTTCCTTGCAGATTTTCTCAAGCTCTGTTAAGTTAGATGGGGATTGGCAGTGAACAGCAATCTTCAAGTCTTTCCACAGATTTTCAATGGGATTCAAGTCCGGGCTTTGGCTGGGCCACTCAAGGACTTTCACATTCTTGTTCTGAAGCCGTTCCAGCGTTGCTTTGACTGTATGCTTTGGCTACATTGTTCTGTTGGAACGTAAATCTTCGCCCCCCAGTCTAAGGTCATTTGCACTCTGAAGCAGGTTCTCATCAAGGATTTGCCTGTATTTGGCTCCATTCATTGTTCCCTCTATCCTTACCAGTCTGCTGCCACCACCAAGCTTCACGGTAGGGATGGTGTTAGACGGGTGATGAGCACCGCCTGGTTTTCTCCAGATATAGCGCTTTGCATTCAGGCCAGAGTAAAAAATAAATCTCATCAGATCACAGAATCTTTTGCCTTATGAGAGTCTTTTTTACGTGCCTTTTTGGAAACTCCAGGCGTGCTGTCATGTGCCTTTTTCTCAGGAGTGGCTTTCGTCTGGTCACTCTCCCATGAAGCCCAGATTAGTGAAGTGCTGTGGAGACTGTTGTCCTTCTGGCAGGTTCTCCCATCTCAGCCAAGGAACTCTGTAGTTGTGTCAGTGGTCATTGGGTTCTTGGTCACCTCCCTGACCAAGGTCCTTCTAGCCCGGTTGCTCAGTTTGGTCAGACGGCCAGCTCTAGTCAGACTCTGGGTAGTTCCATATTATTTCTATTTCCCAATGATGGAGGCCACTGTGCTCTTGGAAACTTTCAACACTAGAAATTGTTTCATAACCTTCCCCAGATATATGCCTAATCACAATTCTATCTCAGAGATCTACGGAGAGTTCCTTAGACTTCATGATATAGTTTCTGCTCTGACGTGCACTGTCAACTGTGGGACCTTATATAGACAGGTGTATTTCTTTCTAAATCATGTCCAAATAATTGAATTGGCCACAGGTGGAATCCAATCAAGTTGTAGTGACATGATCAAAGGAAATTGGATGCACCTGAGCTCAATTTGGAGTGTCATAGCAAACGGGGGTGAATAATTATGTAAATTAGATACACTATATATGCAAAAGTATGTGGACACCCCTTCAAATTAGTGGATTTGGCTATTTCAGCCACACACGTTGCTGACAGTTGTATAAAATCGAGCACACAGCCATGCAATCTCAAATGACAAACATTAGCAGTAGAATAGCCTTACTGAAGAGCTCAGTGACTTTCAACGTGGCACTGTCATAGGATGCCATCTGTTATTGTGAAGTTGAAGCGTCTAGGAGCAATAACAGCTCAGCCGTGAAGTGGTAGGCCACACAAGCTCACAGAACGGGACCACCGAGTACTGAAGCACGTAGTGCGTAAAAATAGTCTGTCCTCAGTTACAACACTCACTATCGAGTTCCAAACTGCCTCTGGAAGCAACGTCAGCACAATAACTGTTCATCGGGAGCTTCATGAAATGGGTTTCCATGGCCGAGCAGCCGCAAACAAGCCTAAGATCACCATGCAAAATGCCAAGCATTGGCTGGAGTGGTGTAAAGCTCGCCGCCATTGGACTCTGGAGCAGTGGAAACTTGTTCTGTGGAATGATGAATCACGCTTCACCATCTGGCAGTCTGACGGACTACTCTGGGTTTGGCGGATGCCAGGAGAACGCTACCTGCCCCAACTCATAGTGCCAACTGTAAAGTTTGGTGGAGGAGGAATAATGGTCTGGGGCTGGTTCTCATGGTTCAGGCTAGGCCCCTTAGTTCCAGTGAAGGGAAATCTTAACGCTACAGCATACAATGACATTCTAGATGATTCTGTGCTTCCAACTTTGTGGCAACAGTTTGGGGAAGGCCCTTTCCTGTTTCAGCATGACAATCTACACATAATGACGAAGTGAAAACATGTTTTTAGAAATGTACAGAAATACAACACATGACCAAAAGTATTATAGCAATAATAATTATTTATTATTATTAACAATAATTTATAACATTTTTGACATGCGTTTTTCTGGATTTTTTTGTTGTTATTCTGTCTCTCACTGTTCAAATAAACCTACCATTAAAATGATAGACTGATCATTTCTTTGTCAGTGGGCAAATGTACAAAATCAGCAGGGGATCAAATACTTTTTTCCCTCACTGTATATATATACATACATACATACACATACATACATATAAATACATATGCACACATATATATATACATATCCTTTAAAAAATATATATTTCCCTTTATTACTTTCCAACCCCACCACCCCTTCCCTAATTGGAGTAAACTAGTGAACAACAATGCATAGGCCTCGACTTCCAGCTTATACATACTATATAAATGTTATGGACACAGTCAATTTTACAATAATTAATTATATTTTGCTTGTTTTTACTCCTGAACTTCCTCTACTCTCAACCTCTCCGATCATTTTCATGATGTCCATCCGGTTTGCTTCTATATGCCGTATCTTTCTAACTGTGCTCTTTCACAAAAGCTCTAAATCTATAAAAATATTAATGCGAATAGACCGCTGATTGGCCAGCTCATCCTCCTCAGGGGGATGACATCATCCTCCATGAGGAAATAGCAAGCATTTTTGAATTGGTCTTTTGAGATACAAGTTTGAGGTGGGGTTTTTTACAGTGTTTTTTCTCCAATTTATGCTTTAGCCACAAATACGAATATAGGACGAGTCAACAACATTATTTGGATATGAGTTAACAGAATATTAACTTTTAAAAGTGAGATTTTCACTAGAACCGCCATAGGCCAACGGCCACTGACGTTTGATTTTGTAAATAAAAAACATCTGGCAAAAAAAATTGCTATGTCCTGCTCCTTCCCTGACTTTCACAAAAGCTCTCAACCTATAACCTACAGTGGGGAGAACAAGTATTTGATACACTGCCGATTTTGCAGGTTTTCCTACTTACAAAGCATGTAGAAGTCTGTAATTTTTATCATAGGTACACTTCAACTGTGAGAGACGGAATCTAAAACAAAAATCCAGAAAAACACATTGTATGATTTTAACGTAAACAATTTGCATTTTATTGCATGACATGAGTATTTGATACATCAGAAAAGCAGAACTTAATATTTGGTACAGAAACCTTTGTTTGCAATTACAGAGATCATACGGTCCTCTGTAGCTCAGCTGGTAGAGCACGGCGCTTGTAACGCCAAGGTAGTGGGTTCGATCCCCGGGACCACCCATACACAAAAAAAAAAATGTATGCACGCATGACTGTAAGTCGCTTTGGATAAAAGCGTCTGCTAAATGGCATATTATTATTATACGTTTCCTGTAGGTCTTGACCAGGTTTGCACACACTGCAGCAGGGATTTCTGCCCACTCCTCCATACAGACCTTCTCCAGATCTTTCAGGTTTCGGGGCTGTCGCTGGGCAATACGGACTTTCAGCTCCCTCCAAAGATTTTCTATTGGGTTCAGGTCTGGAGACTGGCTAGGCCACTCCAGGACCTTGAGATGCTTCCTACGGAGCCACTCCTTAGTTGCCCTGGCTGTGTGTTTCGGGTCGTTGTCATGCTGGAAGACCCAGCCACGACCCATCTTCAATGCTCTTACTGAGGGAAGGAGGTTGTTGGCCAAGATCTCGCGATACATGGCCTCATCCATCCTCCCCTCAATACGGTGCAGTCGTCCTGTGCCCTTTGCAGAAAAGCATCCCCAAAGAATGATGTTTCCACCTCCATGCTTCACGGTTGGGATGGTGTTCTTGGGGTTGTACTCATCCTTCTTCTTCCTCCAAACACGGCGAGTGGAGTTTAGACCAAAAAGCTCTATTTTTGTCTCATCAGACCACATGACCTTCTCCCATTCCTCCTCTGGATCATCCAGATGGTCATTGGCAAACTTCAGACGGGCCTGGACATGCGCTGGCTTGAGCAGGGGGACCTTGCGTGCACTGCAGGATTTTAATCCATGACGGCGTAGTGTGTTACTAATGGTTTTCTTTGAGACTGTGATCCCAGCTCTCTTCAGGTCATTGACCAGGTCCTGCCATGTAGTTCTGGGCTGATCCCTCACCTTCCTCATGATCATTGATGCCCCACGAGGTGAGATCTTGCATGGAGCCCCAGACCGAGGGTGATTGACCGTCATCTTGAACTTCTTCCATTTTCTAATAATTGCGCCAACAGTTGTTGCCTTCTCACCAAGCTGCTTGCCTAATGTCCTGTAGCCCATCCCAGCCTTGTGCAGGTCTACAATTTTATCCCTGATGTCCTTACACAGCTCTCTGGTCTTGGCAATTGTGGAGAGGTTGGAGTCTGTTTGATTGAATGTGTGGATAGGTGTCTTTTATACAGGTGACGAGTTCAAACAGGTGCAGTTAATACAGGTAATGAGTGGAGAACAGGAGGGCTTCTTAAAGAAAAACTAACAGGTCTGTGAGAGCCGGAATTCTTACTGGTTGGTAGGTGATCAAATACTTATGTCATGCAATAAAATGCAAATTAATTACTTAAAAATCATACAATGTGATTTTCTGGATTTTGGTTTTAGATTCCGTCTCTCACAGTTGAAGTGTACCTATGATAAAAATTACAGACTTCTACATGCTTTGTAAGTAGGAAAACCTGCAAAATCGGCAGTGTATCAAATACTTGTTCTCCCCACTGTATATACTTATTATGGGCACAGTATGCTTTACATTAGTTATCTTGTTGTTATTAGTTGTTGTTAGATGTTATTAGTCCCATCCTTCAGCTCCATTCAACACCTCCCATCTATCTCTTAACACCATCCATATTGGATTTCCATTTGCGATATATTTTTCAACTGTACTGTGATGTTTTACAAAACTTCTGAACCCTTCTATTCTCATTGTTTCTACAGATTGTAAATTGAAAATAAACATTTTTTCTAAAAGTATTATTATATTATTGATCGATTGACTATGACTTTTCAGATCACCCAGTATTGCTAACTGCAGGGTTAGCTCCAGGTAAATATTGCAATCCTTTAGCAATTCCTGGACCTGTGTCCAAAAACAAGCTACAAATGGACAGTACCAAAACAAATTATCTAATGATTCTGTCTCTTCGCAGCAAAATCTGCAGAGCTGGGAAGATTGTATCCCCCATATAAATAACATTCTATTGGTAGCAAGAATTTTGTGTAAACATTTAAATTGAAAAAGTTTTGAATCCTGTGTCGTTTTGCGTATCAGTTCATAAACACTATGCCATGGAATCGGTACGTCAAAAATCTCTTCCCAACTATTTTGCAATCTATATGGGACGGCTGTCAATCCTTTGGTCCTTAAATTAAAGTGGTATACTTTTTTATTTATCACAATTTTCTTTACCCAATTATGATCTTTAATGCAAGGCCGACAGACAAGTTCCTTACTTTTTCCCCCTTTCACTTTCGTCTTCCATTTTTGCGGTAATTCTGCAATTATTTGGTTGTCATTTTGGGTAGAGCATACATTGCCATATGTTTTTGTTAGCTGCATGTGTGACATAACTCCACCAGTCCTACCTATGATATCATGTACGAAGATTATACCTTTTTTTATTTTTTATTTAAAAAATTATGTTTTTTTATCAATTAGTATATTTGAGTTTAACCACAATATTTGTTGCATTATTTGTTCTGTCGTTTCTGGAGGATTAAATTGAAATTGCAACCAACTTTCTATGGCTTGTTTTAGAAAAAGTGATATTTGAGAGATTATTTCCTTTTCAAATAACTGAAAGTGAGAGGTTGTAATCTGAATAAAGGGAAAAAGGCCATTCTTGAACATGGGGTGAGACAATCTTACTAATTTGCTAGAGAACCAGTTTGGATTTAAGTATAACTTTTGTATGACTGAAGCTTTTAGTGATAGGTCTAATGCTTTAATATTTAATAATTTCTCTCCTCTGAATTAATATTAATTATATAAATAGGCCCGTTTAATTGTGTCTGGCTTGCTTTTCCAAATAAAATGGAATATTTAATTTTTAAAAACTGTTCGCCAGGCGTAGGCAAGACCATAAGCAAATAGGTTAATCAGGGTGATTTTCTCCCACAAATTGACAGGTATTTACCTTTCCATGGTAGCAAGATCTTATCTATTTTTGCTAACTTTCTATTAAAATGTATTGGAGCGTGATCATTTATTTCATTTGGGATATGTATTCCGAGTATATCCACATCACCATCAGACCATTTTATTGGTAAACTACATGGTAATGTAAAGATTGTAGATCTGATTTTAATAGCTAACATCTCGATGGCCACAATAAATAGATATGCCGATTGTGGACAACCTTGTTTCACTCCTCTTGACAGTTTAAAACTTTAGGAGAAATAGCCATTATTTACTATTTTACACCTAGGGTTACTATACATGATTTAACCCATTTTATAAGAGATTCTCCTAAATTGAAATGCTCCAGGCATAAACTCCAGTCGTACTTTATCAAATGGCTTTTCAAAGTCTGCTATGAATACCAGGCCTGGTTTCCCAGATTTTTCATAGTGTTCTATTGTTTCCAGTACTTGCCTTATATTATCTCCAATGTATCGTCCATGTAAAAAACCTGTCTGATTAGAATGAATAATGTCCGACAATACCTTTTTAATTCTATGCGCTATACATTTTGCTTCACAACACTGAAGTGTAAGGGGCCTTCAATTTTTTTAAATGGACTGGATCTTTAAATTTTCCACTTGTATCCTGTTTCAGTAATAATGAAATCAGACCTTCTTGAGTGTCTGATAATCTACCATTTACATAGGAGTGGTTAAAACTAATAACGGTCCTCTGAGTATATCAAAAAAGGTTTGGTATACCTCGACTGGTATGCCACCCAACCCTGGAGTTTTCTCCAGACTTAAAGTCTTTAATTGCATCCAGAAGTTCCTCCTCTGTAATTTCAACTTCACATGAGTCTTTCTGTATGGCTGTTAATTTTACATTATCAATAGAAAAACAAATCCTACAAATGTATTGGAGTGAGGTCATTTATTTCCTTTGTATTCCGAGTATATCCACATCACCATCAGACCATGGGCCTACATGTACATTTTTTATTTTTTAGTGATCCAATATGTAATATAGTACATTTATCATAATTTGGTTGTAATCCAGAGAGGTTAGAAAATGTATCTAGGTCCTCTATGAGGCTGTGTTTTCTCATGATATGGTTGTGTCTAATTGTATTGCTGTCCTGGGGCTCTGTGTGTTCTGTTTGTGTTTGTGAACAGAGCCCCAGGACCAGCTTGCTTAGGGGACTCTTCTCCAGGTTAATCTCTATGTAGGTGATGTCTTTGTTATGGAAGATTTGGGAATCACTTCCTTTTAGGTGGTTGTAGAATTTAACGGTTCTTTTCTGGATTTTGATAATTAGCGGGTATCGGCCTAATTCTGCTCGGCATGCATTATTTCATATTTTACGTTTTTACACTAAATATCTTTTTGAAGAATTCTGCATGTAGAGTCTCAATTTGGTGTTTGTCCCATTTTGTGAATTCTTGTTTGGTGAGCGGACCCCAGACCTCACAACCATAAAGGGCAATGGGTTCTATAACTGATTCAAGTATTTTTAGCCAGTTCCTCATTCGTATGTCGAATTTTATGTTCCTTTTGATGGCATAGAAGGCCCTTCTTGCCTTGTCCCTCAGATCGTTCACAGCTTTGTGGAAGTTACCTGTTGCGCTGATGTTTAGGCCGAGGTATGTATAGTTTTTTGTGTGCTCGAGGGCAACGGTGTCTTGATCGATTTCGTATTTGTGGTCCTGGCAACTGGACCTTTTTTGGAACACCATTATTTTTGTATTACTGAGATTTACTGTCAGGGCCCAGGTCTGACATAATCTGTGCAGAAGATCTAGGTGCTGCTGTAGGCCCTCCTTGGTTGGGGACAGAAGCACCAGATCATCAGCAAACAGTAGACATTTGACTTCAGATTCTAGTAGGGTGAGGCCAGGTGCTGCAGACTGTTCTAGTGACCTCACCAATTCATTGATATATATGTTGAAGAGGGTGGGGCTTAAGCTGCATCCCTGTCTCACCCCACGGCCCTGTGGAAATACATGTGTGTGTTTTTTGCCAATTTTAACCACACACTTGTTGTTTGTGTACATGGATTTTATAATGTTGTATGTTTTTCCCCCAACACCACTTTCCATCAATTTGTATAGCAGACCCTCATGCCAAATTGAGTAAAAAGCTTTTTTGAAATCAACAAAGCATGAGAAGACTTTGCCTTTGTTTTGTTTTGTTTGTTTGTTTGTCAATTAGAGTGTGCAGGGTGAATACGTGGTCTGTCATACGGTCATTTGGTAAAAAGCCAATTTGACATTTGCTCTGTACATTGTTTTCACTGAGGAAATGCACGAGTCTGCTATTAATTAATGCAGAGGATTTTCCCAAGGTTGCTGTTGATGCATATCCCACAGTAGTTATTGGTTAGTTATTTCTCTCTCTCTCTCTCTCTCCTCTCTCTCTCTCTCTCTCTCTCTCTCTCCTCTCTCTCTCTCTCTCAGGATACATATACACACAGGTCTCTCTGTGGTACTTCAAAAGACAGCAGCATCCCAGCACCACATCCGTACTCAGGTCTTATCTGAAAGACACAGAGGAAGAGCAGTAAAGAAGATAAGAGAGTCTGAGAACAGGGGAGAGATAGAGTGTTACATACACAACGGACAGGGGAGAGATAGAGTGTTACATACACAACGGACAGGGGAGAGATAGAGTGTTACATACACAACGGACAGGGGAGAGATAGAGTGTTACATACACAACGGACAGGGGAGAGATAGAGTGTTACATACACAACGGACAGGGGAGAGATAGAGTGTTACATACACAACGGACAGGGACATTAGTCAGAAAGAATTCACCATGACTGTGTTAAAAAGCTTTTCCACAAAACATTGTCTGGAAATATAGTGACAAATCACACAAAAGAAACAGCATTAATTTACTGACACACCTTGCTTTAATATTGACTGAAATGACAGATTGTAAAATGTATTATACATTTAGAGCGCTAATATCCAACAGTCTACAGAGCAGATGACTGATAACCATAACACTGGCCAAAGAGAACTCTATGGCACAGCTCTCATGTTTAGCTTGGCAAACAGGAAGAAGGGTGATATTTAGCTTGGCTAACAGGAAGAAGGGTGATATTTAGCTTGGCTAACAGGAAGAAGGGTGATATTTAGCTTGGCTAACAGGAAGAAGGGTGATATTTAGCTTGGCTAACAGGAAGAAGGGTGATATTTAGCTTGGCTAACAGGAAGAAGGGTGATATTTGATATTTAGCTTGGCTAACAGAAAGAAGGGTGATATTTAGCTTGGCTAACAGGAAGAAGGGTGATATTTAGCTTGGCTAACAGGAAGAAGGGTGATATTTAGCTTGGCTAACAGGAAGAAGGGTGATATTTAGCTTGGCTAACAGGAAGAAGGGTGATATTTAGCTTGGCTAAAGGGAAGAAGAGTCATGTTTAGATTGGCTTAGAGGTAGAAGACTCAGAGAGTGAACTGCTCGCCCCCCTATAGTTATATACAGTTTTATAGGCTTGCTACAGTTTGTTTGAGGTCCACCCACACACCTCTAGTCCGCACGGACACACGCACAAACAGACAAACAGACTCTCTCTTCCTGTCTTTGTCTGTCCTTCAGATGCTGCAGGGCTGAGAGGCAGAAAGGACTTCTATTCAAATAAGTGGAAAAGGAAAGATGGAAATATGGCTGCCTTTTTACAGGCTCCTAACCAACTGTGCTTTTGTGTGTGTTTTTCGCGTTAAATTTGTAAGTTATTTTGTACGTAATGTTTCTGCCACCGTCTCTTATAACCGAAAAGAGCTTCTGGATATCAGGACAGCGATTACTCACCTCCTACTGGACGAAGATGTTTTCTTTAACGAGTCGGACGCGAAGGATTTACTTCAGACACCCGACAAGGCTAAAGTCCCGTCTTTCGCATGAAGAAGAGACGGAGATATCGTGGACGTAGGTCGGGGTGCCTTGTAAGGATCCGACATACAATCATTGGATAACAAAATAGACTAACTAAGATCACAGATATCCTACCAACGGGACATTAAAAACTGTAATATCTTATGTTTCACCGAGTCGTGGCTGAACGACGACATGGATAACATACAACTGACGGGATATACGCTACATCGGCAGGATAGAACGGCTGACTCCGGTAAGACAAGGGGTGGCGGTCTGTGTATATTTGTAAATCACAGCTGGTGCACGAAATCTAATATTAAGGAAGTCTCTAGGTTTTGCTCGCCTTAGGTAGAGTATCTTATGATAAGCTGTAGACCACACTATCTACCAAGAGAGTTTTCATCTATATTTTTCGTAGCTGTCTATTTACCACCACAAACCGATGCTGACACTAAGATTGCACTCAATGAGCTGTATAAGGACTGGTCATTCAACTGAGACTGCTCTTCTCTGTGTCACGGAGGCTCTCCGCACAGCTAAAGCTAACTCTCTCTCCTCTGCTCTTGTCCTTCTAGACCTGTCTGCTGCCTTTGATACTGTGAACCATCAGATCCTCCTCTCCACCCTCTCCGAGCTGGGCATCTACGGCGCAGCTCACTCTTGGATTGCGTCCTACCTGACCGGTCGCTCCTACCAAGTGGCGTGGCGAGAAGCTGTCTCCGCACCACGTGCTCTCACCACTGGTGTCCCCCAGGGCTCAGTTATAGGCCCTCTCCTATTCTCGCTATACACCAAGTCACTTGGCTCTGTCATATCCTCACATGGCCTCTCCTATCATTGCTACGCTGACGATACACAACTAATCTTCTCCTTTCCCCCTTCTGATAACCAGGTGGCGAATCGCATCTCTGCATGTCTGGCAGACATATCAGTATGGATGACGGATCACCACCTCAAGCTGAACCTTGGCAAGACGGAGCTGCTCTTCCTCCCGGGGAAGGACTGCCCGTTCCATGATCTCGCCATCACGGTTGACAACTCCGTTGTGTCCTCCTCCCAGAGTGCGAAGAGCCTTGGCGTGACCCTGGACAATACCCTGTCGTTCTCCGCTAACATCAAGGCGGTGACCCGATCCTGCAGGTTCATGCTCTACAACATTCGGAGAGTACGACCCTGCCTTACACAGGAAGCGGCACAGGTCCTAATCCAGGCACTTGTCATCTCCCGTCTGGATTACTGCAACTCGCTGTTGGCTGGGCTCCCTGCCTGTGCCATTAAACCCCTACAACTCATCCAGAATGCCGCAGCCCGTCTGGTGTTCAACCTTCCCAAGTTCTCTCACGTCACCCCGCTCCTCCGCACACTCCACTGGCTTCCAGTTGAAGCTCGCATCTGTTACAAGACCATGGTGCTTGCCTATGGAGCTGTGAGGGGAACGGCACCTCCGTACCTTCAGGCTCTGATCAGTCCCTACACCCAAACGAGGGCATTGCGTTCATCCACCTCTGGCCTGCTGGCTCCCCTTCCTCTGCGGAAGCATAGTTCCCGCTCAGCCCAGTCAAAACTGTTCGCTGCTCTGGCACCCCAATGGTGGAACAAGCTCCCTCACGACGCCAGGACAGCGGAGTCACTCACCACCTTCCGGAGACATTTGAAACCCCACCTCTTTAAGGAATACCTGGGATAGGGTAAAGTAATCCTTCTACCCCCCCCCCCCCCCCCCCCCTTAAAAAAAAAAAAAAAAAAGTAAAGTGGTTATCCCACTGGTTATAGGGTGAATGCACCAATTTGTAAGTCGCTCTGGATAAGAGGGTCTGCTAAATGACGTAAATGTAAATGTATAAGGCCATAAGTAAACAGGAAAACGCTCATCCAGAGGCGGCGCTCCTAGTGGTGGGGGACTTTAATGCAGGGAAACTTAACTCATTTCTACCAGCATGTTAAATATGCAACCAGAGGGAAAACAACTCTAGATCACCTTTACTCCACACACAGAGACGTGTACAACGCTCTCCCTCGCCCTCCATTTGGCAAATCTGACCATAACTCTATCCTCCTGATTTCTGCTTATAAGCAAAAACTAAAGCAGCTATCTATCAAGAGAGTTTTCTTCTATATTATTCATCTGTTTACCACCACAAACCGATGCTGGCACTAAGACCGCTCTCAATGAACTGTATAAGGCCATAAGCAAACAGGAAAATCCTTCTAGTGGCCGGGGACTTTAATGCAGAGAAACGTACATCCATTTTACCTCATTTCTACCAGCACGTTAAATGTGCAACCAGAGGAAAATAAACTCTAGACCATCTTTACTCCACACACAGAGACGCGTGCAAAGCTTTCCCTCGTAATGCCCCGTGGTTGTGCTAAATGCTGTCTTCCACTCGTCCCCATAAACATTACTCTTACTGAGTTTCCACGTGGGCGAGGATATTGGAAATGTAATCAAAGCCTATTGAATGCTAACTTGTTTTTAACTAGGACAGAGGAATTTATAACTGAATTTTTCCGAAATAACATAGGTACAGCAAATCCCCTTATTGTATGGGACACTTTAAATGTGCCTTTAGAGGCCATGTAATTCAGTACTCATCTCGAAAACTAAATCAATTTAGGTCAAAAAGGAAATAGAAGGTCTAACAGAACAGATAGATAGCAATAAACTGTAACATAGAGGCTCAGAATAAATTAGAGGAAAAACTAAAATAAATTGAGAAACTGATTCAAGAAAGATCAAGTGTAATATATTATAAAAATAATGCAAACTGGATGGAATATGGGGAAAAAAGCACCAAATTATTAAATTAAATTACAGAGGAGGAACTTCTGGATGCAATTAAAGACTTTAAGTCAAGAAAAACTCCAGGGTTGGATGGAATACCAGTTGAGGTACACCAAATCTTTTTTGATGTACTCAGAGGACCGTTATTAGCATGTTTTAACCACTCCTATGTAAATGGTAGATTATCAGGCATTCAAGAAGAAGGTCAGATTTCATTATTACTGAAACAGGATACAAGTGGGAAATATAAAGATCCAGTCAATTAAAAATTTGGAGGCCCCTTACACATCAGTGTTGTGATTGCAAAAATTATAGCAAAATGTATAGCGCATAGAATTAAAAAGGTATTGTCGGACATTATTCATTCTAATCAGACAGGTTATTTTACATGGACGATACTTTGGAGATAACATAAGGCAAGTACTGGAAACAATAGAACACTATGAAAAATCTGGGAGACCAGGCCTGCTATTCATAGCAGACGTTGAAAAGGCGTTTTATAAAGTACGACTGGAGTTTATATATAAATGCCTGGAGCATTTACATTTTGGAGAATCTCTTATAAAATGGGTTAAAATCATGTATAGTAACCCTAGGTGTAAAATAGTAAATAATGGCTATTTCTCATAAAGTTTTAAACTGTCAAGAGGAGTAAAACAAGGTTGTCCAATATCAGCATATCTATTTATTATGGCCATCGAAATGTTAGCTATTAAAATCAGATCCAAACATGATATCAAGGGATTAGAATTCCAGGGCTTAAAAACAAAGGTGTCATTGTACGCTGATGATTCATGTTTTCTTTTAAATCCACAACTTGAATCCCTCCACAGCCTCATAGAGGATCTAGATACATGTTCGAACCTCTCTGGATTACAACCAAATTATGATAAATGTACTATATTACATATTGGACAACTAAAAAATACAATTTTTACATTACCATGTACAGTGGGGAAAAAAAGTATTTAGTCAGCCACCAATTGTGCAAGTTCTCCCACTTAAAAAGATGAGAGAGACCTGTAATTTTCATCATAGGTACACGTCAACTACGACAGACAAATTGAGATTTTTTCTTCTCCAGAAAATCACATTGTAGGGTTTTTTATGAATTTATTTGCAAATTACAGTGGAAAATAAGTATTTGGTCACCTACAAACAAGCAAGATATTTTGGCTCTCACAGACCTGTAACTTCTTCTTTAAGAGGCTCCTCTGTCCTCCACTCGTTACCTGTATTAATGGCACCTGTTTGAACTTGTTATCAGTATAAAAGACACCTGTCCACAACCTCAAACAGTCACACTCCAAACTCCACTATGGCCAAGACCAAAGAGCTGTCAAAGGACACCAGAAACAAAATTTTTGACCTGCACCAGGCTGGGAAGACTGAATCTGCAATAGGTAAGCAGCTTGGTTTGAAGAAATCAACTGTGGGAGCAATTATTAGGAAATGGAAGACATACAAGACCACTGATAATCTCCCTCGATCTGGGGCTCCACGCAAGATCTCACCCGGTGGGGTCAAAATGATCACAAGAACGGTGAGCAAAAATCCCAGAACCACACGGGGGGACCTAGTGAATGACCTGCAGAGAGCTGGGACCAAAGTAACAAAGCCTACCATCAGTAACACACTACGCCGCCAGGGACTCAAATCCTGCAGTGCCAGACGTGTCCCCCTGCTTAAGCCAGTACATGTCCAGGCCCGTCTGAAGTTTGCTAGAGTGCATTTGGATGATCCAGAAGAGGATTGGGAGAATGGTCAGATGAAATCAAAATATAACTTTTTGGTAAAAACTCAACTCGTCGTGTTTGGAGGACAAAGAATGCTGAGTTGCATCCAAAGAACACCATACCTACTGTGAAGCATGGGGGTGGAAACATCATGCTTTGGGGGTGTTTTTCTGCAAAGGGACCAGGACGACTGATCCGTGAAAAGGAAAGAATGAATGGGGCCATGTATCGTGAGATTTTGAGTGAAAACCTCCTTCCATCAGCAAGGGCATTGAAGATGAAACGTGGCTGGGTCTTTCAGCATGACAATGATCCCAAACACACCGCCCGGGCAACGAAGGAGTGGCTTCGTAAGAAGCATTTCAAGGTCCTGGAGTGGCCTAGCCAGTCTCCAGATCTCAACCCCATAGAAAATCTTTGGAGGGAGATGAAAGTCCGTGTTGCCCAGAGACAGCCCCAAAACATCACTGCTCTAGAGGAGATCTGCATGGAGGAATGGGCAAAAATACCAGCAACAGTGTGTGAAAACCTTGTGAAGACTTACAGAAAACGTTTGACCTGTGTCATTGCCAACAAAGGGTATATAACAAAGTATTGAGAAACTTTTGTTATTGACCAAATACTTATTTTCCACCATAATTTGCAAATAAATTCATTAAAAATCCTACAATGTGATTTTCTGGATTTTTTTTCTCATTTTGTCTGTCATAGTTGACGTGTACCTTTGATGAAAATTACAGGCCTCTCTCATCTTTTTAAGTGGGAGAACTTGCACAATTGGTGGCTGACTAAATACTTTTTTTCCCCACTGTAGTTTACCAATAAAATGGTCTGATGGTGATGTGGATATACTCGGAATACATATCCCAAATGAAATAAATGACCTCACTCCAATACATTTTTAATAGAAAGCTAGCAAAAATTGATACGATCTTGCTACCATGGAAAGGTAAATACCTGTCTATTTGTGGAAAAATCACCCTGATTAACTCTTTAGTATTATCCCAGTTTACCTATTTGCTTATGGTCTTGCCTACGCCTAGCGTTTTTTTAAATTATATGAGAAGAAGATATTCCATTTCATTTGGAACGGCAAGACAGACAAAATTAAGCGGGCTATTTATATAATGAATATGAATTCGGAGGACATAAATGATTAAATATTAAAGCTTTAGACCTATCACTAAAAGCTTTAGTCATACAAAAGTTATACTTAAATCCGAACTGGTTCTCTAGCAAATTAGTAAGATTGTCTCACCCCATATTCAAGAATAGCCTTTTTCCATTTATTCAGATTACAATGACTATGAGGTTAAAGTGCAGACTGTCAGCTTTAATTTGACGGTATTTCCATCCATACTTGGTAACCATTTAGAAATTACAGCACTTTTTGTACATAGTCCGCCCATTTTAGGGGACAAAAAGTATTGGGAAAATTCACTTATACGTTTATTAAAGCAGTCAAAAGTTTAGTATTTGGTCCCATAGCTCACAATGATTACATCAAGCTTGTGACTCTACAAACTTGTTGGATGTAAATAATGGAGTCATAATAAGTGGATTGACTTTTATTGTAAATTAGAATAGAATATGTTTCTAAACACTTCTACATTCATGTGGATGCTACCATGATTACAGATAGTCCTGAATGAACCGTGAATAATGATGAGTGAGAAAGTTACAGACACACAAATATCATACCCCCAAGACATGCTAACCTCTC
This sequence comes from Coregonus sp. 'balchen', assembly GCA_902810595.1. NCBI lineage: Eukaryota > Metazoa > Chordata > Actinopteri > Salmoniformes > Salmonidae > Coregonus > Coregonus sp. 'balchen'. The sequence continues at coordinate 16,923,022 of LR778278.1, read as the reverse complement.
ACCACTACATTAACTTTTTGGGGGGTATTTACATTTACATTTAAGTCATTTAGCAGACGCTCTTATCCAGAGTGACTTACAGTTAGTGAGTGCATACAACATTTTTTATTTATTTTTTTCATACTGGCCCCCCGTGGGAATCGAACCCACAACCCTGGCGTTGCAAACGCCATGCTCTACCAACTGAGCGACATCCCTGCCGGCCATTCCCTCCCCTACCCTGGACGACGCTGGGCCAATTGTGCGCCGCCCCATGGGTCTCCCGGTCGCGGCCGGCTACGACAGAGCCTGGATTCGAACCAGGATCTCTAGTGGCCACTCGGGTATGATATTTATGCCTCTGTAACCTTCTCACTCATCATTAATCATGATTCATTCAGGATTATCCGTAATCATGGTAGCATCCACATTAATGTAGAAGTGTTTAGAAACATATTCTGAGTACGTGCCCTGGTATTCCGTCTGGCCCCACCTGTTTAAACGGTCTTACTCACATCGGCTATGGAGAGCGAGATCACACAGTCGTCTGGAACAGCTGGTGCTCTCATGCATGGTTCAGTGTGCTTGCCTCCAGCATAGAAGGCATTTAGCTGGAGGTGTAGCGGGTTAGTGTCGGTTAGGTTTTCGGCGTCAAACCAATACTCTACCCATCTCTAGACAACATCAGACAGTCCACCACTAGGTGTCACTGTGGCCCTACATCACCCGTGGTGACCAACTCGATAACCTGCAGTACCACGGGGAGAACGTCAGGAGAAACAGAGTTCTAGAATTGCTAACACTGTCTCACTCTCTGTCTCATTCTTAATTAGAGCTGTTACTATCCTGTCTCCCTCCCTCCTCCCTCCCCACTGTATAGCTGTTACTATCCTGTCTCCCTCCCTCCTCCCTCCCCACTGTATAGCTGTATAGCTGTTACTATCCTGTCTCCCTCCCTCCTCCCTCCCCACTGTATAGCTGTATAGCTGTTACTATCCTGTCTCCCTCCCTCCTCCCTCCCCACTGTATAGCTGTTACTATCCTGTCTCCCTCCCTCCTCCCTCCCCACTGTATAGCTGTATAGCTGTTACTATCCTGTCTCCCTCCCTCCTTCCTCCCCACTGAATAGCTGTATAGCTGTTACTATCCTGTCTCCCTCCCTCCTCCCTCCCCACTGTATAGCTGTATAGCTGTTACTATCCTGTCTCCCTCCCTCCTTCCTCCCCACTGTATAGCTGTATAGCTGTTCTATCCTGTCTCCCTCCCTCCTCCTCCCCACTGTATAGCTGTATAGCTGTTACGATCCTGTCTCCCTCCCTCCTCCCTCCCCACTGTATAGCTGTTACTATCCTGTCTCCCTCCCTCCTCCCTCCCCACTGTATAGCTGTATAGCTGTTACTATCCTGTCTCCCTCCCTCCTTCCTCCCCACTGAATAGCTTGTATAGCTGTTACTATCCTGTCTCCCTCCTCCTCCCTCCCCACTGTATAGCTGTATAGCTGTTACTATCCTGTCTCCCTCCCTCCTCCCTCCCCACTGTATAGCTGTTACTATTCTGTCTCCCTCCCTCCCTCCCTCCCCACTGTATAGCTGTTACTATCCTGTCCTCCCTCCCTCCTCCCTCCCCACTGTATAGCTGTATAGCTGTTACTATCCTGTCCTCCCTCCCTCCTCCCTCCCTCCCCACTGTATAGCTGTTACTATCCTGTCTCCCTCCCTCCTCCCCCTCCCCACTGTATAGCTGTATAGCTGTTACTATCCTGTCTCCCTCCCTCCTCCCTCCCCACTGTATAGCTGTATAGCTGTTACTATCCTGTCTCCCTCCCTCCTCCCTCCCCACTGTATAGCTGTTACTATCCTGTCTCCCTCCCTCCTCCCTCCCCACTGTATAGCTGTATAGCTGTTACTATCCTGTCTCCCTCCCTCCTCCCTCCCCACTGTATAGCTGTATAGCTGTTACTATCCTGTCTCCCTCCCTCCTCCCTCCCCACTGTATAGCTGTATAGCTGTTACTATCCTGTCTCCCTCCCTCCTCCCTCCCCCACTGTATAGCTGTATAGCTGTTACTATCCTGGTCTCCCTCCCTCCTCCCTCCCCACTGTATAACTGTATAGCTGTTACTATCCTGGTCCCCTCCCTCCTCCCTCCCCACTGTATAGCTGTATAGCTGTTACTATCCTGTCTCCCTCCCTCCTCCCTCCCCACTGTATAGCTGTATAGCTGTTGCTATCCTGTGTCCGTGTCCCTCCCTCCTTCCTCCCCCATCACTTCCCCCCCACCCCACCCCAACCCATCTCCTCCATCCAATAGTCTCCAACCCCCATGGTGCCTGGCGGCAGCAGGAGGGTAGGAAATTACTGTACATTCCAAACGCTGCTGGAGCAGGACTGCATACTTTACATAGGCCGTGGCCCAAATGGCACTCTTTTCCAAACATAGTGCACTACTTTTGACCAGAGTCCTATGAAGCCTGGTCAAAAGTAGTGCACTAAATAGGGAATAGGGTGCAATTTGGGATGCATTTACATTACATTCTATACATTATTCTACATGTTGAACCCTGAGTCCAGCCTGAAGGGATTACCGCTGTAGCTGACAATTAAAAATACAAACGATTTATTTTTAAACTCTGTCAGTTAATAATGAAATACCTTGCCACACTAATTATCTTCTTTATCCTATATGGAACAAAATAGATTAAAATAGTTAGTGATATTAAAGTAGGCTTGGTTAAAGTTATAGATCATTTATTCTATAATCACTCATATTGAGTGAGTTGAACCTGGCAAATTCAGCACGTTTTAAATGTAATGTAATTCTGGTCAGTGTGTAAGACAGGTTACTGTAGGTCAATGTGATTTCAGCTGAGCAGTGCATTTTACATCCACAGACAGTTCAGGTGGAAATTGGAAACTAAAACCACCGGCACAGAGAAAAATAATATAGGTTTAATATGCTCAGCATATGTCAGATGAACAGTAGGATGTTGGCACTGGAGAAAAATGACAATCCTAGCTCTCCTCTCTCCTCTCTCCTCTCTCCCTCCCAGGGTTGGGCCTAGCTCTATTCTCTCCTCTCTCCTCTCTCCCTCCCAGGGTTGGGCCTAGCTCTCCTCTCTCCTCTCTCCCTCCCAGGGTTGGGCCTAGCTCTCCTCTCTCCCCTCTCCTCTCTCCCTCCCAGGGTTGAGCTCTTTCGAATTGAAGGCAATTCAGGAAGTGATTTGAACAAACAATTCAGAAGAGAGAAGAATACCTTCTACTTTTCAGTTTAGCCCTCTCTGTCTCTCCTCTCTCCCTCCTCTTTTCCCCCCCTTCCCCCACCCCCCCTTTTTCCCCTCTCCCCTCCTCTCCCCCCTTTCCCTCCCCCCCTCCTCTCTCTCTCTCCTCTCCTCTCTCCCTCCTCTCTCCCTCTCCTCTCCCCTCCCCCCTTTCCCCCTTCTCCCCCCCTCCTCTTTTCCCTCCTTCCCCCCTTTCCTCTCACCCTCCTCTCCCTCCCTCCCTCCCCTCCTCTCTCTCTCCCTCCTCTCTCCCCCCTTCTCTCCCTCCTCTCCCCCCCTCCCCCCTCCCCCCTTTCCCCCCTCTCTTTCCTCCCCTTCCCCCCCCCCCTCCCCCCTCCCTCCCTCCTCCCCCCTCCCTCTACCCCCCTCTCCCCCTCCCCCCCTCTCCCCCCCCCGCCTTTTTTGGGGCCTCCTCTTTCCCCCCCCCCCTCCCCCCCCCCTCTCTCCCCCCTCTTTTTCCTTTCCTTTTCTCTTTTTTCCCCCTCTCTCCCTCCTTTTTCTCCCCCTCTCTCCCTCCTCCCCCCCCCCCTCTCTTCCTCTCTACCCCCCCCTCTCTCCCTCCTCTCCCCCCTCCTCTCTCGCCCCTCTCTCCCTCCTTCTCCCTCCCTCCCCTCCCCTCCTCTCTTTCTCCTTTTTCCCTTTCCCTCTCCTCCCCCCTCCCCCTTTTCCCCCTCCCTCCCCTCTCTTTTTCCCTCCTCCCCCTCCTCCCCTCCCCCCTCTCCCGCCCTCTTCCCTCCATCCCCCCTCTCCCCCCCCTTTTCCCCCCCCCCCCCTCTCCCTCCCTCCCCTCCCCCAAACCCCCCCCTCTCTCTTTTCCTCCCCCCTCCTCTCTCCCTCCTCTCCTTTTTTCCTCCCCCCTCCCCCCCTCCCTCCTCCTCCCCTCCCCCTTTTCCCCCTCCTCCTCCCTCCTCTCCCCCCTCCTCTCCCCCCTCCCTCCTCCCTCCCTCCTCTCTCCCCCTCCTCTCTCCCTCCTCCCCTCCCTCCCCCCTTTTTCCTCTCCCCTTTTTCCCCTTTCCCCTCCTCCCCCCCTCCTCTCTCCCTCCTCTTTTCCCCCTCTCTGCCCTCTCTCCCTCCTCTCCCCCCTCTTCTCTCCCACCCCCTCTCTCCTCCCTCCTCCCTCCCCCTCCCCTCCCTCCTCCCCTCTTTCCCCCTCCCTCCTCTCTCCCTCTCTCCCTCCTCTCTTCCTCCCCTCCCTCCCCCCTCTCCCTCCTTTCCCCTCCTCCCCCTCCTCTCCCCTCCTCCCTCTCCCCCCCCTCTCTCCCTCCTCTCCCTCCTTTCTCCCTCCCCCTCCTCTCTCCTCCCCCCCTCCCCCTCCCCTCTTTTTCTCTCCCCCTTTCTCTTCCCCCCTCTCTCCCTCCTCTTTTCCCTCCTCTCCCCCCCTCCTCCCCTCCCTCCTTTTCTCCCCCCTCCCCCTCCCTCCTCTCTCCCCCCCTCCCCCCTCTTCCCCCCCTCGCTCCCTCCTTCCCCCCTATCCCTCCTCCTCTCTCCCTTCCCCTCTCCCCCTTTCCTCTCTCCCTCCTCTCTCCTTTCCCTCTCCCTCCCCCCTTTCCCCCCTACCAACCTCCTTCTCTCCCTCCTTTTCCCCCCTCTCCCCCTCCCCTCTCTCCCCCCCTCCCCCTCCTCTCCCCTCCTCCCCCTTCCCCCCCTCTCCCCCCCCTCCTCTATCCCCTCCTCTCTCCTCCTCTCCCCCCCCTCCTCCCTCTTTCCTCCCCCCTCCCTCCCTCTCCCCTTCCCCTCTCCCCCTTCTCCCTTCTTTTCTCCCCCTCTCCCCCCCTTTCCCCCCCCTTTTTGGGAGATAGCTTAAATGAAAAAAAGGGTAGTCTATTTTCCGAACTCTTTTTTGGTGCGTGCTTGTGCACAGCATGGTTATATACAATCAAAAAAACCTTCATTCAAAACGAGAATAAAGCATTTAAATAATTCATGCTAAATAATGTCACTTGTTTATATGAAAAGAAATTTATTTTGGGTTTTTCAAACCCGGGATGTTCTTTTATTGTTGTACATGCAGTTTTGGGGGAAAGCTTTACCCCTGAACATAATATTTTTCCCCAAAGCTCCCAAATTTACTTCACAGGGAAAAGTTTTTTAATTTCTACCTAAACTTTGAAAAAGGTTTTTACTTAACTACAGTTACTTTGAAAATAGTTTTAAATACATCAAAACTACTTATGAAAAATTTTCAATTTAAATCTGAAATGTCCATAAACAAAAATTGCAAGAACTGGGCCACCTCACCACTCTCTTCCCCTCTCCCCTCTCCCCGACCTCACCACTCTCTTCCCCTCTCCCCGACCTCACCACTCTCTTCCCCTCTCCCCAACCTCACCACCCCCTCCCTTCCCCCCCTCCCCAAACCCCACCACTCCTTCCCCCTTCCCCTCCTTCCCCCCAACCCAAAACCCCTCTCCCCCCTCTTCCCCTCTCCCTGACCTCACTCCCCCACCTTTACCAAATCTTTTTCCCCTCCTTCCCCCCTCCCCCCCCAACCTCACCACTCTCTTCCCCCCTCCCCTCTCCCCGACCTCACCACTTCTTTCCCCCCCCTTCCCCCCTCCCCCTCCCCAACCTCACCACCTCTTTCCCCCCCCCCCACCTCAAAAAAAAAAACCAAATTTTTCTTCCCCCCCTCCCCGGGCCCCCCCTCCCTTTTTCCCCCTCCCTTTTCCCCTCTCCCCCCCTACCCCCTCTCTTCCCCTTTTCCCCGTCCCATTCCCCCCTCTCCCCCCTCACCCCCCTTTTCCCCCCTCTCTTCCCCTCCCCCCCCCTCCCCCCTCTCTTTCCCCTCCCCCGTCCCCAACCCCACCCCCCCTTTCCCCCCCCCGACCTCACCCCCCCTTCCCCCCTCCCCGACCTCACCACCCTTTCCCCCTCCCCAAACCCCACCACCTCTTCCCCTCCCCCCCCCGACCTCAAACCCCTCCTTCCCCTCCCCCCCTCACCACTCTCTTCCCCTCTCCCCAACCTCACCACCCCTTTTTCCCCTCTCCCCACCCCCCCACCACTCTCCTTTTCCCCCCTCCCCAAACCTCACCACTCTCTTCCCCTCCCCCAACCCACCACCCTTTCCCCCCCCCTCCCCCCCAACCCCCCCCCTCCCCCCCCTCCCCGACCACCACCCCTTTCCCCCCCCCTCTCCCCGACCCACCACTCCTTCCCCCCCCCAACCTTTACCACTCCCCTTCCCCCCCCCCGACCCCAAACCCCCCCCCCTCCCCCCCCTCTCCCCGACCTCACCACCCCCCCCCCCCCCCAACCCCACCACCCCCCCCCCCCCGACCCCACCAAATTTTCCCCCCCCCCCGACCCAAAACCCCTCCCCCCCCCCCGGGCCCACCCCCCCCCCCCCCTCTCCCCCAAACCCAAACCCCCCCCCCCGCCCCGACGGCACCACCTCTTCCCCCCCCCTTTCCCCCCACCCCACCCCCCCCCCCCCCCCCCCCCCAAACCCCCCCCCCCCCCCTCCCCCCGCCCACCACCCCCCCCCCCCCAACCCAAACCCCCTTCTTCCCCCCCCCCAAACCCAAAACCCTTTTTCCCCCCCCCTCCCCCGACCCCAAACCCCTCCGTTTTCCCCCCCCCCCGCCCCCCCCACTCTCTTCCCCGCCCCCCCCCCCAAACCCCACCACTCCCCCCCCTCCCCAACCCCCCAAACCCCCTCCCCCCTCCCCAACCCACCACCCTTCCCCCTCCCCCCCCCGACCCACCACCCCCCCCCCCCCAAACCCCCACCCTTTTTCCCCCTCCCCCCCAACCCACCACCCCCCCCTCCCCCCCCCCCAACCCCAAACCCCTCTTCCCCCTCCCCCCCCCCCTCACCACCCTTCCCCCCCCCCCCCCGACCTCACCCCTCTTTTTTCCCCCCTCCCCCACCCAAACCCCTCTCTTCCCCCTCCCCCCTCTCCCCGCCCCCCCCTCCTTCCCCTCTCCCCGCCCCCCCCCACCCCTCCCCCCTCCCCCCCCAAACCCCCCCACTCTCCCCCCTCTCCCCTCCCCTGCCCCCACCGCCCCCCAACCTCACCACTCTCTTCCCCCCACGACAGGAAATGGGATCTACTAGCTGTAAATGTAAGGGGTTTTCCAGACTCAACACTAACATGGTTACCAGTAAAAAATTATGTGAGATTAAGTTAATTATGTTTTTATGTGACAATTGCCAGAACAATCTGTGATACCAAAAATGTTTTCGGGCCATGCTGCCGTGGAATCGCCCAATTGTCATTCTTACCTCAGTGAAAAATATTTTAGGATAAATAATTATGCTGCTAGAATTAGTATTTTTAAATTCATTCAGGTCCATCAATTTACTTTAAAAAAAGAGATTACATTTTAGTCATTTAGCAGACGCTCTTATCCAGAGCGACTTACAGTTAGTGAGTGCATACATTATTTATTTTTATTTTTCATACTGGCCTCACGTGGGAATCGAACCCACAACCCTGGCGTTGCAAACGCCATGCTCTACCAACTGAGCTACATCCCTGCCGGCCATTCCCTCCCCTACCCTGGACGACGCTGGGCCAATTGTGCGCTGCCCCATGGGTCTCCCGGTCGCGGCCGGCTACGACAGAGCCTGGATTCAAACCAGGATCTCTAGTGGCACAGCTAGCACTGCGATGCAGTGCCTTAGACCACTGCGCCACTCGGGAGATTTCCCATACATCCAATACACATCACATTGTGGAATATAATATAGCACATTGTATATTTAATAATAAGGCCCGAGGGGGTGTGGTATATGGCCAATATACCACGGCTAAGGGCTGTTCATGAGCACGACGCATCGCAGAGTGCCTGGATACAGCCCTTAGCCGTGGTATATTGGCCATATATCACAAACCCCCGAGGTGCCTTATTGCTATTATAAACTGGTTACCAACGTAGTTAGAGCAGTAAAAAGAAAGGTTTTATCATACCCGTGGTATACCACGGCTGTCAGCCAATCAGCATTCAGGGCTTGAACCACCCAGTTTATAATTATAATCTTATCAGACACAAACATTTTATGTTGCCCATTTAAATTGCATTGTTCTATACCAGCACAAGAACATTGTGCCCCAAACAAAGGACAATGAGACACACTTGAAAATGTGATTTTAAGGAGCAATATTGTCTTGTATAAATAAATGACTTCAATTGCGGAGACAAGAAACATTTCAGTCATTACCCTCTCTCGTCTTGACTCTTGCCATTACGGTAACTAGATTTCACCGACTTTGTCAAAATAGGGCCTAAAAAAAAAACAACGGCTGCAGAAATTCAGGGGAAAACTAACAAAACATGTTGAACGCAAACAAATGCTGTAACCATATAGATGTTTACACCCCCCGAGAGTAAATCTCTGAGACCGGGCCGATACAGCTCTCTGCTGTAACCATAGGGATGTTTACTCCCTGAACGCTCCTTATTTCATTAATTAACCTGGAACCACATGGACCTGGCACCTGGAACCACATGGACCTGTCACCTGGAACCACATGGACCTGGCACCTGGAACCACATGGACCTGGCATCTGGAACCACAGGACCTGCATCTGGAACCACATGGACCTGGCACCTGGAACCACATGGACCTGGCACCTGGAACCACATGGACCTGGCATCTGGAACCACATGGACCTGGCATCTGGAACCACATGGACCTGGCACCTGGAACCACATGGACCTGGCATCTGGAACCACATGGACCTGGCACCTGGAACCACATGGCCCTGGCATCTGGAACCACATGGACCTGGCACCTGGAACCACATGGCCCTGGCATCTGGAACCACATGGCCCTGGCATCTGGAACCACATGGACCTGGCACCTGGAACCAATCTACTGAAATAAGAAAACTTCTGCATGGAGCATCAACTCTATCTATCTCTGTGAATTAGGGCCATGGGTTGGAGAGAGGCAGACGAGCGCTGGGGCATGTTCTCCAAGTCTGTGAAATAGGGCCATTGGTTGGAGAGAGGCAGACGAGCGCTGGGGCATGTTCTCTAAGTCTGTGAAATAGGGCCATGCGGGGGCAGTGCAGACGGTCACCATGGTAATAGGACAGGCGCAGCAGAGCTATGCAGTAAGGTATGCACGGTCCTTCAGTCTGCTTAGCGTTGGATTGCTTTGCAGCTCTGAACCACTGATACAAGACTAACACAGTGTGGGCGTTAACCTTTCTACTATATTTGGAGGCCATCCTTCAAACAATCCTGTACTTACATGGATATCTTTCCCCTCAACTGTAAGTCGCTTTGGATAAAAGCGTCTGCTAAATGGCATATTATTATTATTATAACAAAGACAGGTAGTAACCTACGCACATTTGCAGAGTCCCTGTCCCTGTCCCTGGTGCTGTCCCTGTCCCTGTCCCTGTCCCTGGTGCTGTCCCTGTCCCTGGTGCTGTCCCTGTCCCTGTCCCTGGTGCTGTCCCTGTCCCTGTCCCTGTCCCTGTCCCTGGTGCTGTCCCTGTCCCTGTCCCTGTCCCTTGTCCCTGTCCCTGTCCCTGTCCCTGTCCCTGTCCCTGTCCCTGCTGTCCGTGTCCCTGTCCCTGTCCCTGTCCCTGCTGCTGTCCCTGTCCCTGTCCCTGTCCCTGTCCCTGTCTCTGTCCCTGCTGCTGTCCCTGTCCCTGTCCCTGTCCCTGTCCCTGCTGCGGTCCCTGTCCCTGTCCTGTCCCTGTCCCTGTCCCTGGTGTTGTCCCTGTCCTGTCCTGGCTGTCTCTGTCCCTGTCCTGGTGCTGTCCCTGTCCTGTCCCTGGGTGTCCTGTCCCTGTCCTGGTGTTCCGTCCTGTCCCTGGTGTTGTCCGTGTCCATGGTGTTGTCCCTGTCCATGGTGCTGTCCGTGTCCCTGGTGTTGTCCCTGTCCATGGTGCTGTCCGTGTCCCTGGTGTTGTCCGTGTCCTGGTGTGTTGTCCCTGTTCGTGTCCATGGTGTGTCCCTGTCCTGGTCTGCCTGGTTGTTGTGGTCGCCTGTCCCTGCTGGAGTCATTAGTTAGTCCCTTCCCTCCAGGTGCCGTCCAACCCTATCCCCGTTCTGTCCCGTGTTGTCCTGTCCCGGTCCCTGGTGTTGTCCTTCCATGGTGTGTCGTGTCTGTGTTTGGTCCGGTGTTGTCCGTGTCCCTGGTTTTGTCCGTGTCCATGGTGTTGTCCGTGTCCATGGTGTTGTCCCTGTCCATGGTGTTGTCCGTGTCTCCGGTGTTGTCCCTGTCCATGGTGCTGAAGAGAAAAGTCATAAAGCTTAAGCCTCCCTCCCTACCACAAAGACACACACACACACACACACCACACACACACCCACACACACACACACACACACACACACAACACACACACACACACACACACATACACACACACTAGGAGGGGCTAGTCTAAGGGGGGAGGCTTTATGTGTACTTGAATTCAATTAGCAGTCTCTGAGAGACGGAGGGAGGGAGCAGAGCAGAGTGCTGTAGCAGTCCCATCTAACAAAGACATTCAGCCCCCCTGGTCCTGTGCTCTTACCCCCCTCTCATCCCCACCCCCTGGTCCTGTGCTCTTACCCCCCCTCATCTCCCACCCCTGGTCCTGTGCTCTTACCCCCCTCTCATCTCACCCCTGGTCCTGTGCTCTTACCCCCTCTCATCCCCACCCCCTGGTCCTGTGCTCTTACCCCCTCTCATCCCCACCCCCTGGTCCTGTGCTCTTACCCCCTCTCATCCCACCCCCTGGTCCTGTGCTCTTACCCCCCTCTCATCCCCACCCCCTGGTCCTGTGCTCTTACCCCCCTCTCATCCCCACCCCCTGGTCCTGTGCTCTTACCCCCCTCTCATCTCCACCCCCTGGTCCTGTGCTCTTACCCCCCTCTCATCTCCACCCCCTGGTCCTGTGCTCTTACCCCCCTCTCATCCCCACCCCCTGGTCCTGTGCTCTTACCCCACCTCTCATCCCCACCCCCTGGTCCTGTGCTCTTACCCCCTCTCATCCCCACCCCCTGCGGTCCCTTCCCCCTGGTCCTGTGCTCTTACCCCCCTCTCATCTCCACCCCCTGGTCCTGTGCTCTTAAAAAATATATATTTATTTCACCTTTATTTAACCAGGTAAGCCAGTTGAGAACAAGTTCTCATTTACAACTGCGACCTGGCCAAGATAAAGCAAAGCAGTGCGATAAAAACATCAACACAGAGTTACATATGGGGTAAAACAAAACGTACAGTCAATAACACAATAGAAAATCTATATACAGTGTGTGCAAATGTAGTAAGTTATGGAGGTAAGGCAATAAATAGGCCATAGTGCAAAATAATTACAATTTAGTATTAACACTGGAGTGATAGATGTGCAGAAGATGATGTGCAAATAGAGATACTGGGGTGCAAATTAGCAAAATAAATAACAATGTAAATAACAATATGGGGATGAGGTAGTTGGGTGGGCTAATTACAGATGGGCTGTGTACAGGTACAATGATCGGAAAGCTGCTCTGACAACTGATGCTTAAAGTTAGTGAGGGAGATATTTGTGTCTCCAGCTTCAGAGATTTTTGCAGTTCGTTCCAGTCATTTGCAGCAGAGAACTGGAAGGAATGGCTGCCAAAGGAGGTGTTGACTTTGGGGATGACCAGTGAGATATACCTGCTGGAACGCATACTATGGGTGGGTGTTGCTATGGTGACCAATGATCTAAGATAAGGCAGGGATTTGCCTAGAAGTGATTTCTAGATGACATGGAGCCAGTGGGTTTGGCGACGAATATGTAGTGAGGGCCAGCCAACGAGAGCGTACAGGTCACAATGGTGGGTAGTATATGGGGCTTTGGTGACAAAACGGATGGCACTGTGATAGACTACATCCAATTTGCTGAGTAGAGTGTTGGAAGCTATTTTGTAAATGACATCACCGAAGTCAAGGATCGGTAGGATAGTCAGTTTTACGAGGGCATGTTTAGAGGCATGAGTGAAGGAGGCTTTGTTGTGAAATAGGAAGCCGATTCTAGATTTAACTTTGGATTGGAAATGCTTAATGTGAGTCTGGAAGGAGAGTTTACGGTCTAACCAGACACCTAGGTATTTGTAGCTGTCCACATACTCTAGGTCAGACCCGTCTAGAGTAGTGATTCTAGTCGTGCGGGCGGGTGCAAGCAGCGTTCGATTGAAGAGCATGCATTTGGTTTTAATAGCGTTTAAGAGCAGTTGGAGGCCACGGAAGGAGTGTTGTATGGCATTGAAGCTCGATTGGAGGTTTGTTAACACAGTGTCCAATGAAGGGCCAGATGTATACAAAATGGTGTCGTCCGCATAGAGGTGGATCTGAGAGTCACCAGCAGCAAGAGCGACATCATTTATATACACAGAGAATAGAGTCGGCCCGAGAAATGAACCTTGTGGCACCCCCATAGAGACTGCCATAGGTCCAGACAACAGGCCCTCCGATTTGACACATTGAACTCAATCTGAGAAGTAGTTGGTGAACCAGGCGAGGCAGTCATTTGAGAAACCAAGGCTATTTAGTCTGCCAATAAGACCAATAAGGTGATTGACAGAGTCAAAAGCCTTGGCCAGGTCGATGAAGATGGCTGCACAGTACTGTCTTTTATGGATCGCAGTTATTATATAGTTTAGGACCTTGAGCGTGGCTGAAGTGCACCCATGACCAGCTCAGAAAACCAGATTGCATAGCAGAGAAGGTACGGTGGGATTCGAAATGGTCGGTGATCTGTTTGTTAACTTGGCTTTCAAATACTTTCGAAAGGCAGGGCAGGATGGATATAGGTCTGTAACAGTTTGGATCTAGAGTGTCAACCCCTTTGAAGAGGGGGATGACCGCGGCAGCATTCCAATCTCTGGGGATCTCAGACGATATGAAAGAGAGGATGAGCAGGCTAGTAATAGGGTTTGCGACAATTTCGGCGGCTAATTTTAGAAAGAAAGGGTCCAGATTGTCTAGCTCAGCTGATTTGTAGGGGTCCAGATTTTGCAGCTCTTTCAGGATATCAGCTATCTGAATTTGGGTGAAGGAGAAGCGCGGGGGGGCATGGGCAAGTTGCAGCGGAGGGTGCATAGCTGGTGGCCGGGGTAGGGGTAGCCAGGTGGAAAGCATGGCCAGCCGTAGCAAAATGCTTATTGAAATTCTTGATTATCATAGATTTATCGGTGGTGACTGTGTTTCCTAGCCTCAGTGCAGTGGGTAGCTGGGAGGAGGTGCTCATATTCTCCATGGACTATACAGTGTCCCAAAACTTTTTGGAGTTAGTTCTACAGGATGCACATTTCTGTTTGAAAAAGCTAGCCTTTGCTTTCCTAACTGATTGTGTATATTGGTTCCTGATTTCCTGAAAAGTGCATATCGCGGGGGCTGCTCGATGCTAATGCAGTTCGCCACAGGATGTTTTTGTGTTGGTCAAGGGCAGTCAAGTCTGGGGTGAACCAGGGGCTATATCTGTTGTTAGTTCTGAATTTTTTGAATGGGGCATGCTTATTTAAGATGGAGAGGAAAGCACTTTTGAAGAACAACCAGGCATCCTCCACTGACGGAATGAGGTCAATATCCATCCAGGATACCCGGGCCAGGTCAATTAGAAAGGCCTGCTCGCTGAAGTGTTTTAGGGAGCGTTTGACAGTGATGAGGGGTGGTCGTTTGAATGCGGACCCGTTACGGACGCAGGCAACAAGGCAGTGATCGCTGAGATCCTGGTTGAAGACAGCGGAGGTGTATTTAGAGGGTCAATTAGTCAGGATAATATCTATGAGGGTGCCCATGTTTACGGATTTAGGGTTGTACCTGGTAGGTTCCTTGATAATTTGTGTGAGATTGAGGGCATCTAGTTTAGATTGTAGGTTGGCCGGGGTGTTAAGCATATCCCAATTTAGGTCACCAAGCAGTACGAACTCTGAGGATAGATGGGGGGAAATCAGTTCACATATGGTGTCCAGGGCACAGCTGGGGGCTGAGGGGGGTCTGTAGCAAGCGGCAACAGTGAGAGACTTATTTCTGGAAAGGTGGATTTTTAGAAGTAGAAGCTCAAAATGTTTGGGTACAGACCTGTATAGTATGATAGAGCTCTGCAGGCTATCTCTACAGTAGATTGCAACTCCACCCCCTTTGGCAGTTCTATCTAGACGGAAAATGTTGTAGTTCGGGATGGACATTTCTGAATTTTTGGTGGCCTTCCTAAGCCAGGATTCAGACACTGATAGAACATCAGGGTTGGCAGAGTGTGCTAACGCAGTGAATAACTCCAACTTGGGGAGGAGGCTTCTGATGTTAACATACAAGAAACTAGGGCTAGTTACTAGAGTTGTCGGCATGGTCCCAGCCCTAGTTACTAGAGTTGTCAGTATGGTCCCAGCCCTAGTTACTAGAGTTGTCGGTATGGTCCCAGCCCTAGTTACTAGAGTTGTCGGTATGGTCCCGTCCCTAGTTACTAGAGTTGTTGGTATATTCCCAGCCCTAGTTACTAGAGTTGTCGGTATGGTCCCAGCCCTAGTTACTAGAGTTGTTGGTATATTCCCAGCCCTAGTTACTAGAGTTGTCGGTATGGTCCCAGCCCTAGTTACTAGAGTTGTCGGTATGGTCCCAGCCCTAGTTACTAGAGTTGTTGGTATGGTCCCAGCCCTAGTTACTAGAGTTGTCAGTATGGTCCCAGCCCTAGTTACTAGAGTTGTCAGTATGGTCCCAGCCCTAGTTACTAGAGTTGTCGGTATGGTCCCAGCCCTAGTTACTAGAGTTGTTGGTATGGTCCCAGCCCTAGTTACTAGAGTTGTCAGTATGGTCCCAGCCCTAGTTACTAGAGTTGTCAGTATGGTCCCAGCCCTAGTTACTAGAGTTGTCGGTATGGTCCCAGCCCTAGTCACTAGAGTTGTCGGTATGGTCCCAGCCATAGTTACTAGAGTTGTCAGTATGGTCCCAGCCCTAGTTACTAGAGTTGTCAGTATGGTCCCAGCCCTAGTTACCAGAGTTGTCGGTATGGTCCCAGCCCTAGTTACTAGAGTTGTCGGTATATTCCCAGCCCTAGTTACTAGAGTTGTTGGTATATTTCCAGCCCTAGTTACTAGAGTTGTCGGTATGGTCCCAGACCTAGTTACTAGAGTTGTCGGTATGGTCCCAGCCCTAGTTACTAGAGTTGTCGGTATATTCCCAGCCCTAGTTACTAGAGTTGTCGGTATGGTCCCAGCCCTAGTTACTAGAGTTGTCAGTATGGTCCCAGCCCTGGTTACTAGAGTTGTCGGTATGGTCCCAAGTCCTAGTTTACTAGAGTTGTCGGTATGGTCCCGTCCCTAGTTTACCTAGAGTTTGTCGGTATGGTCCCAGCCCTTGTCACTAGAAGTTGTCCTGTATGGTCCCAGCCCTAGTTACTAAAGTTGTCAGTATGGTCCCAGCCCTAGTTACTAGAGTTGTCAGTATGGTCCCATCCCTAGTTACTAGAGGTGTCAGTATGGTCCCAGCCCTGGTTACTAGAGTTGTCGGTATGGTCCAGCCCTAGTTACTAGAGTTGTCGGTATGGTCCCAGCCTAGTTACTAGGTTGTCAGTATGGTCCCAGACCTAGTTACTAGAAGTTGTCAGTATGGTCCCAGCCCTGGTTACTAGAGTTGTCAGTATGGTCCCAGCCCTAGTTACTAGAGTTTGTCGGTATTGGTCCCAGCCCTAGGTTACAAGAGTTGTCGGTATGGTCCCAGCACTTTACAAGTTTGTTGGTATGGTCCCAGCCCTGGTTACTAGAGTTATGGTATGGTCCCAGCCCTAGTTAACTAGAGTTGTCGGTATGGCCCAAGCCCTAATTATAGAAGTTTGTCGGTATGGTCCCCGCCCTAGTTACTATAAGAGTTGTTGGTATGGTCCCAGCCCTAGTTACTACTAGAGTTGTCAGTGTGGGTCCCCCCGCCCTAGTTACTAGAGTTGGTCAGTATGGTCCCTGCCCTAGTTTACTAGGGAGTTGTCAGTAATGTCCCAGCCCTATTACTAGAGTTGTCAGTATGGTCCCCCAGCCCTAGTTTTGACTCGAGTTGTCAGTATGGTCCCAGCCCTAGTTTACTAGAGTTTGTCGGTATGGTTCCCAGCCCTAGTTACTATAGTTGTCGGTATGGTTCCCCGCCCCTAGTTACTAGAGTTGGCCGTATGGTCCCAGCCTAGTTTACTAGGAGTATCGGTATGGTTCCACGGTCCCTAGTTACTAGAGGTTAGTTATGGTCCCAGCCCATGACTACTAGAGTTATCGGTCATGGTCCCTAGTTATAGAGTTTGGTATGGTCCCCGCCCTAGTTACTAGAGTTGTCGGTTTTTGGTCCCAGCCTAGTACTAGAGTTGTCGTATGGTCCCAGCCCTAGTTACTAGAGTTGTCGTTGGTTCCACCCCCAGTTTCTAGAGTTGTGTATGGTCCCGCCCTAGTTACTAGAGTTTTCGGTATGGTCCCAGCCCAGTTACTATAGTTGTCGGATTGGTCCCCGCCCTAGTTACTAGAGTTGTCGGTATGGTCCCAGCCCTAGTTACTAGAGTTTCGGTTATGGTCCCGTCCCTAGTTACTAAAAGGGTTGGTCGGTTAAATGGTACAACCCTAGTTACTATAGTTGTCGGTATGGTCCCCGCCTTTGTTACTAGAGTTGCGGTTATTCCCCGCCCCAGTTACTAGAGTTTCGTATGGGCCCGCCATAATTACTAGAGTTTGGTATGGTCCCCCGGGCCCCAGTTACTAGAGTTGGGTATTCCCACCCCTAGTTACTAAAGTTGTCTTTGGGTCCACCCCATTTACTGAGTTGTCAGTATGGTCCCCCCCTATTACTAGAGTTGGGGTATGGGTCCACCCTATTTATTTTTGGCGGTATGGTCCCAGCCCAGTTACTAGGTTGGAAAGGGGTACCCGAAATTGGAAAAAAGGGGGGTTTGGCCCACCCTAGTTATAAGTTGTTGGTATGGTCCCACCCCTATTACTAGATTTGTCGGTATATTCCCCAGCCCTAGTTCTGAGTTGTCTATGGTCCCCCCCTAGTTATAGAGTTGTGGGTAGGTCCCACCCCCTATTACTTTTTTGTCAGTATTGCCCCCCAGCCTATTATAATTTTCGTATGGCCCCCACCCCTGGTTACTGGGTTAGGTAGGTCCCCCCCTAGTTACAGAGTTGTCGGTATGGTCCCACCCTAGTTACTGGGTTGCGGTATGGCCCCCCAGCCCTATTTCTAGATTTGTGGGTAATGGTTTCCAGCCCGGTTACTAGATTTGGTCAGTATGGTCCCGCCCTATTCTAGAGTTGTCAGTATGGTCCCCCCGGGTTTATAGGTTAGGTTTTCCCCAGCCCTAGTTATAAGTTGTGGGTTTTGGTTTCCCAGCCCTTTTATAGATTTTGCGGTTATTCAAGCCTATTTACTAATTGTCGGTAGGGCCCCACCCTAGTTACTAGAGTTTTGGGGAAATGGCCAGCCCTAGTTACTAAGTTGTCGGTATGGTCCAGCCCTAGTTACTAAGTTGTTGATGGTCCCCCCCCCATTTACTAGAGTTGTCGGTATGGTCCCCCCAGTTACTTGTGTCTTTTGGCCACCCCTAGTTCTAGAGTTGTCAGTATGGCCCCAGCCCAGTTACTAGAGTTGTCGTTAGGGGCCCCACCCTATTTACGGTTGTCTGTTGGTCCCCCCCTATTACTAAGTTGTCGGAGGGCCCCCCTAGTTACTAGATTTGTCGGAGGGGCCCACCCATTTTACTAGAGTTGTCGTATGGTCCACCCTAGTTACTTATTTGTCAGTATGGCCCCAGCCATTATAGATTTGTTTTTTGGCCCCCACCCCTGGTTACAGATTTGTCGGTGGCCCAGCCCTTTTAAAGTTGCAGGTGGCCCCACCCCTATTATAGAGTTGCGGCAGGGAATAAGTTTGCTTTTTGGTCACAGTTGAAAGGGATTCATCCGTGAAGAGCACCTTCTCCAGGTGCCAGGCCATCGAAGGTGAGCATTTGCCCATAAAGGGAATTTACGACCCGAACTGGAGTCGGGTCAAGACCCTTGTGAGGATGATGAGCACCAGATAGTTTCCCCTGAGACATTTTCTGACAGTTGTGCAGAAATTTTTTGGGTTTTTGCAAACCAAAAGTTTTATCAGCGTCCGGGGAAACCTCCCCGGTTTCCCCTTTGTTTTAGCCCGTACACTTCTCAGTTGTTTTGTTTTTGTTGTTTTTTGTTTTCCGGGGGTGGGAAAATTTTAAAAATAAAGAAAATTTCACACTCAATTATGCTCCCCAAATGAAGGCTATAGCAAAGGGGATGGTTGTTTTTTCCCCTTAAATTTTGGGAGATAATTATTTTGCAACCCCTTTTTTTTGAACTTTCCGCTTAGCCTTTTACGAGGTGGGAAAAATACAGCACAAATAAATTGGGTCTCAATTCATTTTGGGGCCTTTTATGAACAAGTGTTTATAGATGTCCCTTACTGAAACAATGTGTTTTTAGATGTCCCCTTATGAACAATGGTTTTTAGTGTCCTTTTTCTGAACAATTTTTTAGGGTCCCTTTTTTGAACAAAGTGTTTTAGATGTCCTTTTACGAACAAAGTGTTTAAGATGTCTTTTTCTGAACAATGGTTTTAGATGCCTTTACGAACAAGTGTTTATAGATTCCTTTTTTTGAAAAAATGGGTTATAATTCCTTTTACTGAACAATTGTTTGTTTCTACGATTTTTTTTTTGCTTTTTGTTTGTGTTTGTTTTTTATGTAGTCTAATTGATGTGTTATAGATATGTAGTGTAATTTTATGTGTATATAATATTATTTTGGGGTGAGGTAAGATTGTATAGTGTATTTTTGTTTATTGATGTTAATGAATGGGTTGTTAATTTTTGGTTATTGTGTTTTTGATTGTATAGGGTAATTTTTGTTTTTTGTGTGTTTGATTGTTTGGTTTGTTGTTTTTTGGGTTTGTTGTTTGTGTAATTTTTGTTTTTGGGTTTGTTGTTGGTAATTGTTTTTTTATTTTTGTGTATTGTATGTTTGGATTGTGTTTATTGATGGTTATGTAGTTTTTGTTTGTGTGTTTGTTGTTGTATTTTTTGTTTTTTTGGTTAGTTTTTTGTGTTTGTGTGTTTGTTGTTGTGTTTGTTGGTTTGTGTTTTTGTTGTTTTGGGTTTGTTTTTTTGGTGTTTGTTGTTTGTTTTTTGTTTTGTGTGTTTAAAATTTTTGTTTTGGGGTTTTTGTGGTTTTGTTTTTGTGTTGGTTTTTTTTTGGTTTTGTGTTTGTGTTTGTTGTTTTTTGTTGTTTGTTGTATGGTTTGTTTTTTTTGTTTGTTTTTTGTTTTGGTTTGTTGTTTTTGTTTTTGTTGGTTTCCCCCCTGCCCCCTGTTGGTTCCCTTCTGTTTGTCTGTCCTGCAGTTTGGAATGGGAATAATCGATTTGGTACCAGGGGGGGGGTTTTTGTCCAAAAAAATTATGTTTTAGAGAACTGAGAATATTGCGTTACGAGAAACCCGTTTATAGCAAAACCCGATGGCCAGAAATGGGGGGAAGTGCTGGCTGGGTTTTTCCCCTTTCCCTTTGGGCCCCCCAGTTTACTTTCCCGTCCTTTGCTGCGTTTCCCCTTGGGGACCCGGAGATTTGATTGGGGTGCACAAAAAGCCCCCGGGCCCCGATTCCCGGGTTGTCTGTTGGGTGAGCATGGGCGTTTGCAACGCCAGGGTTGTGGGTTCAATTCCCCACGGGGGCCAGTATGGAAAATTGTATGCACTCACTAACTGTAAATTGCTCTGGATAAGAGCGTCTGCTAAAATGTAAACATACTACATACTATTTAGCACATCCTGTTTAGTAAAAAGCCTGCCATGGCCGAAACGTATTACTGTTGATGGGTTCAAGACAACTGGGAAACAAGCTCAGACTGGGAAAAATCACGATATTGTTGTTCTTCAGGTTGGAGAATTCGGAGCTTTAGGATTATACCTGAATTTCTGAGCTAACATATGGAATTGTTTTAAGATGGTCATACCAAGGATCATTTAGCTATTTGATTTGCACTTTTAGGACCCCTTTATTTATCAAAAAAGGAAGAAAAAAAACAGCTTACTGCCAATACCCCATGGAAACACATTGAATAACAGATTCATACATGGAAAAACCGATAGTCAAAAAATTAATCAAAAGTTAGGAATACATTTTCATTTAAACAAAATGTACCTGTATTTAACCCCTTTTTTTGGCACTAAACTACTTCCATATACACTGAGTATAGAAAACATTAAGGACACCTGCTCTTTCCAAAACAGAGAGTGACCAGGTGAATCCAGGTGAAACGCAATGATGTCACTTGTTTAATCCACTTCAATCAGCATAGATCGGTGTCCCGTATACGGGACGGTTGAGCTAACGTGCGCTAATGTGATTAGCTTGACTGTTGTAAGTAACAGCAAACTTTCCAGGACATAGACATGTCTTATATGGGCAGAAAGCTGAAATTCTTGTTAATCTAACTGCACTGTCCAATTTACAGTAGCTATTACAGTGAAAACATACCATGCTATTGTTTGAGGAGAGTGCACAACAACAACAAAACATCACGGCAACTGGTTTGATACATTCACCTCTGAAGGTAAATAATGTACTTACATTCAGTAATCTTGCTCTGATTTGTCATCCTGAGGGTCCCAGAGATAACATAGAGCATAGATTTGTTTGATAACTTCCCGATCTGATGTTGAAACATTTTTGTCAGGAAGCGGATATATTTAGTACAAAAAAAAAGTAAAAATAAACGCCAAAAGATTGACAAAATAGTAAAGTTGGGTCGGAGCGTCCGATGGCGCCATCTTAGTTTATCACACCCTGGTCCTGATGGATCTATTCTGTCTGTGTGTGTCTGTATGTGTATGTGTCTGTTGTGTGTGTGTGTATGTTTCTGTGTGTCTGTGTGTGTCTGTGTGTGTGTGTGTCTGTTGTGTCTGTGTGTGTCTGTATGTGTCTGTTGTGTGTGTGTGTGTGTGTTTCTGTGTGTGTGTGTTTCTGTATGTCTGTTTGTGCGTGTGTGTGTCTGTGTGTGTGTGTATGAGAACCAGCACGCACCCACACACACACACACACACACACACACACACATATACACACACACACCTGGCGTGCTGTCTCTCCCTGGTCTCCAGCAGCAATCATCAAAGCAATCACATGTGCCAGATAGATAATTACACTGTTCCCACCCACCTACCACCCTGGCGTAGTGCCTACCACACCTGGGTTCAAATACAATTCAAAACCTTTCAAATGCTTTCAGCGTTTTGCTCTAGCCTACCTGGAGCGCCGGATGGGGTAGGGGTTTTGCCGTTTTAAGACTATCCCATCGGTCTGTTATGCAAGGCAAGCTCAATCAAGCACAGATGATGTATTTGAAATGTTTTCGATAGTGTTTGAACCCAGCTGTGGCGGCTGCTGAGTGCAGAGAACCCCTTACTCCTCGACTGCTGCAATAACACTCTGTCGACAGTCTGAATGAATCCCCACCACTTTACTGCACGACTGGGAGCGGCCGTTTATTCTGCCATTCAACTGGAAATAAAAAAACAAATTAATTTGGCACTTAAAGCCCCCCCTCCCACATGCCCACTGCTTGTGAATAATGTATCACCCTACCTCTCCCATCTTGCTCACTCTCTCCTCTCTCACTTTCTCCCCCCTCCCTCTCTCTCTTTTTCTCTCTTTCTCTTCAGCCTGGTCTCCCTCTCTCTTCCTCTCCCCCTCTCTCTCCCCTCTTTCTCCCTCCGTTAGCATGCGGTAGAGAGAATCCCCTGGTCACCTATAGAGACCTGCCAAGAGGAAGGATGTTAAGTGCCACATGCCTTTATCAATGCATGACTTTGAACACCTTGAAATGGATTTTGTTGTAAGAAATGTGCCACGTAAATAAAGTTTGATTTGATTGATGACATTACACCTGTAGAATATTTAATAAACTGTAATTTTCACATGAGGACAAGTGCAGTTTTTTCCATAAACTTTTAATTGATAATATGGGATTTTATCACTTGACATGTCAATGATATAGTGGGGAGGATCCCACTCTCTCCTTTTTTACTCCCTCCATATCACACATCTGTTCATCAGAACCTTTTAAACCCTTTACATAAATATTCAGATAAATTGTGGTCCTCTGTTGCTCAGCTGGTAGAGCACGGCGCTTGTAACGCCAGGGTAGTGGGTTCAAACCCCGGGACCACCCATACGTAAATATGTATGCACACATGACTGTAAATCGCTTTGGATAAAAGCGTCTGCTAAATGGCATATTATATTATTATTATTATTAAATCACTGTTTTACCAAGAATGACATTTAGCAGAATGATTGGTCTAACTAAACACTAGACCCACCCACCAATGTCTAAATAAATACATACAAAAGGACATTCAATAAATCCTACCATACTTGTATAATATTTGATCTAATATGATGGTAAACTCTCTCTAGACAAAGCTAAAGACACT
The DNA here is from genome assembly GCA_902810595.1 of Coregonus sp. 'balchen'. Taxonomy (NCBI): domain Eukaryota; kingdom Metazoa; phylum Chordata; class Actinopteri; order Salmoniformes; family Salmonidae; genus Coregonus; species Coregonus sp. 'balchen'. The sequence goes on along the minus strand of LR778278.1, from coordinate 16,900,374 downwards.
GAAGTCAAGTACCAACTAAGAGCAAATCTGGTTCAGTGAGCTCGTGAGCTCTTTGTTCACACCCTATGTCAACAGTGTCAGTCTAGATCTCTACCTCACAACCAAACCACAGCTCTCTGACAATTAACACCCATAGGAACATCCAGACTGCAGCCCCCCGCCCCCCATAACACCCATAGGAACATCCAGACTGCAGCTCCCCGCCCCCATAACCCCAACCCCCCCCCCCACCCCTAGAGGCAGCCCCGCCCCCCCATAAACCCAACCCAGCCCCAAGGGGCATGTCCTCATTATCGCCATGCTAATGAGATGAAATCAGGGGGCATCCTTTCATGTTAAGGCTAATTAGATGTAAGCAGTACCTGCACAGTGTTGAGTAGCCTACAGCACTAAGTCAGATATGGATAATGATAGTATTAATAATATAATAATAATAATAGTATTAGTCTGTCTGGTCTCTTCTGGTCTCTGCTCACTGGTCCCATTTTATATTGGTATAGTATATTACCAGTGGTGTAAAGTAACTAAGTAAAAATATTTAGAAGCTTAAGTAGTTTTTATGGTGGGTATCTGTACTTAACTTTACTATTTATATTTTTGACAACTTTTACTTTTAACTTCACTACATTCCTAAAGAAAATAATGTACTTTTGTTACTCCCATCCATTTTCCCTGACACCCAAAAGTACTCATTACATTTAGAATACTCAGGCAGGACAGCAATATGGTCCAATTCACGCGCCATTCAACATCACGCGTTGTCGTCCCTACTGCCTCTGATCTGGCGGACTCACTAAACACAAAGATTGCGTTTGTAAATTACGTCTGAGTGTTGGAGTGTGCCCCGTGGCTGACCGTAAATTAATAAAACAAGAAAATTGTCCCGTCTGGTTTGTCTTAATATCAGGACCTTGATGTATAGCATTTATTTTTTACTTTGAACTTTTACTCAAGTGCGACAATTTTGTACTTTTCCCACCACTATAAATTACCGCTGCATACCTCTTCAATTCCCAAAGTCATTATAATAACATAGCAGGAAGAACAACAACCCTGCAAGGTATTAATCTCAACCAATAAAGTCACACAGCAGGCAGTGGCTAGCGTTGTCAATATGAGCCAGGTCGAGGGGGTACAATATCTCCACCACACATTGTCTGTCTGTCTGGGAGCAGTGAGGACTGTACAGCTGATGAGCATCGGTTATAGGGTAGACAGGAGAGATCCTGGTGACGAAGGAGAGAGAGACGGGAGAGACCTGCTCCTGACAGCTAATAAACTGTTCCCCTCTCTCTCTCCCCTCTCTCTTCCCCCCTCTCTCCTCCCTCCTCTCTGTCTCCTCTCTCCTCTCTCCTCTCCTCCCTCTCTCTCCAGCTCCTCCTCTCCCTTCCCGCTCTCCTCTCTCTCCTCTCCTCTCTCTCATCCTCTCTCTCCCTCTTCTACCCCTCTCCCTCTCCGCTCTCTCTCCTCCTCTCGTCTTGCCTCTCGTCACTCTCTCTCTCTCCTCGGTTCCTCTCCATCATCCTGCTGCCTCCAGGCCTCTCCTCCTCGATCCCAATCTCCTCTCTCCCCCGCTCGCTCCTCGTTTCCGGTCTCTCCTCCCCTCGTCTCTCCCTCTCGGCGATCCGGATCTCTCTCAATTCTCCTCCTCTCCCGCCTCTCTTCGTCTCTCTCTCTCTCTCCTCTCTCTCATCTCTTCGGCTCACCTCGTCATCTCTCCCTCCTCTATCTGACATCTCGTCACAGGCTCTCTCCTCTCTCTCTCATCTCTCTCTCCTCCAATTCTCCTCTCTATCATCGGGCAGTGCTCTTCCTCCTCCTCTCTCTCTCTGCGTCGGGAGTCTCTCCTTCTCCTCTACTCCGGTCCTCTCGGTCTTGCTCTCTTCTCTGGTCGGATCTCTTTCCATCAGTCTGCCACTCTCTCGTCTCTCTCGCTCTCGTGGGCTGGGCTCTTCTCTGTCCCGTCTCCCCCATCCCGTTTCCTCTTCCCTCTCTCTCTCTCGTCATCTCTCCTGCTCTCGCATCTCGGTTCATCCGCGTCGTCCTCTGTGCATTCCTTCTCTCTCGCCCCCTCTCTGCGCGGTCCTCGATGCCCTCTCCCCTATCTCTCTCGGTCCGTCGCTTTCCCTCTCATCCCTCGCGCCGTTCTCTCTACGTCTCCCTCTCTCAGGTCCCTCTCTCTCCCATATATCTCCACATTCCTCTTCCTAACGTAATCATGTATGTACAGGTAATTATTACATGTATTTAATGAATGAATTCTATTGGTTGTCAGAGGGAGTATTGGAAGAAATGGATTTGAAAAGTAATTGCGGAAGCAGTAGTCACGTCTCCAGCGCTTCTGCTCAGACAGAAGTAGAGGTTGGGAGGATAGAATTAGTGGATAGGAGGAAAATGATTTGTAGCGGACACAGTAGAGCCTTCTGTAATCACATAACAGAGCTTTTAGAGTAAGGGGTAGAGTCCTGCTACACATTACAGCTGAGACTTTCAAACAGTCAATCTGATCTGCTTTCAGTCAAACAGTAAATCTGATCTGCTTTCGGTCAAACAGTAAATCTGATCTGCTTTCGGTCAAACAGTAAATAATATGCCATTTAGCAGACGCTTTTATCCAAAGCGACTTACAGTCATGCGTGCATAAATGTTTTGTGTATGGGTGGTCCCGGGGATCGAACCCACTACCCTGGGCGTTACAAGCGCCATGCTCTACCAGCTGAGCTACAGAGGACCACAAATCTGATCTGCTTTCAGTCAGTCCTATTTCTGCTGTTGAATGTAAGATTGTCTCACGTGAACGTTTAAGAGGGGTGTGCATGTTTCTTAAGACTTCATACCAATTGCTGCTCAGCTACTGTAGTCATTTCAACCAGATACAGATAGCATCCCCTCGACTACTGATGAAGAGAAAACATATGCAGATAGAAAACGTGTATGGAACTACACAGAGCTAGAACTGACCCTGCAATAATACTTCAAAGTGTATTCCATTAGAATTGACACAGCAATAATACTTCAAAGTGTATTACATTAGAATTGACACAGCATTAATACTTCAAAGTGTATTACATTAGAACTGACACTGCAATAATACTTCAAAGTGTATTACATTGGAACTGACACTGCAATAATACTTCAAAGTGTATTACATTGGAACTGACACTGCAATAAAGATGACCTCACCAACAAGGTAGAACAATAGCACATTGTTTTGATTTGTTATGACAGTGCAGAATAGTGTGACCAATGTTGCCTCTACTTTTCTGGGGCAGAAAGGAGAATCCCAGGGGACTACGGATATGCCAGCTCACTGTGTTCATGTGGTAATATTGTGTTTCCATACTTAACCAGTAGTACTGTGTTTCAGTTCTTTACCAGTAGTATTGTTTTTCAGTATTTTACCAGTAGTATTGTTTTTCAGTATTTTACCAGTAGTAACTGGGTAGTATTTTTTTTAGTATTTCACCAGTAATATTGTTTTTCAGTACTTTAACAGTAGTTAACGAACAGTATTGTTTTTCAGGACTTAACCAGCAGTAACAGGGTAGTATTGTGTTTCAGTACTTTACCAGTAGTATTGTGTTTCAGTACTTTACCAGTAGTATTGTGTTTCAGTACTTTACCAGTAGTATTGTGTTTCAGTACTTTACCAGTAGTATTGTGTTTCAGTACTTTACCAGTAGTATTGTGTTTCAGTACTTTACCAGTAGTATTGTGTTTCAGTACTTTACCAGTAGTATTGTGTTTCAGTACTTTACCAGTAGTATTGTGTTTCAGTACTTTTTTTGTATATTTTTTTGTATTTATTATGGATCATCATTAGCTGCTGACAAGGCAACAGCTACTCTTCCTGGGGTCCAGCAACATTAAGGCAGTTATACATTACAATACATTCACAACAGATTTCACAACATGTGTGTGCCACCAGGCCCCTACTCTACTACCACATATCTACAACACAACATCCATGTGTACGTGTGTGTATAGTGCGTATGTTATCATGTGTGTGTGTGCATGTGTCTGTGTCTATGTTTGTGTTGCTTCACAGTCCCCGCTGTTCCATAAGATGTATTTTTATCTGTTTTCTTAATCTAATTTTATTGCTTGCATCAGTTCCTTGATGTCGAATAGAGTTCCATGTAGTCGAATCAAATCAAATCAAATTTTATTGGCCACATGCGCCGAATACAACAGGTGCAGACATTACAGTGAAATGCTTACTTACAGCCCTTAACCAACAGTGCATTTTAATAAAAAAGTAAAATAAAACAACAACAAAAAAGTGTTGAGAAAAAAAGAGCAGAAGTAAAATAAAATAACAGTAGGGAGGCTATATACAGTGAGGGAAAAAAGTATTTGATCCCCTGCTGATTTTGTACGTTTGCAAACTGACAAAGAAATTATCAGTCTATAATTTTAATGGTAGGTTTATTTGAACAGTGAGAGACAGAATAATAAAAAAATAAAAAATAAATAAACGCATGTCCAAAATGTTATAAATTGATTTGCATTTTAATGAGGGAAATAAGTATTTGACCCCCTCTCAATCAGAAAGATTTCTGGCTCCCAGGTGTCTTTTATACAGGTAACGAGCTGAGATTAGGAGCACACTCTTAAAGGGAGTGCTCCTAATCTCAGCTTGTTATCTGTATAAAAGACACCTGTCCACAGAAGCAATCCATCAATCAGATTCCAAACTCTCCACCATGGCCAAGACCAAAGAGCTCTCCAAGGATGTCAGGGACAAGATTGTAGACCTACACAAGGCTGGAATTGGCTACAAGACCATCGCCAAGCAGCTTGGTGAGAAGGTGACAACAGTTGGTGCGATTATCCGCAAATGGAAGACACACAAAATAACTGTCAATCTCCCTCGGCCTGGGGCTCCATGCAAGATCTCACCTCGTGGAGTTGCAATGATCATGAGAACGGTGAGGAATCAGGCAAGAACTACACATGAGGATCTTGTCAATGATCTCAAGGCAGCTGGGACCATAGTCACCAAGAAAACAATTGGTAACACAGTACGCCGTGAAGGACTGAAATCCTGCAGCGCCCGCAAGGTCCCCCTGCTCAAGAAAGCACATATACAGGCCTGTCTGAAGTTTGCCAATGAACATCTGAATGATTCAGAGGAGAACTGGGTGAAAGTGTTGTGGTCAGATGAGACTAAAATGGAGCTCTTTGGCATCAACTCAACTCGCTGTGTTTGGAGGAGGAGGAATGCTGCCTATGACCCCAAGAACACCATCCCCACCGTCAAACATGGAGGTGGAAACATTATGCTTTGGGTGTGTTTTTCTGCTAAGGGGACAGGAAAACTTCACCGCATCAAAGGGACGATGGACGGGGCCATGTACCGTCAAATCTTGGGAGAGAACCTCCTTCCCTCAGCCAGGGCATTGAAAATGGGTCGTGGATGGGTATTCCAGCATGACAATGACCCAAAACACACGGCCAAGGCAAAAAAGGAGTGGCTCAAGAAGAAGCACATTAAGGTCCTGGAGTGGCCTAGCCAGTCTCCAGACCTTAATCCCATAGAAATTCTGTGGAGGGAGCTGAAGGTTCGAGTTGCCAAACGTCAGCCTCGAAACCTTAATGACTTGGAGAAGATCTGCAAAGAGGAGTGGGACAAAATCCCTCCTGAGATGTGTGCAAACCTGGTGGCGAACTACAAGAAACGTCTGACCTCTGTGATTGCCAACAAGGGTTTTGCGACCAAGTACTAAGTCATGTTTTTCAGAGGGGTCAAATACTTATTTCCCTCATTAAAATGCAAATCAATTTATAACATTTTGACATGCGTTTTTCTGGATTTTTGTTGTTGTTATTCTGTCTCTCACTGTTCAAATAAACCTACCATTAAAATTATAGACTGATCATTTCTTTGTCAGTGGGCAAACGTACAAAATCAGCAGGGGATCAAATACTTTTTTCCCTCACTGTATACAGGGGGGTACCGGTGCAGAGTCAATGAGCGGGGGCACCGGCTAGTTGAGGTAGTTGAAGTAATATATACATGTGGGTAGAGTTAAAGTGACTATGCATAAATAATTAACAGAGTAGCAGCAGCGTAAAAAGATGGGGTGGGGGGGCAGTGCAAATAGTCCGGGTAGCCATGATTAGCTGTTCAGGAGTCTTATGGCTTGGGGGTAGAAGCTGTTGAGAAGTATTTTGGACCTAGACTTGGCACTCCGGTACCGCTTGCCATGCGGTAGCAGAGAGAACAGTCTATGACTAGGGTGGCTGGAGTCTTTGACAATTTTGAGGGCCTTCCTCTGACACCGCCTGGTATAGAGGTCCTGGATGGCAGGAAGCTTGGCCCCAGTGATGTACTGGGCCGTACGCACTACCCTGTGTAGTGCCTTGCGGTCGGAGGCCAAGCAGTTGCCATACCAGGCGGTGTTGCAACCAGTCAGGATGCTCTCGATGGTGCAGCTGTATAATTTTTTGAGGATCTGAGGACCCATGCCGAATCTTTTCAGTCTCCTGAGGGGGAATAGGCTTTGTCGTGACCTCTTCACAACTGTCTTGGTGTGTTTGGACCATGATCATTTGTTGGTGATGTGGACACCAAGGAACTTGAAGCTCTCAACCTGATCCACTACAGCCCCGTCGATGAGAATGGGGGCGTGCTCAGTCCTCTTTTTTTTCCTGTAGTCCACAATCATCTCCTTTATCTTGGTCACGTTGAGGGAGAGGTTGTTATCCTGGCACCACACGGTCAGGTCTCTGACCTCCTCCCTATAGGCTGTCTAATCATTGTCGGTGATCAGGCCTACCACTGTTGTGTCGTCGGCAAACTTAATGATGGTGTTGGAGTTGTGCCTGGCCATGCAGTCATGGGTGAACAGGGAGTACAGGAGAGGACTGAGCACGCACCCCTGAGGGGCCCCCGTGTTGAGGATCAGTGTGGCAGATGTGTTGTTACCTACCCTTACCACCTGGGGGTGGCCCGTCAGGAAGTCCAGGATCCAGTTGCAGAGGGAGGTGTTTAGTCCCAGGATCCTTAGCTTAGTGATGAGCTTTGAGGGCACTATGGTGTTGAATGCTGAGCTGTAGTCAATGAATAGCATTCTCACGTAGGTGTTCCTCTTGTCCAGGTGGGAAAGGGCAGTGTGGAGTGCAATAGAGATTGCATCATCTGTGGATCTGTTGGGGCGGTATGCAAATTGGAGTGGGTCTAGGGTTTCTGGGATAATGGTGTTGATGTGAGCCATGACCAGCCTTTCAAAGCACTTCATGGCTACAGACGTCAGTGCTACGGGTCGGTAGTCATTTAGGCAGGTTATCTTAGTGTTCTTGGGCACAGGGACTATGGTGGTCTGCTTGAAACATGTTGGTATTACAGACTCAGTCAGGGACATGTTGAAAATGTCAGTGAAGACACTTGCCAGTTGGTCAGCACATGCTCGGAGTACACGTCCTGGTAATCTGTCAGGCCCTGCGGCCTTGTGAATGTTGACCTGCTTAAAAGTCTTACTCACATCGGCTACGGAGAGTGTGATCACATAGTCATCCGGAACAGCTGGTGCTCTCATGCATGCTTCAGTGTTGCTTGCCTCGAAGCGAGCATAGAAGTGGTTTAGCTCGTCTGGAAGTCTTGTGTCACTGGGCAGCTCGCGGCTGTGCTTCCTTTTGTAGTCTGTAATAGTTTTCAAGCCCTGGCACATCTGACGAGCGTCAGAGCCGGTGTAGTACGATTCAATCTTAGTCCTGTATTGACTCTTTGCCTGTTTGATGGTTCGTCGGAGGGCATAGCGGGATTTCTTATAAGCGTCCGGGTTAGAGTCCCGTTCCTTGAAAGCGGCAGCTCTACCCTTTAGCTCAGTGCAAAACAGTCCTGTAGCTTAGCATCTGTGTCATCTGACCACTTTTTTATTAACCGAGTCACTGGTGCTTCCTGCTTTAGTTTTTGCTTATAAGCAGGAATCAGGAGGATAGAGTTATGGTCAGATTTGCCAAATGGAGGGCGAGGGAGAGCTTTGTATGTGTCTCTGTGTGTGGAGTAAAGGTGGTCTAGAGTTGTTTTTCCCTCTGGTTGCACATTTAACATGCTGGTAGAAATTAGGTAGAACGGATTTAAGTTTCCCTGCATTAAAGACCCCGGCCACTAGGAGCGCTGCCTGTTATACAGCTCATTCAGTGCAAACTTAACGCCAGCATCGGTTTGTGGTGGTAAATAGACAGCTATGAAAAATATAGATGAAAACTCTCTTGGTAAATAGTGTGGTCTACAGCTTATCATAAGATACTCTACCTCAGGCGAGCAAAACCTTGAGACTTCCTTAGTATTTGATTTTGTGCACCAGCTGTTGTTTACCAATATACACAGACCGCCACCCCTTGTCTTACTGGAGTCAACCGTTCTATCCTGCCGATGTAGCGTATAGCCCGCTAGCTGTATGTCGTCGTTCAGCCACGACTCGGTGAAACATAAGATATTACAGTTTTTAATGTCCCGTTGGTAGGATAACTGTAATCTTAGGTCATCCAATTTATTTTCCAATGATTGAAGATTGGCTAATAGGATTGATGGGAGCGGCAGTTTACTCGCTCGCCGTCGGATCCTTACAAGGCACCCTGACCTACGTCCACGATATCTCCGTCTCTTCCTCATGCGAATGACGGGGATTTGGGCCTTGTCGGGTGTCTGTAGGATATCCTTCGCGGCCGCCTCGTTGAAGAAAAAGTATTCGTCCAATACGAGGTGAGTAATCGCTGTCCTGATATCCAGAAGCTCTTTTTGGTTATAAGAGACGATGGCAGAAACATTATGTACAAAATAAATGACAAATAACGCGGAAAAACACACATAATAGTACAATTGGTTAGAGGGCTGTAAAACGGCAGCCATCTTCTCCGGCGCCAACTATCTCCTCCTCCTATCTCCTAGTCATGGCTCTATGTAGTACTGTGCGCCTCCCATAGTCTGTTCTGGACTTGGGGACTGTGAAGAGACCTCTGGTGGCATGTCTTGTGGGGTAGTAACAGGGTAGTATTGTTTTTCAGTACTTTACCAGTAGTAACAGGGTATTACTCTAGGATCAGAGTAGCAGCCCCAGTGACGATGGTGGCAGAGTCTCTCTCTCTCTCAAGGAACAAGAAGCAATGGTTCCATGCAGGCTGTTCCTCTGGAGACCCTGCCTCTGGGGACCCTGCCTCTGGAGACCCTGCCTCTGGGGACCCTGGGGACCCTGCCTCTGGAGACCCTGCCTCTGGAGACCTTGGGGACCCTGCCTCTGGGGACCCTGCCTCTGGGGTCCCTGCCTCTGGAGACCCTGCCTCTGGAGACCCTGCCTCTGGAGACCTCTGGAGACCCTGCCTCTGGAGACCTCTGGAGTCCCTACCTCTGGAGACCCTGCATCTGGAGACCCTGGGGACCCTGCCTCTGGAGACCCTGCCTCTGGGGACCCTGCCTCTGGGGACCCTGCCTCTGGAGACCCTGGGGACCCTGCCTCTGGAGACCCTGCCTCTGGAGACCCTGCCTCTCGAGACCCTGGAGACCCTGGAGACCCTGCCTCTGGAGACCCTGCCTCTGGAGACCCTGCCTCTGGGGACCCTGCCTCTGGAGACCCTGCCTCTGGAGACCTCTGGAGAAACCTGGATGACCCTGCCTCTGGAGACCCTGCCTCTGGAGACCCTGCCTCTGGGGACCCTGCCTCTGGAGACCCTGCCTCTGGAGACCTCTGGAGACCCTGGAGACCCTGCCCTCTGGGGACCCTGCCTCTGGAGACCCTGCCTCTGGGAGACCTCTGGAGACACTGGAGACCCTGCCTCTGGAGACCCTGCCTCTGGAGACCATGCCTCTGGGACCAGGCCTCTGGAGACCCTGCCTTGGAGACCTCTGGAGACCCTGGAGTACCCTGACTCTGGGGGACCATGCTCTGGGAGAACTGCCTCTGGGACCCTGCCTCTGGAGACCTTGGGGACCCTGCCTCTGGGGACCCTGCTCTGGTGGTCCATGCCTATGGGAGGGGACCCTGCCTCTGGAGACCCTGCCTCTGGAGACCTCTTGAGCCCTGCCATCTGGAGACCCTGCATCTGGAGACCTCTGGAGACCCTGTCTGGAGACCCTGCGATCTCGGAGACCCTGCCTCTGGGACCTGCTCTGGAGACCCTTGCATCTGGAGACCCTGCACTCTGGAGACCCTGCCTGGGAGACCTTGGAGACCTGCCTCTGAGAGACCTATGGAGACCGGCATCTGGGAGAACCCGCTCGGGAGACCTATGGGACCCGCATTGGAGACCCTGCCTCTGGAGACCCTGCCTATGGGACCCTTGCCATCTGGGACCCTGCCCTGGAGACCCTTGCCCCTGAGATCCTAGCCTTCTGGAGACCTCTGGAGACCCTGAATCTGGAGACCCTGCACTGGAGACCCTGCATCTGGAGGACCTGCATTGGCGACCCTGCCTCTGAGACCTCTGGAGACCCGCCTATGGCACCTCTGGAGTCCCCTACCTTGGAGACCCTGCATATGGAGACCCTGGGGACCCTTGCCTATGGAGACCCTGCCTCTGGGGGACCCTGCCTCTGGGACCCTGCCTCGGGGGGACCATGGGGACCCGCTCTGGAGAACCCTGGGAGACCCTGGGACCCTGCCTCTGGGGGGACCTCTGGGACCCTGGGGACCCTGCCCCTGGAGACCTGCCTCTGGAGACCTCTGGAGACCCTGCATCTGGAGGAACCCTTACCTCTGGAGGACCGGCCTCTGGAGACCTCTGGAGACCTGCCTCTGGAGATCTCTGGAGACCCTGCCTCTGGAGACCCTGCATCTGGAGACCCTGCCTCTGGAGACCCTGCCTCTGGAGACCCTGCATCTGGAGACCCTGCCTCTGGAGACCCTGCCTCTGGAGACCCTGCATCTGGAGACCTCTGGAGACCCTGCCTCTGGAGACCTCTGGAGACCCTGCCTCTGGAGACCTCTGGAGACCCTGCCTCTGGAGACCCTGCATCATTGAGACCCTGCATCTGGAGACCCTGCATCTGGAGACCCTGCATCTGGAGACCCTGCATCTGGAGACCTCTGGAGTCCCTACCTCTGGAGACCCTGCATCTGGAGACCCTGGGGACCCTGCCTCTGGAGACCCTGCCTCTGGGGACCCTGCCTCTGGGGACCCTGCCTCTGGGGACCCTGGGGACCCTGCCTCTGGAGACCCTGGAGACCCTGGGGACCCTGCCTCTGGGGACCTCTAAGGACCCTGGGGACCCTGCCCCTGGAGACCCTGCCTCTGGAGACCTCTGGAGACCCTGCATCTGGAGACCCTACCTCTGGAGACCCTGCCTCTGGAGACTCTGAGACCTGCCTCTGGAGATCTCTGGAGACCCTGCCTCTGGAGACCCTGCATCTGGAGACCCTGCCTCTGGAGACCCTGCCTCTGAGACCCTGCATTGGAGACCCTGCCTCTGGAGACCCTGCCTCTGGAGACCCTGCATCTGGAGACCTCTGGAGACCCTGCCTCTGGAGACCTCTGGAGACCCTGCCTCTGGAGACCTCTGGAGACCCTGCCTCTGGAGACCCTGCATCTGGAGACCCTGCATCTGGAGACCCTGCATCTGGAGACCCTGCATCTGGAGACCCTGCCTCTGGAGACCTCTGGAGACCCTGCCTCTGGAGACCTCTGGAGTCCCTACCTCTGGAGACCCTGCATCTGGAGACCCTGGGGACCCTGCCTCTGGAGACCCTGCCTCTGGGACCCTGCCTCTGGGGACCCTGCTCTGGAGACCCTGGGGACCCTGCCTCTGGACCCCGGGACCCTGCATCTGGGGACCCTGCTCTGGGGTACCCTGGGGAACCCTGCCTCTGGGGACCCTGGGGACCTGCCTCTGGGGACCCTGCCTCTGGGGACCCTGCCTCTGGGGACCCTGCCTCTGGGGACCCTGGGGACCCTGCCTCTGGAGACCCTGGAGACCCTGGGGACCCTGCCTCTGGGGACCCTGGGGACCCTGCCCCTGGAGACCCTGCCTCTGGAGACCTCTGGAGACCCTGCCTCTGGAAGACCTCTGGAGGACCCTGCATCTGGAGACCCTACCTCTGGAGACCCTGCTCTGGAACCTCTGAGACCCGCCTCTGGAAGATCTCTGGAGACCCTGCCTCTGGAGACCCTGCATCTGGGAGAACCCTGCATCTGGGAGACCCTGCATCTGGAGACCCTACCTCTGGAGACCCTGCCTCTGGAGACCTCTGGAGACCCTGCCTCTGGGGAGATCTCTGGAGACCCTGCCTCTGGAGACCCTGCATCTGGAGACCCTGCCTCGGGAGACCCTGCCTCTGGAGACCCTGCCTTCTGGAACCCTGCCTCTGGAGACCCTGCACTCTGGAGACCTCTGGAGACCCTGCTCTGGAGACCTGCCTCTGGAGTCCCTGCCTCTGGGGACCCTGCCTCTGGGGGACCCTGCATCTGGAGACCCTGCCTCTGGAGACCCTGCCTCTGGAGACCCTGCATATGGAGACCCTGCCTATGGAGACCCTGCTCTGGAGACCCTGCATCTGGAGACCTCTGGAGACCCTGCCTCTGGAGACCTCTGGAGACCCTGCCTCTGGAGACATCTGGAGACCTGCCTCTGGAGACCCTGCATTCTGGAGACCCTGCATCTGGAGACCCTGCATCTGGAGGACCCTGCATCTGGAGACCATGCATCCTGGAGACCTCTGGAGTCCCTACCCTCTGGAGACCCCTGCATCTGGAGACCCTGGGACCCTGCCTCTGGAGACCCTGCCTCTGGGGCACCCTGCCTCTGGGGACCCTGCCTCTGGGGGACCTGGGGACCCCTGCTTGGAGACCCTGGAGACCCTGGGGACCCGGACTATGGGGACATTGCGGGACCCTGGGGACCCTGCCCCTGGAAGACCCGGCCTCTGGAGACCTATGGAAGACCCTGCTCTGGAGACCATACCTCTGGAGACCCTGCCTACTGGAGACCTCTGGAGGACCCTGCATCTGGAGATCTCTGAGACCCTGCCTCTGGAGACCCGCATCGGGAGACCCTGCTCTGGAGAACCTGCCTCTGGAGAACCTGCATCTGGAGACCTTGACTCTGGAGACCCTGCATCGGGATGGAGAACTCTGGAGGACCTGCCTCTGGATAGACCTCTGAGACCCTGCCTCTGGGAGGACCTATGGAGGACCATGCCTCTGGAGACCCTGCATCTGGAGGACCTTGCATCTGGAGACCCTGATCTGGAGACCCTTTGATCTGGAGACCTCTGGAGACCCTGCCTATGGAGGACCTCTGGAGTTCCCTACCTCTGGAGACCCTGCATCTGGAGGACACCTGGGGGACCCTGCCTCTGGAGACCCTGCTCTGGGGAACCCTGCCTCTGGGGGACCCTCCTCTGGAGACCCTGGGGACCTGCTCTGGGGACCCCTGCCGCTGGGGACCCTGCCTCTGGGGACCCTGCCTCTGGGGGACCCTGGGGACCCTGCCTCTGGGGACCCTGGGGACCCTGCCTCTGGGGACCCTGCCTCTGGGGACCCTGCTCTGGGGACCCTGGGGGACCCTGCCTCTGGAGACCCTGGTGACCCTGGGGACCCTGCCTCTGGGGACCCTGGGGACCCTGCCCCTGGAGACCCTGCCTCTGGAGACCTCTGGAGACCCTGCCTCTGGAGACCTCTGGAGACCCTGCATCTGGAGACCCTACCTCTGGAGACCCTGCCTCTGGAGACCTCTGGAGACCCTGCCTCTGGAGATCTCTGGAGACCCTGCCTCTGGAGACCCTGCATCTGGAGACCCTGCATCTGGAGACCCTGCATCTGGAGACCCTACCTCTGGAGACCCTGCCTCTGGAGACCTCTGGAGACCCTGCCTCTGGAGATCTCTGGAGACCCTGCCTCTGAGACCCTGCATCTGGAGACCCTGCCTCTGGAGACCCTGCCTCTGGAGACCCTGCCTCTGAGACCCTGCCTCTGGAGACCCTGCCTCTGGAGACCTCTGGAGACCCTGACCTCTGGAGACCCTGCCTCTGGAGTCCCTTCCTCATGGGGACCCTGCCTGGGGACCCTGCCTCTGGGGACCCTGACCTCTGGTGGACCCTGGAGACCCTGCCTCTGGAGACCCTGCCTCTGGAGACCCTGCCTCTGGGGACCCTGCCTCTGGAGACCCTGCCTCTGGGGACCCTGCCTCTGGGGACCCTGCCTCTGGGGACCTGGAACAGACAGAAAGGGGGAGGAGAAGACAGAACTCCTACTGTAGAGAGCAGAGGGAGGGTGGGGAGACAGCTCAAAATAGCCCTACATACAAACCTGTAGAGAACAGAGGGAGGAAGGCTGTTCCTCTGGGGCCCCATGCCCGGGAGACCTGGAACAGAGGTAGGCAGGGAGGAGGGAGGAGAGAACAGCGCTGTCAGTCTCCTGCTGTAGAAAGCAGAGGGAGGGATCGAAACACTCCACAACAGCCCAACAAACAACCCCCCAGTGGACAACACAGTCACCAGTAAGCACTGTCAGCCTGCTCCCCAATGAATGAGACAATCTGGAGGTGTGTACATAGTGATCAACAGTTGGCACGGCAGGGCAGGGGCCCTGTAGGGAGGTGGTGTTGTAGCGAGGGGGCTGGGGTGAGAGAGCATCACAGGGGTGAGACGGTGGGGAGGAGGGGTTATGGCAGGAGAGGTGAGAGCGTGGCAGGGGGCTGGGGTGAGAGAGCATCACAGGGGGTGAGACGGGGGAGGAGGGGGTGAGAGCGTGGCAGGAGAGGTGAGAGTGTGGCACGGGGGAGGAGGGGTGAGAGCGTGGCGACGGGGGAGGAGGGGTGAGAGCTGTTGTGCCCCAGCACCTGGCTGGTGCCCTGGGGGGGGAACTGGCAGATGGTGGTGGTGGTGGTGACACAGTAGGAAGGTGACTAAGCCCTTTTCCTGGCAGCCAGCTCTGAAGTAGAACAGAGGAGGGGAAGAGGAGGGGAGGAGGAGGAGACAATGCCAAAGAGGGGGATGGGCTCAAACTGAAGCAGATTGGGTAGTACTTCACCAATCAACCTTTATGGTAGAGTGGAAGGGTGAGAGCATGGCAGGGGGAGATGGAAGGGATCGAGGCGAGGAGAGTGGAAGGGCGGGAGGAGGGGCGCGTTTCAGGAGGGGGAGGAGGGGGGAGGAGAAGTGGCAGGGGGAAGGAGTAGGGGGGGGGCGAGGATGGCGGGCAGGAGGGTTGAGAGAGGAGCGGAAGGGGAGGAGGGGGAGGAGGGGGAGGGGGAGGAGGGGTGAGAGCGTGGAAGGGGGAGGAGCGGGGAGGAGGCGGATTCGATGGAGAGAGTGGCAGGGGAGGAGGGGGAGGAGGGGTGAGAGAGAGGTGGCAGGGGGAGGAGGGGAGAGGAGGGTGGAGGAGGGGGGAGGAGGGGTGAGAGGAGAGCGTAGGCAGGGGCGAGGAGGGGAGGTGGGAGGAGGGGAGAGAGAGAGGGGGGCAGGGGGAGGAGGGGGCGGAGGGGGAGGAGTGGGAGAGAGAGTTGGGCAAGGGGCAGGGGGAGGAGGGGGAGGAAGGGGGAAGAGAGGAGTGGGAGGAGAGGTGGCAGGGGGAGGAGGGGGAGGAGGGGTGTCTGGGAGGAGCGTGGCCGGGGGAGGAGGGGGTGGAGGAGGGGGGGAGGGGGAGGGAGGAGGGACTGGAGAGAGGGGACAGGAGGAGGAAGGGGGAGTGAGGGGCAGGAGGGGAGAGGAGAGGTGGCAGGGGGAAGAGGGGGAGGAGGGGGGAGAGCGTGGCATGGGGGAGGAGGAGGGGAGAGAGGTGGCAGGCGGGAGGAGGGGAGAGGGGAGAGAGAGTGGAGGGGGGAGGAGGGGGAGGAGGGTGAGAGCGGTGGCAGGGGGAGGAGGGGAGGAGAGTGTGGCAGGGGGAGGAGGGGGAGGGAGGGAAGAGAGCGTGGCGGCAGGGGGGAGGAGGGGGAGGAGGGGGAGGAGGGGGAAAGCGTTGGCAGGGGGAGGAAGGAGGGGCAGGAGGGGAGGAGGGGAGAGAGCGTGGCAAGGGGGAGGAGGGGAGGAAGGGAGGGAGCGTTGGCAGCGGGGAGGAAGGGAGAGAGAGTTGGCAGGGGGGAGGCAGGGGGATGAGAGGTTGTCAGGGAGAGGAGGGGGAAGAGGGAGGAGCGTGGCACAGAGGACTGGGCTTGGCAGCGGCTAAAGGGAATGAATGGGCTTTGTGTTGGGGATGGGGAGGAGGGGTGATGAGGGGGACACAGGAATGTATTGGCTGGGTTGGATGGGGTGGGAGGGGTGAGTGAGGGGTGGACAGGGAATGATATGGCTGGGTTTGGGATGGGGTGGGAGGGGTGAGAGGGGCTGGGATGGGCTGGGACACCCAGATGTGATGCAAACTCATTAGACTTTAAAAGTGTGTCGTCTGCATGTTTAACCATTTGATGAATTCAAATACGGCTTTTGCATTGGAAGTATTCGTCCCACTTGACTTTTTTCACATTTTTATGTTACAGCCGTCATTCTAAAATAAAAAATTAAAAAGCCTCATAAATTACACACAATACCCATAATGAGAAATGCGAAAAACGTTTTTGGAATTTTTTGTTAAGTCATTAAAATATTTTAACTTGAAATACCTGATTTGATAAGATGCAGACCCTGTTGCTATGAGACTCGACATGAGAGTTGCCTCATGTTTTTCCATTGATCATCATTGAGGACGTTTCTCAACTTGATTGGAGTTCAAGTAGTTGGAATATGATTTGGAAAGGCACACACCTGTCTAGAAAAACAGCCATGAGGCGAAGGAAGTGTGCAAAAAAAAACAGAGCTCCGAGGACAGGATTGTTGTCGCGGCACAGATTGGGAAAGGGACCAAAAAATGTCTGCAGAATTGAAGGTCCCCAAGAACAACAATGGGGATTAACAAATTGTAAATTTGTGCGCAATTTTGAGGAAATAGGCTTTTTTGTAAGTATGCACATTCTGTGATCATTATTTCAGCTGATGGAACATGGGGAACACTTTAACAGGTTGCATTTATATTTTGGTTCAGTAGTCTGGCACTTTTCTTTTCTCTCAAAACATTCAATCCATCTTCCTGTAATCCAATTTTCGACGAATGTTGTAAAACTTTATTTATATTTTAACCCAGGCCTATGTGCTTGGCGGACTATCCCTCAGGAAAACTTTGCAGTATTTTGTTTTTTTCTGTATTATTTTTACATTTATGAGCTAAGAAAGTGTTTTGGATCATTACATACAGCCGGGGAAAACTTTGGATCTCAGAGCGGCGGTAACCGAGACCACAGAATTACGGACCAGGAATATGACTTTCCCGAAGCAATCCTTGTGTGCTCTCCCCCAAGGGAATTGAAACTGATTCAGGGCTGACCCAAAAACATCGACGGCGGAGGAGAGGCACTCGGAGCGGCTGCTGGTCCAATTTAGGAGCGCAGAACTACCGCCCACCGCGTCCAAGTATTCTACTGCTTATGTTCCAGTCTTTGGGTAAACAAAGTCGCCGAAACTCCGGGCAAGGATTTTTGTTCCAGAGAGACATCAAGGCCTGTAACATCCTCTGTTGCATGGAACACATGGCTCTCTGGGGGATATTCTGTCGCGAAATCGGTCCAGCCAGATGGGTTCGCAGTTCATCGCACAGGACAGGAATAAATCTCTCTGGGAAGCAGAAAAGGCGAGGTCGTGTTTCATGAGTAACGACTACGGGGGGGGGGGAAAAAAATTTTTTTTTGGGGGGGGGTTGGCTTTTTTCCCCCTTTTTTTTTAATGGGGGGGCGGGGGGGGGAAAAAAGGGAATGGCGGGGAAGGGGGGGGGGGTTCGGGGAAAGGGGGGGGGGGGGGGGGGTTTTGGGGGGGGGGAAGGGGGGGGGGGGGGGGGTTTGGGGGCGGGGGGGGGGGGGGGGGGGTTTTCAAGGGGGGGGGGGGTTTTTTAACCGGGGGGGGGGGGGGGGGGGGGGGGGGGTTTGAGGGGGGGGGGGGGGGAGGGGGGAGGGGGGGGTGGGCCCGGGGGGGGGGGGGGGGGGGGGGGGGGGGAAAAGGGGGGGGGGGGGGGGGGGGGGGGGGGGGGGGGGGGGTCTCAGGGGAAAGGGGGGGGGGGGGGGGGGGAGGGGGGGTTGGGGGGGGGGGGGCGGGGGGGGGGGGCCCCCGGGGGGGGGGGGGTGGGCGGGGCAAAAAGGGGGGGGCAAAAAAGGGGGGGCTTTCCGGGGGGGGGGGGGGGAATTTTAAAGGGGAAGTGGGGGGGGGGGAAAAAAAGGGGAGGAGGTGGGGGGGGAAAGGGGGGGGGAGGGGGGAGGGGTGGAAAGGGGGGGGGGAAAAGGGGGGGGGGGGGGAAAGGGGGGGTGGAAGGGGGGGGGGGGAGGAAGGGGGGGGGTGCAGGGGGGGGAAAGGGGGGGGACTGGGGGGGGGGGGGGGAAAGGGTGGGGGGGGGGGAAAAGGGGGGAAGAGCGGGGCACAGAGGACTGGGGTAGGAAAAAAGGGAAAAGGGTTGGGGGGGGTGGGGGTGGGGGGGGGGTGATGAGGGGGGAAAAAAGGGTTTTGGGGGGGGTTTGGGGGGTGGGGGGGGGGGGGGGGGAAACGGGGGGGGTTGGGGCGGGTTTTTGGGGGGGGTGGGGGGGGGGGGTTGGGGGGGGGAAAAGTAAAATAAATTTTAAAAGGGGTTTTTTTTAAAAATTTTAACCCCCGGTCTTAGGAAGTTTTCCCCATTTTGACTTTTTATTTTTTTTTAAATTTTTTTAAAAAAAAAAAAAACCCACTCAACAAATCCCCTAAGAGAAGGGAAAAAAAATTTTTTTATTTTTTTTTTTTAAAAAAATTTTAAAAAAATTTTTTAAAATTAAACCTTTGCAGGGCCAAATTGGCCTGTCCCCTTTTTTAAATTCCTTGGAGCTTTCTAAAATTTTGGGTTTTTTGGTTGTTTTGGGGAAAAAAAAAAACCCCCCTTTAAAAAAAAACCATGGGGCGAAGGAATTGTGCAAAGAGCTCCGGAAGGTTTTGCAGGGGGGAAAAGGGTCCAAAAAATGTCTGCGTTTGAAGGTCCCCAAAACACAAGGGGGTTTTTAAACCCACAATTGTGCGAAACTTTTTTGAGAAATATCTTTTGAAATTTTTGGAACATTTCTGTATCATTTTTTCAGCTAAATTGAAACATGGGAACTTTACATGGGCTTTTATTTTTTTTGTTTTTTTTTCGGGTTTTCTGCCTTTTTTTTCTCCTAAAACATGTAAATCTCAAAATTCCTGAAACCCCCTTTTCGACTGAATTTTGGTAAACTTTATTTTATTTTAAACCCTGTTGCTGGCGACTACCCCCCCGGGAAACCCCTTGGGGCAGTATTTTGTTTTTTTTTTTTTTTATTTATTTTTTTTAAAATTATTAGTAAAAAGTGTTTTGTATCATTACATCCCCGGGGGGGGAAAAACTTTTGGGAAATTCAGGGGCGGGGTTTTAACCCCTCGCCAGCTTTACACCGGGGAAATGATTTTCCCCCGGAAGCGGAACCCTTTTGTTTCCCTTATCCCCGGGGCCCAAAATTTGGAACTGTTTCCACGGCTGCCCCCAAAAAAATCCCGGGGGGGGGGGGAAGGGAACTCGGAGGGGCCCCTTCGGGTTTCCTTTTAGGGGAGGCGCACCCCCCCCAACCGCCCCCAAGTATTCTATTTCCTTATTTTCGGGTCCAAGGGTAAAAAAAAGTCAAACGAACTCCGGGAAAAGGTTTTTTTTCCCAAAGGGGAGACATAAAGGGCCCTGAAAAAAATCCTTTTTTCATGGAAAAAAGGGCCCTCTCTGGGGATATTCTGTCGAAATCGGTCCAGCCCGAGGGGGGTTCTCAGTTATCGCACAGACAGGAAAAAATTCTCTCGGGAGCAGAAAGGCGGGGGGTCTGTGTTTCATGTTAACGACTCATTGTTTTTTAATTGTAGAAAACATACAGGAACTGAGTCCTTTTTTTTCCACACCCAGAATACCCCCCCAATCAAATGCCGCCTTTATTTTTTTCCCCAAGAGAACTAAAAAACTTGGAAAACCCAAAAATACCCAAAGCGTTTTTAAATTTGACCCCGGGGGTTTTTAACAAAAAAATTGAGGATTTGGGCTGCCAATTTCTATCAACAATCGACGGGGTTGACCGCGGCTGCAAAATCCTCAAACCCAGGGCTTTTGGAATTTCCCGGGAAATCGTTTTTTTAAGGCCCCCCCCCCCCGCCCTCCCTTTCTGGGCAAATCGACCACGACTCCTTTTTGGGCCTTTCCCCTTTCCTATAAGGCAAAAACCAAACATAAAATAAACCTTTGTTAAGGGACTATTAAAACGCGGGTTTCTGACCAATGGGAAATCCACGCTTCAAGATGTGTTTTGATCACGCGGACTGGGATATGTTCCGGGTAGCTTCCAAAAATAATTTAGGCATATACACTGAAACGGTGACTGAGTTTATCAGGAAGTGTATAGGAGATGTTGTGCCCACTGTGACTATTAAAACCTAAACCCTAACCAGAAACCGGTGGATAGATGGCAGCATTCGCGCCAATCTGAAAGCACCCAACCACCGCATTCAACCATGGCAAGGTGACTGGGAATATGGCCAGAATACAAACAGTGTAGCTACTCACTCCACAAGGCAATTAAACTGGCAAAACATCAGTATAGAGACAAAGTGGAGTCGCAAATTCAACGGCTCCAGACACGAGACATATGTGGCAGGGTCTACCAGACAATCACGGATTACAAAAAGAAAACCAGCCACGTCGTCGACACCGACGTCTCGCTTCCAGACAAAGCTAAAACACCTTCTTCGGCCGCTTTGAGAATAACACAGTGCCACCGACGAGGCCCACTACCAAGGACTGTGGCCTCTCCTTCTCCATGGCCGACCTGATTAAGACATTTAAGCATGTTAAACCCCCCGCAAGGCTGCCAGCCCAGACGGCATCCCTAGCCGCGTCCTCAGAGTATGCGCAGACCAGTTTGCTGATGTGTTTCATGGACATATTCAATCTCTCCCCTTTCCCAGTCTGTTGTTCCCACATGCTTCAAGATGGCCACCATTGTTCCTGTACCCAAGAAAGCAAAGGGAACTGAACTAAATGACTATCGCCCTGTAGCACTCACCTCTGTCATCATGAAGTGCTTTGAGAGACTAGTAAAGGATCATATCACCTCTACCTTACCTGTCACCCTAGACCCACTTCAATTTGCTTACCACCCCAATAGATCCACAACGATGCAATCGCCATCACACTGCACACTGCCCTATCCCATCTGGACAAGAGGAAATACCTATGTAAGAATGCTGTTCATTGACTATAGCTCAGCATTCAACACCATAGTACCCTCCAAGCTCATCATTAAGCTCGAGGCCCTGGGTCTGAACCCCGACCTGTGCAACTGGGTCCTGGACTTCCTGACGAGCCGCCCCCAGGGGGTGAAGGTAGAAAACAACACCTCCACTTCGCTGATCCTCAACACTGGGGCCCCACAAGGGTGCGTGCTCAGCCCCCTCCTGTACTCCCTGTTCACCCATGACTGCGTGGCCAAGCACGCCTCCAACTCAATCATCAAGTTTGTAGACGACACAACAGTAGTAGGCTTGATTACCAACAATGACGAGACTGCCTACAGGGAGGAGGTGAGGGCTCTGGGAGTGTGGTGCCAGGAAAATAACCTCTCACTCAACATCAACAAAACAAAGGAGATGATCGTGGACTTCAGGAAACAGCAGAGTGTGCACCCCCCTATTCACATCGACGGGACCGCAATGGAGAAGGTGGAAAGCTTCAAGTTCCTTGGCGTACACATCACCGACAAACTGAAATGGTCCACCCACACAGACAGTGTGGTGAAGAAGGCGCAACAGAGCCTCTTCAACCTCAGTAGGCTGAAGAAATTTGGCTTGGCCCTAAGACCCTCACAAACTTTTACAGATGCACAATTGAGAGCATCCTGTCGGGCTACATCACCGCCTGGTACGGCAACTGCATCAACCCGCGTGACCCGCAACCGCAGGGCTCTCCAGAGGGTGGTGCGGTCTGCCGAACACATTACCGGGGGCAAACTACCTGCCCTCCAGGACACCTACAGCACCCGATGTCACAGGAAGGCCAAAAAGATCATCAAGGACATCAACCACCTGAGCCACTGCCTGTTCACCCCGCTATCATCCAGAAGGCGAGGTCAGTACAGGTGCATCAAAGCTGGGACCGAGAGAATGAAAAACAGCTTCTATCTCAAGACCATCAGACCGTTAAATAGCCATCACTAGCACATTAGAGGCTGCTGCTGCCTATTGAAATCACTGGCCTCTTTAAGAAATTGAACACTAGCCACTTTAATAATGTTTCCATATCTTGCACTACTCATCTCGTATGTATATACTGCATTCTATTCTATAATATTCTACTGTATCTTAGTCCATGCCGCTCTGTCATTGCTCGTCCATATATGTATATATTCTTAAATCCCATTCCTTACTAGTTTTGTGTGTATTGGATATATGTTGTTGAAATTGTTAGATATTACTGCACTGTCGGAGCTAGAAGCACAAGCATTTCACTACACACGCTATAACATCTGCTAAACACGTGTATGTGACAAATAACATTTGATTTGATTTGATTTGCAGGATTTACCTCAGCCCAGTGGCCGATGTTTAGGAAGAGAGAGCCAGGAGTCTCATTTACAACAATCCTCCCCGGAGACCTGTGGTCCTGAAATGTCATTGGTCGAGGGTCCTCTGTGACACACAAATGTCAGCAGTGACAGACTCCTCAGCTAGTTATTGATTACCAATCGCCTGTTATTAGACAGGTCCCCAATCCACTGGCATGTCATTATACAGGGCACATTACACAGCTGAGATTCTCATCATGGAAATTTATTCAGATCGTAAAGGATCTGAAATGTAAAGTCTAGGAGATAGGACAACTAATAAGCGTTCGTTTGATGTAAGGTCAGAGGGTCAACTAAGGCCAGTATTCAATCCTATCACGAGTTATATGCATTGGGCTTTTAAAGGCAATTTCCTGAATCCCGGCCTTACACTTGTAAATAAAGGTATTTTCAATTAAAGCGCTGACAGAAAATAGCTGCAAAATGTAATATGTTACAATATATGAATACATAACATTAAAACACTATTTGCAATTAGCAAAACATAAAAAAGTATCTGATAATGGCTAAAATCATATTCTTTTTTTTTTAGAGGGGTAGATCAGCTTTAATATTGCAGATAGATTGTAACTTCCATCAATGTAATTGTCTGCATCATTTCCAAACCCCCATATGTTTTTTTATATATATATATATATATATATAGTATATATATATATATATATATATATATATATATATATACACACACACATATATATATATATATATATATATATATATATATATACACAACATATATATACACATATATATAATAGACATACATACATACATACATACATACATACATACATACATATATATATATATATATACATCTTATTTGTATGACTAACACGCCAATAACACAAACAAGATGTTATGAAAGACAGGTTGTTGTGCCTCCATAGGAATGGATTCAGAGAGACTCAGTGGCCTCCCTGCCTGCCTGGCAGACCTGGGTTCAAATACTATTTGAAATCATTTTAAATGCTTGGGGGTTGTCCGATTGAGCTTTGCCCGTTGCAATGGAACCAATAGAAAAGTCCCAACAGGACAAACCCCCACCCATCTGGCTTTCCAGGCAGGCTAAAGCAAACCGTTCAAAGTATTTGAAAGATTTCAAATAGTATTGGAAACCAGGTCTGTTGCTCGGGGCACAGATGGTAACAGAGCAGGACGCAGAGAGTTCTCCGCCCACCCACACACTGGCATGGCGAGCACACATTCCAAGGCAGATGACCGGTTGTTGTCTGGTACTGGTCAGATGAAAATAATATTGTGACCACGATGATGTGTTATTTTTTTCTGTACAGGCCATTGGGACCATTGAGATGCTATTCTTCTGTGATTGGGACATTGTGATCAGGGTGCTGATTTAGCCCGGAGAGACATGCAGAGAGAGCCATGCAAGGCCAGGCCAGATAATTAGTGCAGCAGTACAATCAATACACCTTGTTTGTGTGTGGGTTGGGGGGGTTGAAGGAGGGAAATGAGAGAGCACTGCTCTGGCAAGCAGATTTAAGTAGAGTGCATTACAAATCTACAAAGGTTTCCATCAGTGGGTGTAACAAAAATATAAACGCAAATGTTTCATGAGCTGAAATAAATAAATAAAAATCCCAGACATTTTCAATGGCTAAAAACCATAAGACCTACTCTGCTGCTAAAATGAGTATTGGTTGGATTCATTATTACTACTACACTACTGTTCATCAATTACTGATTGCCATTACCATGAGTATCTATCTAAACTAAACAAAAAAATAAATGCAACATGTGAAGTGTTGGTCCCGTGTTTCATGAGCTGAAATAAAAGATCCCAGAAATGTTCCATACACACAAAAAGCTTATTTCTCTCAAAATGTTGGTCACAAATGTGTTTAGTGGAGGGGGGGGTACGGGGGGGTGCTGAGGAGGGGGGTACGGGGGGGGTGATGAGGAGGGGGGGTACAGGGGGGGGGGTGCTGAGGAGGGGGGTACGGGGGGGGTGCTGAGGAGGGGGGGTACGGGGGGGTGCTGAGGAGGGGGGTACGGCGGGGCGTGCTGAGGGGGGGGGTAAGGGGGGGGGCGAGGACGGGGGGGGTGAGTGTGAGGGGGGGGACGGGAGGGAGTGCTGAGGAGGGGGGGTACGGGGGGGTGCTGGGAGGGCGGGGGGTGGGGAAAGGGGGGGTGTGAGGGAGGGGGGGGTACGGGGGGGGTGCATGAGGAGGGGGGGTACGGGGGGCGGTGCTGAGGAGGGGGGGTAAGGGGGGGGGGGTGTCGATGAGGAGGGGGGGTGCTGAGGAGGGGGGGTAAGGGGGGGGTGCTGAGGAGGGGGGTAACGGGGGGGGTGAGGGAGGAGGGGGTAGGGGGGGGGGTGGTGAGGAGGGGGGGTGATGGGAGGAGGGGGGGGGGGTGGTAAGGGGCAGTGCTGAGGAGGGGGGTAAGGGGGGGTGCTGAGGAGGGGGGGTCGAGGGGTGCTGAGGAGGGGGGGGGTACAAGGGGGAGTATGAGGAGGGGGGGGGGGGGTGGGTGATCGAGGGGGCGGGAAGGGGGTTGCTGAGGAGGGGGGGTGAAGGGGGGTGCCAGGAGGAGGGGGCTGGGCGCGGGGGTGGTGTAACGGCGGGGAGTGGGAGGGGGGACGGGGGGGTGCTGAGGAGGAGGGGGTACGGGGAAGGCGTGGAGGAGGGGGGGTACGGAGGGGGTGCTGGGAAGGGGGGGTGACGGGGAGGGGGAGGGGGTACGGGGGGGGGAGGTATAGGGGGGGGGTGAGGGGGGGGAGGGGGGGGGTGGCAGGGGGGTGAGGAGGGGGGGGTGACAGGGGAGAGGTGCTGAGGAGGCGGGGATAAGGGGGGGGGTCTGAGGAGGGGGGGTCGGGTGTGGGGGGAGGGGGGGTGACGAGGAGGGGGGGAGGAGGGGGGGGCTGAGGAGGGGGGTGGGGGGGGGTGCTGAGGAGGGGGTGTACGGGGGGGGGGTAGAGGAGGTGGGGAACGGGGGGGGTGCTGAGGAGGGGGGGTGCTGAGGACGGGGGGGTAGGGGGGACGGTGCGGAGGAGGGGGGGGGGGGGGCTCCTGAGGAGGGGGGGGAGGGGGGGTGGCTGGGAGGGGGGGTCCGGGGGGAGTCCTGAGGGGGGTGGAACGGGGGGGTGACTGAGGAGGGGGGGTGGCTGCGGAGGGGGGATACGGGGGAGTGCTGAGCGGGGGGGTACGGGGGGGGGTTGCTGAGGAGGGGGGGTACGTGGGGTTGCTGAGGAGGGGGGGGGTACGGGGAGTGTTGAGGAGGGGGGGGTACGGGGGGTGCTGAGGAGGGGGGGGGGGTACGCCCGGGGGGGGGGTGCTGAGGAGTATTTGTGTCTGTAATAAAGCCCTTTTGTGGGGAAAACTCATTCTGATTGGCTGGGTCAAGTGGGTGGGCCTGGCTGCCAAGTGGGTGGGCCTGGCTGCCAAGTGGGTGGGCCTGGCTGCCAAGTGGGTGGGCCTGGCAGCCAAGTGGGTGGGCCTGGCTGCCAAGTGGGTGGGCTTGGCTGCCAAGTGGGTGGGCCTGGCAGCCAAGTGGGTGGGCCTGGCTGCCAAGTGGGTGGGCCTGGCTGCCAAGTGGGTGGGCCTGGCTGCCAAGTGGGTGGGCTTGGCTGCCAAGTGGGTGGGCCTGGCTGCCAAGTGGGTGGGCCTGGCTGCCAAGTGGGTGGGCCTGGCTCCCCAGCCTATATGGCATATCTCTATTCCCAGCCTAATGAATTTATTTAAATTGACTGATTTCCTCATGTGAACTGCATGTTGCATTTTTATTTTTGTTCAGCTTACTGGATATGCTATCTGCCATCAGTGGGTGGTGACGTGCTGCTGCTATATGCTATCTGCCATCAGTGGGTGGTGACGTGTTGCTGCTATATGCTATCTGCCATCAGTGGGTGGTGACGTGTGAAGTCTCCATGACTATAGCTAAATATATAGAATTGCGCCGAAGGAGATGGCTGCCGTTTTACAGGCTCCTAACCAATTGTGCTATTGTGTGTGTTTGTAACTTATTTTGTACATAATGTTTCTGCCACCGTCTCTTATGACTGAAAATAGCTTCTTGATATCAGGACAGCGATTACTCATGCTCCATCGTGTCACACCCTGGCTCTGGGGACTATATGTTGAGCCAGGGTGTGTAGATTCTATGTGTTCTTGTTCTATGTCGGTATTCTAGAGTTGTGTTTTCTATGTTGGCCAGTATGGTTCTCAATCAGAGGCAACGAGTATCAGCTGTTGCTTGTTGTCTCTGATTGGGAGCCATACTTAAGCAGCCAGTTTACCCACAGTAGTTGTGGGATCTTGTTCCTTTTGGGTTTGTTCCGTGTTGGTTGTTTAACCTAGGACGTCACGTTATTCGTTTATTGTTTTGTTTATTGTGTTTGTGCACTTAATAAAATAAGATGTACGAATTTCACGCTGCACCTTGGTGCTCCTCATTCGACGATCGTGACACATCGGCAAGATAGAACAGCTGCCTCTGGTAAGACAAGGGGTGGCGGTCTGTGTATATTTGTAAACAACAGCTGGTGCACAAAATCTAATATTAAGGAAGTCTCTAGGTTTTGTTCGCCTGAGGTAGAGTATAATATAATATAATATAATAATAATAGTATCTCATGATACGCTGTAGACCACACTATTTACTAAGAGGGTTTTCATCTATATTTTTCGTAGCTGTCTATTTACCAACACAAACCGATGCTGGCACTAAGACCGCACTCAATGAGCTGTATAAGGCCATAAGCAAACAGGAAAACGCTCATCCAGAGGTGGCGCCCCTAGTGGCCGGGGCCTTTAATGCAGGGAAACTTAAATCCATTTTACCTCATTTCTACCAGCATGTTAAATGTGCAACCAGAGCAGAAAAAACTCTAGACCACCTTTACTCCACACACAGAGATGTGTACAAAGCTCTCCTCGCCCTCCATTTGGCAAATCTGACCATAACTCTATCCTCCTGAATCCTGCTTACAAGCAAAAACTAAAGCAGGAAGCACCAGGGACTCGGTTAATAAAAAAAGTGGTCAGATGACGCAGATGCTAAGCTACAGGACTGTTTTGCTAGCACAGACTGGAATATGTTCCGGGATTCTTCCTATAGCATTGAGGAGTACACCACATCAGTCACTGGCTTCATCAATAAGTGCATCGATGACGTTGTCCCCACAGTGACCGTACATACATACCCCAACCAGAAGCCATGGATTACAGGCAACATCCGCACTGAGTGAAAGGGTAAAGCTGCCGCTTTCAAGGAGCCGGACTCTAACCCGGACGCTTATAAGAAAAGCCCACTATGCCTTCTGACGAACGCTAAAAAAGGCAAAGCTTCAATACAGGTCTAAGATTGAATCGTACTACACCGGCTCCGACGCTCGTCAGATGTGGCAGGGCTTGCAAACTATTACAGACTACAAAGGGAAGAACAGCCGCGAGCTGCCCAGTGACACGAGCCTACCAGATGACCTAAATTACTTCTATGCTCACTTCAAGGCAAGCAACACTGAAGCATGCATGAGAGCATCAGCTGTTCCGACTCTCCGTAGCCGATGTGAGTAAGACCTTTAAACAGGTCAACATTCACAAGGCCGCAGGGCCAGACAGATTACCAGGACGTGTACTCCGAGCATGTGCTGACAACTGGCAAGTGTCTTCACTGACATTTTCAACCTGTCCCTGTCTGAGTCTGTAATACCAACATGTTTCAAGCAGACCCCCATAGTCCCCGTGCCCAAGGACTCTAAGATAAATGCTGCCTAAATGACTACCGACCCGTAGCACTGACGTCTGTAGCCATGAAGTGCTTTGAAAGGCTGGTCATGGCTCACATCAACACCATTATCCCAGAAACCCTAGACCCACTCCAATTTGCATACCGCCCCAACAGATCCACAGATGATGCAATCTCTATTGCACTCCACACTGCCCTTTCCCACCTGGACAAGAGGAACACCTACGTGAGAATGCTATTCATTGACTACAGCTCAGCATTCAACACCATAGTGCCCTCAAAGCTCATCACTAAGCTAAGGATCCTGGGACTAAACACCTCCCTCTGCAACTGGATCCTGGACTTCCTGACGGGCCGCCCCCAGGTGGTAAGGGTAGGTAACAACACATCTGCCACGCTGATCCTCAACACGGTTGCTCCTCAGGGGTGCATGCTCAGTTCCCTCCTGTACTCCCTGTTCACCCATGACTGCATGGCCAGGCATGACTCCAACACCATCATTAAGTTTGCCGACGACACAACAGTGGTAGGCATGATCACTGACAACTATGAGACAGCCTATAGGGAGGAAGTCAGAGACCTGGCTGTGTGGTGCCAGGATAACAACCTCTCCCTCAACGTGACCAAGACAAAGGAGATGATTGTGGACTACAGGAAAGAAAAAAGAGGACTGAGCACGCCCCCATTCTCATTGACAGGGTTGTAGTGGAGCAGGTTGAGAACTTCAAGTTTCTTGGTGTCCACATCACCAACAAACTATCATGGTCCAAACACACCAAGACAGTTGTGAAGAGGGCACGACAAAGCCTATTCCCCTTCAGGAGACTGAAAAGCTTTGGCATGGGTCCTCAGATCCTCAAAAAATTCTACAGCTGCACCATCGAGAGCATCCTGCCTAGTTGCATCACTCCTGGTATGGCAACGGCTCGGCCTCCGACCTCAAGGCTCTCCAGAGGGTAGTGCGTACGGCCCAGTACATCACTGGGGCCAAGCTTCCTGCCATCCAGGACCTCTATACCAGGCGGTGTCAGAGGAAAGCCCTCAAAATTGTCAAAGACTCCAGACATCCTAGTCATAGACTGTTCTCTCTGCTACCGCACGGCAAGCGGTACCGGAGCGCCATGTCTAGGTCCAAAAGGCTTCTTAACAGCTTCTACCCCCAAGCCATAAGACTCCTGAACAGCTAATCATGGCTACCCGGACTATTTGCACTGCCCCCCCACCCCACTCCACCCCACCCCCTCTTTTACGCTGCTGCTACTCTCTGTTTATTATTACATTTTACATTTTATCTATGCATAGTCACTTTACCTCTACCCACATGTACATATTACCTCAACTACCTCAACTAGCTGGTGCCCCCGCACATTGACCCTGTACCGGTACCCCCCTGTATATATAGCCTCCCTACTGTTATTTGATTTTACTGCTGCTCTTTAATTTTTTTTTTTTTTTTTTTTTACTTATCTATTCTTTAATTAACACTTATTTTTCTTAAAACTGCATTGTTGGTTAAGTGATTGTAAGTAAGCATTTCACTGTAAGGTCTACACCTGTTGTATTCGGCGCATGTGACAAATAAAATGTGATTTTGATTTGATAGCTAAGACACATTGTGTTAATGATGACAAATAATGAATACTCTGAGCAGTGTTAGTATTTAAATAATAACTGGATTTCTATCAGATGATATTGAGTGGGACCACATACAGCAGACAGAGACTGGTGGATGGAGAGGGAGAGAGAGCAGGGAGACAGAGACAGAGGAATGGAGGGAGAGGGAGCAGGGAGGGTAGAGACAGAGGAATGGAGGGAGAGAGAGCAGGGAGACAGAGAAAGAGGAATGGAGGGAGAGAGAGCAGGGAGACAGAGAAAGAGGAATGGAGGGAGAGAGAGCAGGGAGGTAGAGAAAGAGGAATGGAGGGAGAGAGAGCAGGGAGACAGAGAAAGAGGAATGGAGGGAGAGAGAGAAGGGAGGTAGAGAAAGAGGAATGGAGGGAGAGAGGGAGAGAGAGGCAGGGAGGTAGAGAAAGAGGAATGGAGGGAGAGAGAGCAGGGAGACAGAGAAAGAGGAATGGAGGGAGAGAGAGCAGGGAGACAGAGAAAGAGGAATGGAGGGAGAGAGAGCAGGGAGGTAGAGAAAGAGGGATGGAGGGAGAGAGAGCAGGGAGACAGAGAAAGAGGAATGGAGGGAGAGAGAGCAGGGAGGTAGAGACAGAGGAATGGAGGGAGAGAGAGCAGGGAGGTAGAGAAGATGGATAGATGGATAGATGGATAGGTGGATAGATGGATAGGTGGATAGGTGGATAGATGGATAGGTAGGTAAATGAAAGAGAGCATCTCAACAGATTGATCAGTGAGGCAGAGAAGGTCCCCTGGGGAGAGAAACGTTTTAGCACTCGACGGGAGGGAGAATGGTGGAGGGATGGAGGAGGGAAGGATGGAGGAGAAAGATGGATGAGGGAGTGTGTGTGTGTGTGTGTGTGTGTAATGCGGTGACAGCAGAGCACTTAGAGAGAGATAGAGGGGGGGGGGGGGGGGGACTCAGTGAGACAGATTCAGTGAGCATAGCCTTGCTATTGAGAAAGGCTGCCATAGGCAGACCTGGCTCTCAAGAGAAGACAGGCTTTGTGCACACTGCCCACAAAATGAGGTGGAACCTGAGCTGCACTTCCTAACCTCCTGCCAAATGTTTGACCATATTAGAGAGAGAGAGAGAGAGAGGAGAGAGAGAGAGAGAGAGAGAGAGAGAGAGACATAGAGAGAGAGAGAGGGAGAGAGAGAGAGAGAGAGAGAGAGATGAACAATATTTAAAATATATATATATATATATATAAAACAAATGAAAATTATAAATATACTCTAAAAATTAAGAATAAATTGTTTTGTAAAATATTAAAAAATAAATTGTAAAGTGGTTGTCCCACTGGCTATCATAAGGTGAATGCACCAATTTGTATGTCGCTTTGGATAAGAGCGTCTGCTAAATGACGTAAATGGAAAATTTAATGTAAATGAGTTCCTTAGTAAATAGTGACCTTAATCAATCAAGTACAAGGGAGGAGTGAAAACCCGCAGACACTCGGCCCTCCGTGGAATGAGTTGGACACCTGTGCATTACATCAACCGTAGTGGAAGGGGTAGCGGTAGGAGAAGGTGTAGAGGGTAGGGGGTGATTTGGGATTAGGCTGTAGACTCACCTGAGGTTGACCCTGGACAGAGAGAGGTGAGAGGTCAAAGGTTGACTCTGAGGGTCGTGGAAAGGTCACAGTGATCCCAGCTGCTCTGGGGTACGGAGGTCCAGGGTGTCTCTACACCACACACACGCACGCACGCACGCACGCACGCACGCACGCACGCACGCACGCACGCACGCACGCACGCACGCACGCACGCACGCACGCACGCACGCACGCACGCACGCACGCACGCACGCACGCACGCACGCACGCACGCACGCACGCACGCACGCACGCACACACACACACACACACACACACACACACACACACACACACACACACACACACACACACACACACACACACACACACACACACACACACACACACACACACACACACACACACACACACACACACACAGTGTCTCTACAACACAGAAAACCAGTACATCACCATGGGTTTTATATTTCATTAACTATATATTAAAATGTGGATTAAATTTAATAAACTATACATTACAATGTGGATTATATTTCATAAACTAACATTAAAAGGGATTTATTTAATAAAACACAATAAAG